>VZZY01018508.1:174032-188553 GCA_013400335.1 Eurystomus gularis
CGCCTCGCGCGCTGCCGCCTGCGCGGGAAGGTGGCGGCGGGAAGGCCGCGGAGCAGCCTCCGCCTCACCTGGGCAGCGGCCGTTCCGCTGGAGCTCTGGCCCTCTGAGGAGCAGCCGTCACCGGTTGTGCGCGGCCGCACGTACCCAGCACCCAGGCCCCTGGGCCAGCCCCGTGGTACTCTGGCACCGACACCCGCCTGTCCCTGCCTGGCACAGAAGAAAGGCCAAAGAAGGCTACAGCACAGTACAGCTAGGCGAGCTGACAGCTCTGCTACCTCGGCCTGCATCCTAAAACTGATTCCTGAGTTAAATTACAACTATAATTTTTAGGTTTGTACAGCCCTATAGCTTATATAGAGTCTGTGTAATCTGCAGTCTGTTGAGGAATATAATTAGTGGATGTGACTTCTCATTCTGTAATACCACAGGACTATCATGCCCAATATTGTCGGCAGCTTCAGCATACTAAGCATCACAGTTGTGAAGATGACACTTAAGCTTTTTGCGCTCCTTGTGGGAGGACAATAAAGTGGCACCAAGCTCCAACTGTATTCAGATCTAAAGACAACATTTGTCTGTTCTCTAAGATACTCTTTAGCATCATTATTAAATACAGGCAGAGCCTGACTTCTGTGTCAGGTGAAGGGACTGTAGAACTCTACACAACAAGTATACTGAAGCAAATTGGACTTCTTGGAGAGTGTGGGAGGAGAAAGAAGGAGCAAATCTCTACCCAAACTTTTGAATGTTTATCTGTTCTCCTTTGTGCACTGTGGGAAGCCAGTCAGGTTGCCCAGTGGATATTTTGCAGCAGCCTTGCTGTGAAGATCAACCACCATGTGTGGAGTCTTCTCAGAGTTTTATAAAATGCCATTCTAAGCCACCGTTGGACCAGACCTCCCAGGGAAAACACGCAGGTAAGAAGGAAAATGAAACTATATCCTCCTGATGAGTATGTTCCCCCTGAGCAGGGTTTCTGATTTAACCTCTGGTGAAGAAAGTTAACAAATTTGCTGCTGGATTCCACAGACTGGAACTCTACAGCCAATGCTTCTCATGTGCTCTTAGAGCATCTTCCTCTTTCAGGGGCACCAAAGTGTTAATCTAAAGATTCCACAAGTTTACACCTCTGTATTTGCCTGATGCATTAGCAGATCTGACTGCTTTAGGCAGGGAATATTAAGTAGACAAGTTGTGTACCTTAGACTTACTGGGGACAGGAGGGACAGAGGGGGCAAGAGAGCAAGGATTTGTGTCTTTGCTATATTGAAATGCCCCAGAAGACAGAAACCTTGCTACAATATACAGCAAAAAATGAATCTGTTAAACAAATTATCTTTTCCATCCTTTAACAATAACCACAGAGATAAACCACACAGTTCTAGAAATCTACCAGCGGAACAATGACAGCCAAGCAGCCTGCACAAAAGCTGTTAGAATGCGCTAACTAGGCGAGGAGTCAGATGTTACGTGATGTTTAACAGTGAGCTGAGCAATATTAAACAGCAGTATTTACAGCAGCCAAAGTTAGAAGCGGCTAAGAAAGCCAAATCACTAGCAGTTAAATCACCAGCAGTAGGTTTCACCTATGGACCTTATAATTTGTCTAGTTTTTTATTAGAGTTCTTGTGATTTTGGCTTTGTTACTTTTTCATGGGTTTGTTGTTTTTTTTTCACATGCTACTGTTTTACTTCTGAGGATAGATATTGATAGTAATGCTTCTTGTTTCAATGAGATACAAGTGAGAGACACAATTGTATTTCTTTTCACTAAGAATCTTATAAAAAACAGTAGTTTACAATAGATATCCATCTGTACAGGGTAGGTCTTTGAGGACGCAGGTCTTAGCAAAAAGCTCTTGCCAGATCATAAAGCAAGGGTTTCTGCCTTGAAAGGAAGTATGTGCATAGAAACCACATTGTTCAGAGAGGAAGGAGGCCTTCCAGAGACACCCCATTTTTGGAAGGCTGACCCTGTGAATGTGAAGACGTGCAGACCTAATATTTTTCTAATGTTATCTCACTATACCAGGTGACATAGGAAGTCTCCTCTGGCAGTCACATGCGTGTCTGAGTCTGTTGTGAAGTGCAGGCTCATATAGTATGTACATTGTTTACATGCAAGTACACAACCTGGCGTAGACTTAAGGCACATTCCAGTGCATGCGTGGAAAAGAATTGGAGCATACCCAAGGGTCATGCCACTGTCTTTTCCAGTGATGTTGGCTGGAGATGAGATTTTGGCTCATACCAGCTAAATCCTGCTTGGCAGGGGGGTTGGACTCGATGGTCTCCAGAGGTCCCTTCCAGCCCCCTAATCATATGATTCTATGATTTTATGAAATGCTCCGTATTCAGCCATGTGCATGCTCAATGCTTTGCCTCTCGTTCCTTGCTCTCTTAGAAAGACAGGTAGGCAATACCATTTATCTCACTGTACTGTTCATTCATCATATCTTTATCATGCCTCTTCTTTCTTTTCTGACTGCTGCTGTTACCATCTATTATCATATATGTGTTTCAGTGGCCCTACTATTTCTTACCATCCTCTTTGTAGTCCCCTTAATCTGTAAGATTAAAATTGTATGTGTTAGTGCATGTGCAGTTGAATCTTCATAATGTTACCATGGTATTAAAATATTTTTTATAACATCCTCTGCCCAACTCTGAACATTTTGCTCTTTGAGTGCTGCTATGCTGACCAGAGGATTAAGCTGAAAAGCCGTACTAGATCTTTTTTTTTCCTACATAATTACCATTAGTAAGTAATTTCATTAAAATTACATCTTTTTTCTAATGGGCATTACCTAGTGCTGATTCATCTGCTACCATGCCATTTTTGAGTCCTTCTGAAGCATCATACTGTATGTGGGGAAAGCAAACGTGATTTTAGCCATAGGTTCTGTGGCCATGTTTCCATCTGAACGATGTTCAGTTGTGCATCATCTATCTCTGACCTTGAAGCCCTTGGTAAGCAGCAAGTGTTTTTTGAAGTGTACAGAAAGTTTAAATAGTTATGTAATCATCTTTCATCTACTGGACAGCTGAAGATTAGGAAGAACAAGTTAAGTAATAGAATTCTTTGTTTAGAACAAAATGAAGCCATAAATAAATTTGGCACTTGAGGATTATATAGTTTCTGCACGTGTGTCCTGATTGTTAGGGGACACAAATAAGTTTGTGGTAAGTAAACATCTTTGATATGATTTTGTGTGCTGGAAAGATTGAAGTAAAAATAAAAATTTCTTGCATCATTATTTTTGTACTTATATTGCTGTAATAAAATGGCTTAATAATCTTGCCCCAAATGCTAAATTATATCAGAAAGGTTACAGGTCAGTCAGTTATTATGCTTTAAAATAATGTCCAAGAGCTTTTGGTCCACTTTATTTGGTAATACATTAGTGAGACATAGGTACAAAAATGCAATTTCATTTCTTTAAGTTAGCACAGATGTCTGATAAAAGGATAAATAGAAAGTGCACTTTAAGGCCTCAATTCTACAAATAGACAAGTGGCATGAACCCCTTGCCTGCGTGCGGGGCGCACCCATGTGCACAGGCACATACCATCTGCTGGCAGCATCAGGGCCTTTACATTACTAAAACTATAGCCAAGATTATGAACTACAATTCACTGGTTACAAGTACCTTTCTAGCCTCCAGCAGATTACTTGTGTATTTCTAATGATTTATGAGTTTTCTACAAGGTTCCCCGATGTGTGCTAGACATGAAACAACCAAATAAGAAGCGATATGGGAACATAGAGACAGACACTTTGGCTTAGAGCAACAATTCATCAAGGTTTGAGCTCTAGCAATGGCAAATTTGGAGGCAATCACCATTGTTCCTACTGAGAAAATTTTCTTATTAGTCAGAAATGATTGAGGATCCTAAGCACATATGTGCATATACTATTAAAATAATTTTGTATGTGCTGTTTTTTTAATTGTTGTTATCATAATGGATTTTTTCCCACCCATATTTATGTCCGATTCTTTCTGAGTCCTGCTTAGAGTTTGAATGTCTTACACCTCCTCTCCCAAGTTCATTTCTGCATGTTAATGGTTCTCATTTTGGGGACTTGGCAAACTGAGATCCCAGTTCTCCAAAAAATTGCCTATGAAAATGAGTAATTGTATTTATGAGAGCCACTGATCTCCCAAAAATTACTTACACATGAGGCCTAACACAACATATAGAAATTAAAAGATAGTTTACAAATATATATTGCAAGATTTCTGTCTCAATTGTAGTTGTCTGGTATAGAATCATTTCCCAGTTCTGTAGTTAGGGCCATGCTTAGATACATGCTACCATCTCTGCTCTCACTGTTTCTGCAGTTAATTATAGGTTGTATTTCATACAAAATTTGTTTTATTTTTATTCCATTGTACATTAATCTTAAGATTTGCCTTCCTACTTTAATTTTTTATGTTTGCACTCTTTAATCCTGAATTATTATCATGCAACTTTTGCTATGTAATTAATATTCATCTGATTTCAGGCCTACTTCTGAAAATAAATGTTTCATTAGTATAAAGTTAAACAAAATTTAGCCCTAGGCAAAACAATGTCCTATTCTGGAGATAGATTCTACTGCATTTATTCATTGTTGGTCAACATTGCAAGTAGGCCGTGATTACATACAAATGCTGTCCATGTAAGAGTAGTAAAACTGGTCTTAAAGGATTTTTCAACTTTCCTACTGTTTGGGGTTTCTTTTTCTTTGTATGCTGGAAATTTATACGATATATTAGCCATTTGAAAGATACCCAGAAATTTGCAGCAATGGTCATGGGTGGACTGTAAATATGTTTTATTATTTGATTGTGAAATGTCTAACTCAGTGGGGCTACTATGTTAAATGGAGCCTTAAGTTTGAATAAATAATGGTAAAATGCCCTACTTGATCAAGGATACACAGACACATGCTTGCTTGGACAGACATAATGCTCTGGCTTTTTTCATTATGGCTTTGTTTTAAAGAGTACGTCCATGTAGGCATTGTCCAGATCGATGGATTTCTTCTGCACAGCTGCCCGCAAATGCTCAGGGAGCAGCCTTCGACCTCTTGTCTCACCCAGGACAATATCATCCTTGTTTCGAGGCCTCTGGGTCCTGGCATCCTCAATGGCACTGTGCACATCCTGCAGTTTCATCTGAAGCCAGTCCTGCCTCTCCACAGTGTGTCGATGCTCTCCAAGATTATGCATTAATTGCATCTCACTCACTGATCTTTTCCTGCATGAAAGTAAGGCAAAGAAAGAGACTCATAGTGGCCTTTCTTGAATTCTCAGTCTTCACTCAAAAATCCAGGTTTGGGAACTTTTGTGAGCTATCACAATACAGAGCCATAGAACCTCCCTTTCTAATTTTTAAGGATGGAATGACATCTGGAGAAGAGAAGGAAGATGGGTGGTGATTTCTTATTGGTAATGGATGTGTTAGTGAGAAGGCATCACAAATGGGAAGTAGTCCGGTTTTGTGACAATATTATTTTACTGTACATTTATTATTAATTTTAGCTGTTGTAGATGAGCTTATGGCCTATACAATAACAGGTAACTGATTAATAAAACTATGGCACTTATTCAGTGGTCGTTTCCTGTGAAAACTAGACCGATGGAAGCACAATTTCCTGGGGATTTGTGTCTCAGTGCTGATTGATGCTAGTGTCCAGGTGCGAGTTCCAGCTAGATTCTCACACAGGAGAAAAAAAGATGCTCTCCGGTGTGGACTCCCTCAAGCATCTAGTAAGCAATGCAGCTAACTCAATAATATTCCTAAGAAAACATTTGTATGATTTTTCTCCCTCTACTCAGCTGCCTATTTTCAAAAAACGTGGAAGAACTCAGAGTATCTGAGATCTCTATAAAAGTATCTAGAGGACAGAATTTGGCCAGCTTGGCCAGAGGGTTCAAAAGGAGGGACAGAAAGACTCGCATATACAAAAACTTACACGCAGACAAACCAACCATGTCTTAAAGAACAGCTAAAGTCATCCTCAAAACTTTGTATGTGTATAATAACATACTTACATCATTGGTCTTCCATCAGAGTATGTGAAAAAGCATACGGCATATAAAATGATTGCAGTCCTGGCCAGATTTTTTATAGAAGTCATTTTGTCTAAAAAGATAGAAAATAAAACATGTATAAATCTGTATTTCAAGTAATTTCTGTTAATTACAAAAAAAATTAGTTTAGAAAAAAAATGGAAGAAAGGCATCACATCAGAGAAGTGATTTTGAAAAATATAGTTTTTGTGAAATGGGTTAGAGTAAGGAATGCAAATGAAGAATTTAGCTCTAATACTAATTTTGTGAGCAACTTACTCTTACTTCACAGGCAGGTCTAAGAACTTTGACCAGCCTTAGTTGCCTTGCATCATCTTCATGGAGGTACCCATCTCATGGATAATTGGGTGAAAAGCACCATGTTCTTCCAATACTGCTACTATTATCATTATTTTAAAATAATTTATGTCCTCCAAGTGCGTTGAAATACTTGCATATGGCTATGCAAGTAAAAGGTCTTGTTCTTTTATCTATTTCTTTTGCATGTTCTTTGTAATAAAGAGGCTGACACTTTTCTTGATAATTTTGCATAGAAGCATAACTCTACTGAGTTATGTCATTCCCCATTTAATTACATAAGAGAAATCAGAATTGAGCCTCTTATTTTTTTCAGTGATAATCCTTCATTGCCAATATGAATTTCACTCAGCTTTGTAAATCATCAGCAAAACTGCCACTTGGAATATATTTGAAAAAACATTTATTTATGATGATGCTACCACAGGTAGAAATGACACAGTCCAAATACCAGTTTCCAGTTTGGATTTTCACTATTGGCAGCCAGAAGAGGCATCTTTTTCCTTTAGCTTAAGAAATTTGATACAGAATAACTGAAACTTAAGAAATATAAAACTCCACAAATATCATTTGTGCAGTATTTTCTGCAGCTTTTTCTCTAGGTCAGAAAAGCATTTACTACACGGTATCTTACATGACAGTATATGGTCCTAGCAGTCCATCTCACCCAACATTCTAAATTCAGGATTTGTATTCACTTCAAGATATTTCTAACTCACTGTCTCAGATTTTTTCATTTCACAAATTTGGCTCAGATAAAACAGTTTGATTGTACTAAGATTCACTTTATTTTTAAGATAGTCTCAAAAGAAGCTAATATAAAAATTAATAAAGAATGAATGATAAACTTTTCTAAATAAGTCTTCTAGAGAACTTGGAAATAAAATAGAGTATACTTACCAGAGAGTATCTTGAACAGATTTCTGCTTAGGGTATGTCGGCAGATGACTGTCTCTTGATGTCAAGTATATTTAAAGACTACTGAATTGGTTTAGTGGACCCCTTAAATGTAACTTTAAAATAGAGCTTCTAAGTAACTTAGAAGCCCTTTTATTGTCTCAGTTGATGTCACTCTCAACACACACCCTCCTGACCCTCATGTACCCACCCTCCCATGCTTTTGTCAATTTGGCATTTACAGGGGGAAGAAAGGTCTCAGCAAAAAGAAAGTATCTTGTGTAGCTGTGCAGAAGTTTGACTTTGAAATTCAGATTCCCTATTACTCACAGATTTGTGCCCAAGATAACATGATCTCCGAAGCTGTTGGCAGGATTTGCAAAGAAAACTTTGTATTGTAAAATGCAGGCTGGTAAAACTTAAATTAGGCAGTGAGATTAGTAATCTACAAATGCAAGATTAAAACAAAATATTGAAAAGCTAACATCTGTGATACTTGTGGGAAATAACAATAGTCACTTCAGGTCAGATACTAAGTTTCTTTGTGACAGAATATACTGGAGAGGAGCAGAAGCCTCAAGATGATAGAGCATCGTGTTTGTAGTGAGAAGCTGGTGGTACTGAAAAGTTATTAAAATACGGTGTTAGACCCTCACTGTTCTGTTATACCCATACCTATGAATATCCTTGAATCTCGCAAATGTGCTAGATAAAATGGAGGCATTTGAAGAGGCTGTGATATAAATTAGTACTTTATAAATTTTGGAAAAGAAATATAGAACTCTTTGCCTACATTCTGAGAAGTGAAATGTGTAAATCAGCAATACTTTCCCATATGTATGAAGAAAGATTATTTTTGGCTGCAAGATATTTTTCCTACATTAGATGCTTCTTCTGAGTTCCAGCATATTTCTCCAGAAAAAAAAAAAAAAGTTTACATCTGCAAATTTTAACACACCATTTGGAAGCTATTATTGCTTGTACCGTGGATGCTTTTTTGGTTATGCTATATACCTGTTGTATTTCACAAAGAGGTAAAAAAGATGTTTTATAGTATTGGTTTCCACAGATGGTGTTCTCATAGGGAAAGGAAGAACGAGAAACTCCAAAAAGCTCTAAAGAGATCTCATCGTTCCCTCAGTAAATAGTAAACTGAGAAGTAAAGAAATGATCCACTTAAACAAGTTCAATAAAACAGGGTTGAGATGGCTTCCAATGTTGTACTGTCAGTTGTCAATATCCTTCCACCTACACAAAAAGAAAGCATGCAGAGCTTTATGGGGATGATGTTTTGTGAGGAGATTTGTATCTGATGTGGCTACTAGGGATACTAAGCTGAAGGCTTTAGTCACTAAAAATGTGCAATGGACATGGTCTGCCAGGAAAGGATTTGAAAAATCTCTACACAGTTGACAATGAAAGGCTCCATTTTTTAGACTTTACCATAACAAAATCTTTAATGCAAAGCCTCAAGGCAGTATTTTTACAGAGGCCTGGAATTCATATGGAACATCTAGCATATGACAGCAAAGTCTTAACTAAAGGATGAGGATTAGAAAATCCAGTGTATGTATAAAAAAAAAAAAAGTGCTTTCATATAAAGTGGCAGCGACTGATAGCTAAAATCAGCAATAAGCCAGTAGTAACAATTGCAAAATGAGTGCTAGCAGCGTTGAGTTGCCAACATTCTAGTTGCAGTTGCATCCCTTACAGCACACATGTAAATGTGGAAGAGACCCTGGGCTGGAGCTCTGAATAAAACTGAGACAGGGGAAACACCAGAGTATGATGCAATTGAAAATACTTCGTTCTCTTCAGCCAACTAACAGTATGTTTGTGCATGTGCCCTTAAACCAGATGTAATTTTAGCAGGCTTATTTGCTGCATACCTAGTCTCTAAAACACCTCTGAAATAGGATTTCTTATTGAGTGTCATTTTGTTCAAAGGTACTAAATAAGTTGTACCTACAGTCTCAAAGATGGCTACACTTGATACTTTAAAACTATTCACATGTGAAAAAATACACAAGACAAATTAGAATTGCACTGTTTGCTTCAGAACAGTGAAGACACACACACACAAAAATATTAAATGTGTACCCCACTATTTGTAAACAAATAGAGCCTGTGATAGTAATTAAAGAAACTTTAAATTGCAGCTCAAAGTTGGCATAGCCTTATCTGTATATGCACAAAAAAGAACTTATTTGCTTTATATTATTATCCTTGATACCCAGAAACGATGTTATTTGAAAATACAACTGCTAATAACTTATCCCATGTCATCTCTATTTGTTAAGCTTGGCATATCAAATGTGGGAATGACAGATGATAGACCAAATTAATGTAGTTGTTTTACAGAATACTGTAATTGTGTACATTTTTGTTTGGATACAGCATATCCCGCGTAATGATGAGCTGAAAATAGTATTGAGCCCTTTTAATTTTCAGAAAGATGAAGATTCATGTTTAGATCCAAATTTTTCTCTTTCTTAAGCATGCCTTAAAAAAAAAAATCAGATCTCTTTTGGACACTCCTTAATGGAATTGCTGAACCCAGGAAACCAGTTCAGTCAGAGGCTTAAGACTATGCAAACGTATAGACACAACAGTGAAAAAGAGCTATATAAACTCTTAAGACAGAAAGAAAAATTAGAATTTTATCTACTCAATGAAAAAACATTTCATTATTCTTTGTAGATATAAGACTGTATATAAATACAGCGGTAAAATATGAGTGGAAAAAAACCCATTTTTTTTAGGAAATTACCTTTTACTAGCAAGTGTACTTTTCTACTGCCTTCAAATGAGGACTGACCTACCGGAGACAATTTTTGCTTCTCTTGGTGTGAGAGGAGGGAAAACAGTGTATTCTGAGTTTCCACATCCTGAAAACTGCAGGCTATGAATGAGCCAATGCATGAAACTCTGGGTACAACTGACTAGAGCAGTCCAGAAGCTATAAACCGTTAAATGTTTAAGATATCTAACAGACAAAGGCAACTGATTCAGAAATTGATTACAAACTATTGGTGTATATGTTGCATTATCAATACTGAAATTTCTTTTCCTTTGGAAGAGGAACAACTGAGAGCAGGTAACTTTTAATGAGACTTAGGCTGAAATACAATAATGCTTAGAGGATTGTAGTCAAATTGGTGATTGTTTCTTTATGTATGCCAGCAAACTATCTCAGGCTAGACCTAAGCTTGAACTGAGCGTTCTCATTTATCATCATCTAAAACCGTAGAATGTTATACTGGAAATGAGACAATATAGCAATATACTCCAGACTCTATAACAGTCGCGACTTCTCTATGCCATGAGGTGTTACAGACATCAAACAAGGGCATCACACTTCAGAAGATGAGGGAGAGGGCTGAAGAACTGAAGGTGTTGGAATCACAGTATGGGAGGGAAGAGCTGACCACAGCCTTTTCCTCTGACAATACTTCTCTTGCTAAGTCAGAGAACGACCCTTCTCTGACCTTCCCTTATAGATTGTACAGATACTTGAATCAACTGTGCATGAAAAAATCTCTGTGTTGCTTCACTTGCAGGTGGCGTGCCACTTACATTGAATTTTTGCCATTGAATGTAATCAGACTCCAGGGTTGAAAACAAGCAGCAAGCAATGAGGCAGATATTCCAGCCAGGTAGGTGAACAGTGGCCATACTCTAAAAATTCTGAATTCTTTACAATCTACTTTATTTATTCTATTAATTTTGTCAGGGAAAAATATACTGCATTTTGAAATTAAACACATCCTGAGGTACATTACTGGAATATGGTTAGAGGACACAAAGCTTTCTAGAATTATACTCTTAAGTAACTAAAGCATATTTTCACAAATGAATTATGTAATCTGGTGTATTAATACTCCTACAGAATTCTTCATCCTCTAGTTTTAAGGCTTAAATACTGCAGTCAGATTATTTCTGTGCTATTTACAAAAGTAGGCTTTTTCCACTGCGTGTTCCAGTGGGTGGTTCTAGATAAAATCCTTTCTAACTGCAACTATAGCTAAGAGAAGATCATTGAGCAAGGGAACAAAGTAATTGGTGACACACTGGATGACTGGTGAGGCAACCTTTCTAAATGTGTCCAAGGAATGTTTCTGCCTTGACACAATGAAGAGCCAAAGTGACAGTCAGTAAACTCTTTAGAACTTCATTTGATTGACAAGATTTGTGGCTTTTCAAATACCACAGCAGCGTGTTTGGTAATTTATGTAAGCAATATTGGGTATCTTCAGGTGTTTTTTGGGTTCCTGCAGCTAGATGAAGTTTTGACCACATGCAAGTTTCCAATTAGATAAAAAACAGCACAGAGAATTATGTAAAAATAAAAAAAAAGGCCTATCACTGTTTTATTTTGTGTCCGATCTGCTTCATACAGTGTGTTTTTAGCAGCTACTGATAAAGAATTTAGAAATAATTGCTTGTCAGTGTATTTTTCTCCAGTTATATCAAATCTTTCATCTGAGAATCACAGTGTTCCTGAATCTCCCTGATTTCTTTCCGAGGAAAGTATATACTGATGATGTTTGTTTCTAGGCTATGGACACTTAGGTAAAGATGTATTAAAAGCAAATGTCACTGAGAAAAAGATCAGAGAGAAAACAGAAGTTGGCAGATTCTAGTCCCAGTCAAGTGACTTTAAGTCCACTTGCTTACCTAAGGAGATAAACTGGACACTGCAATGGTAATTGTGATCCAGATTATTTCTAGAGTTTTCACTGATTAAGTGAAACATATACAATGTCTGAATGGACATCCTCTTTTGTTCGCAATGTAACTTAACCATGTTATCAAGCAGAGCTATCCAGTTTATTATGGAATTTCTCTATTGACCTGTCATGGACATGCCAGGCTTTGGTGATATGATCATGAATGTATGAGTGTTTGCTCTCTGCATGCCACCCTATACCATGGCTGCATAGAATTTCACATAGCATTACATGGCTGTTTTGAAGCTTAAATGGAGAGTCCTGCTTACCTCATCTCTCTCTCATGAGAAGAATCTGAAGCTTGGTGAAGCAGCCCAGAGCAGCCTGGAGGAATGCTAAAATGGCTGTTAAGGAAAGTCATGAAGATGAGGTACCACTTAGTCTCTACATAGTCATATTTCAGTGGTCAGTAACAAAAATGCTGTTGTGCATCATGAACAATAAGAAAAGCTGTGGTGAGTTTCCACACAAAGATATTTACACATTTTTAAAGTACTCTTAGTGAATTGTAAACTAAATATTTAAGTATTTATAGAGTTGTGTGTGAAAGCACAGGTTTTACTTCAGATTTTAAAGTTCTGGTAAATTATTCTACAGTCAATAATTACTTACTGGGATATTAGCCCTCATGACACTGAAACGCCACGCTGTCAATGCTTTGCTGAATTTCACGCTCTAATGACCAATACAGTAGTTTATGACCTTTTTCAGTAGATAGCAAGCTGGTACAGCACTCAAAACTGCTGTTGGATTATTGAATTTTTGTGATCAATACCAAATTGGATATGCACATGCACACATATATATAGTCACATATAGGCCAGAGTGTTTATTGGCCTGTTACTGGCTCTAAATACTTTGTGCAGGCTTGAGTTCCCTTTTAATGACATGCAGTGTAGTTGGAGCTCTACTGAGAGCTCATGTTCTTTTTTGTCATCCTTGACACCGGTATGGCATCCCTGACGCGCCACACAAGGAGACCGGATCTGAGAAAAGAAGTAATCCCAGAGGGAAATGCATCTACCATTGAAATAGGAGTGAGTCTAAAATCCAGCACCCCTCCTTTTCCAGTTGGAAGCACCTCACTCAAGACTTCAGGATCCAGAAACTCTCTTTCAGCATACATCTGCACATACAGGCACATACATTCTGTAAAGTCATAATTTTAAAAGCAGTTAAGATACCTACTAAAAAAAGGTTTGAGTAATTAAATACTAGTGTCCACTTGATCCTGAAAGTGGGATATAGGGAGCAGCAGATATCTACAAGTTATCAGCTTTGACTTAACAAAACCCATGTAAGAATGAAAGTGCTAGCTCTGCATAAAATAACCATGAAGACTCAGGATGATACAGGATAGAACAATGAAGGTCTACATGTTTTATGCAGGTAGCCACATATTTTTCTATCCTTTCTACTGAAAAGACATTTCAAGTTCATATTCCCATATTTTTTGCAGTCACTGCAGATGAGCAGATAGCATCCAAGTAAGCAATCTGGAGCTTGATGAAATCTCATGGGAATGATGAGTACAATTTACAAATGAATGATGACATTTCAGACCTTTCCTTCAATCCAGTGAGTGTCCTGAAAAAATCTTAGTCCACAGTCAGCTGAAAAACTTGAAAACATAGAGAACTGGCAAAAAATCATTGTTTTGTTTGGGTTTTGAAAGAAAATACTGTGCTAGGTGCTATGCAAACATACAAGAAGATGCAGACCCTCTAATAATAGTGTTACTATGGGCAATATATGTGTTGTATTTTATATGAAGCTTTCCTTTATTTGAAATATTAACTACAGCAAGTAAAATGGTTCAAGTTATACATTAAAGACCTCATTCCGTAAAGTTCTTTAAAAGAAATCTTATAGGCAAAAGACTTAACTGAAGATTAACTCAGTAGTCTGAGTCAGTATTTTGACCTGAAGTTTCGTCAATACATGCTCTTAATATATTTGTACATACAATGAAACTATTTTCTAAAGGAATAATACTTTTTCTGTATTTCCCCTGCTTTACTGAATACATCCTTTTCATTAAATTATTACCCAGATTATTAATAGTTCTCAAAATCAAACTCCTGAATCAATAATTTTCTTTTACAGAACTCAAAAGACATTTTAAAAACATGCATTTCATTTGCATTATATGTATATTTTAACTCCTTCTACATTGACCAGTAATTTTCTCATAATTCATTCTTCTTCTTAGACCTTCCTGAAATATCAGTACCAAAATAAAATTTCTATAGTAGTTCTCATAACCTAGTTCATCGAGAAGCCTCTACCACCTTATATGCATTTTGAGCATCAGTCACTTCTTGTTCTGATTTTTACTTCATTCTTTTCCATGTTTGGATTTAACAATGTAGTCTATGAGAAAATGCACTTTATGGTAAAATGTATGGGTCTTACTGCTTAACAGTTATTTGCTTTTGTTTCTTTTTTTTCTCTAGAGGAGAGCGTTATTACTAACTGTAGTGGTAGTTTCAGTGAATTAGATAGATTATACTAGTC
>VZZY01018510.1:0-11508 GCA_013400335.1 Eurystomus gularis
TTATTATTATTGATAATAATAAAATTAAAGAATATATAAAATAGGATAACAATATCCTACTAATGTTAATGAGTACTTCCTTCAACTTTCAAACGTCTTGAACCTGGTGTGACCGGTACCCCTAGCTCCCAACCTATTGTAATACAGTTACCATCACTAATGCCATTTTATGAGGCAAACAGCTATTCTCCATGACCAAGCGAGTCCTGTATTTGTTCCCCTTCCCCTCACTCCCAGGCTCTGAAGGTCCTGTGAACCAAGTAGACAAAACAAACAGGTTTCTTCTTCTTCCCCTCCCTAGCAGCATCAAGATTCCTGAGCACCAGGAGTGATTACTCCCTTCTCTGCTGGCCTTGAAGGTCCCAGGCACCCGGTCAACCAGCTGTTGTTTAATGTCCCCATCACAGAACGGGGAAGCATAACAGCATACAGAGCACTGTCTATAAAAACCAAGCAGTTACAAGTCCTAAGAGGGAACCTGGACCAGAGCGCTCCTGCTGGACAGGGAGACCTGGGACCCCCCCTGGCGGCCAAGGATGCCCCCAACATCGTCTGCTTCCTCCAAGGACTGAGTGACTCATATTACTTTATATGATTTTCAAGTCTCGATTATGATTGTTATACTGATACAGCAAACCACGTATTAAGACTGTACCTGATCTGCAGAGGGTTCAAGTGATTAGAAATCATAACTTAAGATGTATTATAAATTCTATATTACACTGCTTCTAGATTATACTATATTGATCCTGATTGTACAAATCCTGAGCCATTCTAATAATAAATTCTGTGTTATATTACTAATAATATCATGCTAGAAGAATAAAGCTTTAATTGTAACTATGATTTAGTGCCATCATCATTCTGCCAAGTATCCCTAAATAACCTGCCTGTCCTCTTAGTGCTAGGTGACACCAGGTTAGAAGAAAACATTTTTTCTTTACCTCAGACTTATTTGGAATATACTTTCCAGCAGCTGTACATGATGGGAGAAGTTTTCAAAACTATACAAATTTCTTAGGAGTCTGCACCCTGGTAGAAAAGACAGCAATGAGAATTTAGGGAAACTTGCCCAACTGTGAGCCATGATAATATGGGCTAATTCAAGAACAGTAAATAAAGTTTTAAAGCAGCACATAAAACTTAGTCCTATCAGCAACGCTACAGCAAGACAACTCTACAAGTAGCATCTTTCCAGCAGCAAAAGCTGTGGCAGCTACAGGGAAGTGCTGAAGTGAACTACACACTAACTTTTAATACTGTAGCTATTTAAAGCTCCAATTCACTGCAGATAGATATAGTAACAATGGTTAATGCTGACTGCTCACAAAGCCAGGTGCTTCTTTCCTCACCACTTCCCAGTTCTTTCCCAACCCCTCTCCAGGGATAGGCATGGTAGAAAGTATAGGTATTCACTTCATTGTCCACTAATGCTATTGAGATAGAAGCTCATCAGTTACTGAGCTGCATCAGTTATTGTGAGAAACAGTATGAGCACATGCTGTAGTTCTAGGACAGATTAAGTAACTGAAAAATAATCAACTCTAACAATAGCGAGCGCATTTCTACTACACACATGTTTATCTTGAACCTGTTAAAATAATCTGAATATGAACATGTTCAGCATTTTCACCAGCCTCTGACTTTCAAAATATCAGATATCTATATTCAACATTTCTGAGTTAGACAACAAATATGCTAGAGAAATCAAGAGGACAGTAGTGAATAAACTCAGTCTTATCATTCTAAGCAGCTTTTAATAAAAACTGGAGCAGCTGCTCATCAGCATTACATTCCAAGGAAAGAGGCAAGGCCTGTCTAGTACTAGCTGCTCACAAATTAAAAGTAACATGTCAGACTTTGAAGAAAATTGAAGTGCTATTAGGTGAACAATTTATGACAATGCAAAATTCTACCCAGCTATTTTTGTAACACTTCCCACTTTCCAGAGTTCAGCTTTACTGCCAAATCAGAGTACATGAGGCTAAAAGCTTGTTCCAATTTTAGCTTTTGCTAGATTTCTCTCCACAGATTGGCTGTCTCCAAGTGGCACTCCCAGCCCTTTAATTCCAAGATGAAAATCAAATACCTGTATAAGCATATCAGAAAATTTGCATTACAAAGATACAATTACAGTAAAAGTTGACATTTTGCCACCTTTGACACCTGTAGGTGTGTATACAGGTCTTCCAAGGNCCAAGCGAGTCCTGTATTTGTTCCCCTTCCCCTCACTCCCAGGCTCTGAAGGTCCTGTGAACCAAGTAGACAAAACAAACAGGTTTCTTCTTCTTCCCCTCCCTAGCAGCATCAAGATTCCTGAGCACCAGGAGTGATTACTCCCTTCTCTGCTGGCCTTGAAGGTCCCAGGCACCCGGTCAACCAGCTGTTGTTTAATGTCCCCATCACAGAACGGGGAAGCATAACAGCATACAGAGCACTGTCTATAAAAACCAAGCAGTTACAAGTCCTAAGAGGGAACCTGGACCAGAGCGCTCCTGCTGGACAGGGAGACCTGGGACCCCCCCTGGCGGCCAAGGATGCCCCCAACATCGTCTGCTTCCTCCAAGGACTGAGTGACTCATATTACTTTATATGATTTTCAAGTCTCGATTATGATTGTTATACTGATACAGCAAACCACGTATTAAGACTGTACCTGATCTGCAGAGGGTTCAAGTGATTAGAAATCATAACTTAAGATGTATTATAAATTCTATATTACACTGCTTCTAGATTATACTATATTGATCCTGATTGTACAAATCCTGAGCCATTCTAATAATAAATTCTGTGTTATATTACTAATAATATCATGCTAGAAGAATAAAGCTTTAATTGTAACTATGATTTAGTGCCATCATCATTCTGCCAAGTATCCCTAAATAACCTGCCTGTTCTCTTAGTGCTAGGTGACACCAGGTTAGAAGAAAACATTTTTTCTTTACCTCAGACTTATTTGGAATATACTTTCCAGCAGCTGTACATGATGGGAGAAGTTTTCAAAACTATACAAATTTCTTAGGAGTCTGCACCCTGGTAGAAAAGACAGCAATGAGAATTTAGGGAAACTTGCCCAACTGTGAGCCATGATAATATGGGCTAATTCAAGAACAGTAAATAAAGTTTTAAAGCAGCACATAAAACTTAGTCCTATCAGCAACGCTACAGCAAGACAACTCTACAAGTAGCATCTTTCCAGCAGCAAAAGCTGTGGCAGCTACAGGGAAGTGCTGAAGTGAACTACACACTAACTTTTAATACTGTAGCTATTTAAAGCTCCAATTCACTGCAGATAGATATAGTAACAATGGTTAATGCTGACTGCTCACAAAGCCAGGTGCTTCTTTCCTCACCACTTCCCAGTTCTTTCCCAACCCCTCTCCAGGGATAGGCATGGTAGAAAGTATAGGTATTCACTTCATTGTCCACTAATGCTATTGAGATAGAAGCTCATCAGTTACTGAGCTGCATCAGTTATTGTGAGAAACAGTATGAGCACATGCTGTAGTTCTAGGACAGATTAAGTAACTGAAAAATAATCAACTCTAACAATAGCGAGCGCATTTCTACTACACACATGTTTATCTTGAACCTGTTAAAATAATCTGAATATGAACATGTTCAGCATTTTCACCAGCCTCTGACTTTCAAAATATCAGATATCTATATTCAACATTTCTGAGTTAGACAACAAATATGCTAGAGAAATCAAGAGGACAGTAGTGAATAAACTCAGTCTTATCATTCTAAGCAGCTTTTAATAAAAACTGGAGCAGCTGCTCATCAGCATTACATTCCAAGGAAAGAGGCAAGGCCTGTCTAGTACTAGCTGCTCACAAATTAAAAGTAACATGTCAGACTTTGAAGAAAATTGAAGTGCTATTAGGTGAACAATTTATGACAATGCAAAATTCTACCCAGCTATTTTTGTAACACTTCCCACTTTCCAGAGTTCAGCTTTACTGCCAAATCAGAGTACATGAGGCTAAAAGCTTGTTCCAATTTTAGCTTTTGCTAGATTTCTCTCC
Source organism: Eurystomus gularis (assembly GCA_013400335.1). Classification (NCBI taxonomy): domain Eukaryota; kingdom Metazoa; phylum Chordata; class Aves; order Coraciiformes; family Coraciidae; genus Eurystomus; species Eurystomus gularis. The sequence goes on from VZZY01018510.1 coordinate 4,029, forward strand.
ACAGATTGGCTGTCTCCAAGTGGCACTCCCAGCCCTTTAATTCCAAGATGAAAATCAAATACCTGTATAAGCATATCAGAAAATTTGCATTACAAAGATACAATTACAGTAAAAGTTGACATTTTGCCACCTTTGACACCTGTAGGTGTGTATACAGGTCTTCCAAGGGTTAGAGAAATTTCTGAGCTACCTAAACCAAACACAGAATCAAAATCCGTTTCACAGCAAAAAATGTTTCTGCTTGCAGTCATCTTAACTGTAAGTCCAGTATTTCAGTTAAAATCAACTGATCAACATTCAGATGAGAACATATATCCCTGAAAGCACTTGCATCTTCAACTGTATTGTTAAAACTACACATAGTTGGTTTGGTTTTTTTTACGTTGTCCTTATACCCCCAACACTTCTCCAATCTCCTGAATGAGCTTCATCTGGTCCTCACAGATTTAATGAGGACAATTGCCTTTTATGATAAACAGTTGGTAAAACAATACAATCTATTATCAGGTGTCAGGATTTCATACTTCTTCAATACTTTCTTACTCCCAAAGTACAAAGTTCCACCAGAAGAATAGCTGAAGCCCTAAAAGAAAAGGAAAAGGAGGAAAAACCCTATATATAGTGTTGTTTGGGATGTGGGGGGGGGGGCAGCATTCTAAAAGGCTTTGTTAAAAAAACAAACAACATCCCACACACATCTCCATTCATCTACTTTTCACAAAACAGCTAAGTTAATAAAACTATGAGAACTAACCTATTAAACACTTATTTGGTTACAAAGATCTGTTACTTTAATTTCTTGCATGACTCGGAAAAAAGCATTTTCCAGAATAGTACACACTAATTAAATTTACTGGTTCTTTAAATGCACTGTATCTTTAGATAAACATCTGTGCTGGTTTTGGCTGGGGTAGAGTTAATTGTCTCTGTAGAGGCTGGTATGGGGCTGTGTTTTGGATCTGTGCTGGAAACAGCGTTGATGATACAGGGATGTTTTCATTATTGCTGAGCACTGCTCACACAGAGTCAAGGTCTTTCCCGCTTCTCGCACCACCCCACCAGCGAGTGGGCCGGGGGTGCGCAAGAACTTGGGAGGGGACGCAGCCAGGACAGCTAGCCCCAGCTGACCAAAGGGACATTCCAGACCATAGGACGTCAGGCTCAGCACGTAAAGCTGGGGGAAGAAGGAAGGGAGGGATGTTATGAGCGATAGCATTTGTCCTGTCAAGTAACCATTACATGTGATAGAGCCCTGCTTTCCTGGAGATGGCTGAACACCCACCTGCCAACAGGAAGTGGTGAAAGAATTCCTTGGTTTGCTTTACCTGTGTGCAGAGCTTCTGCTTTACTTATCAAACTGTTGGTATCTCAGCTCACAGAGTTGTCTCACTTTTACACTTCTAATTCTGTCCTCCATCCCACCAGCAGGGAGTGGGAGGGAGGGGGGACGGAGTGAATGGCTGTGTGGTGCTTAGTTGCTGTCTGGGGTTAAACCATGACAACATCAACATTCAAAGCAAAGAACCATTTTGTGATACATCCTTAATAGCAAATTGCTATTAAGTAGGCTACAAGACTAATAACATCACTTTGATGACTGCTTCTTAAATATTCAGTTATTAACATACATTTAAAATTTTATTTTCTTTTCTGATTATTATTATTCTCCTAGTGTCTGAAGTCTATCCTCTAGTACTTTCACATATATGCTGCAGGCATCATATTCTTAGCAGAAGTTGTCTTTCAGGATATTCTGAAATTTCAGCAGATGCGTATGTAACCTTCACGTGTCAATCTCATGTGAAAAAAATTCTTGCCTAACATTAACAGGCTAGTGTAGCATTACTAGCAACACAACCCTTTCCTAATATAGAAACATCATCATGCTTGCTCACTATACAGGGAAGCTGCATAGCTATTTTTCTAGCTGGCCCCATTTCTGTCCCAATTAACTCAATAACTAGAAATGCCTTATATAACAGCAGAAAGCTACAGAAAGTGTTAATCACACTTATCTTACTAAAAATAGGACAGATTTATACAGGAAGTCTGCCCAACTCTCCATTTTATCTGCAATGTAAATAAAAGCTCAAAACCTTCCCATCAATAGATATTTCTACTGGCAAAAATTCCAACAGTATCCACATGCTCTAGGCTAGAATTCTCAGCTCACTGCAAGTGTTAGTCCTGAAGTACAGTCACCACAACACACACTCTTTAAAGCATACTTTATTTCAGTTACAACTAATCTAAGTTAGTATTAGTAATAAGTACTTATTTATACTCACTTATAAGTAAGTTATAAATAATTACTAAGTTAGTATTTTAATCTAAAATTAACTGGTCCAGAGCTAATTGATTTTTCGTTCATGACATGAAAATAAACAGTTTCATAAACGGTGCTTTTTGAGTATTATAACAATCAAGCCATTACTTTTCTACCTAACCAGATGAAACAAATTTCAAGTTCCAGTCTTCCTAACATCAAAATAACATCACACTGAACCACTGAATTATCAGAAGTTATCTGGACAGCTTGAATATTCACTGATCATTGCATCCATTTTTAAAGAGATGTCTCTCCAAAAAGATTATTTTGAAATGCCTACGGAAAGCCTCACGGAAATACCTGTTCTACACTTTAAGAGAAATAAAAGCACCAAAGTGGCATTAATTGAATTTTTATTTTAAAAGTGCAGCACATTTTAACAGTTCAAGTGGACTACAAATAAACTAACTGAAACTGCTCTCTTTAAATAAATTTATCATGGTTAGAAATTGATGGTCACCTAAGCAGTCACAACCTGCATTTTCTCATCCATATACCAGTTTCAACCTTGCGTGGCACACTGTGTGGAAAGAGAGTTGCTAATGGTTCTACATCATTTTACAGTTACATGAAATTCCATCCTCTATGAAAATGAGAAGAAACTATTAAGTTGGAAACAGAAGTGATAACGCAGCCATTTCCCAAATAGGTTTTTAATATGAATGCATGTATAGGCCCATACATTAATTATTTATAAATCATACCTCTTCAATATGCTCAAACGTGTGTCAGATGTAACTTTTAGGCTTAAAAAAAAAATTACATTTCTGTTTCCACAAATATACATGAAGAAAATTAAGTCTGTGCAATAAATTATTGTTTCAGAGTTATTTGTGCAGCACTAGCACTGCATAAGTAAGATTTCTGCATTAAAAATTTTATTTCTTGTATTTAAACAGTATATTAGAGAACAACACAACAAATTATTTACAGCTACAATGGATACAAGCAATGATCTAGCCTAGTACTCTGGTTCTGTTCAAGCATAAATCCTGCCCTAATATTAACATACACACCTTTGTTGTTTGTTTTGGTTTGGGGTTTTGTTTGTTTTTTAAACATTTCCTTCTATTTGCAGTCATTTTTTCTTACAGGAATGATGAGCACAGTCTGAAATATGACTTCACTTTCTAAAACACATTTATCATTAAACAAAAAGCCACAGCTGCACAGATTAACACTGTGCTGTGTTCCATGTATATACTTCCTCATGCTCTCTAAAAAGCCACAATCTTAAACAGAAGGCACAACTACAACATTGTGAACGTTACTGGTCCAAGTCTTGGGACTGCCTTTCACTTGGCAAATTTAAGATGAAAATAAGTCTCAGTAGTAGATGGAAAAAAACCCACCAACAAAAACACCTCCTCCAACAACCCCAGTCCAAACATTCAAGCATGTCCTCAAATACTGTGTCAAGACATACTAGAGAAACATTTCTGTAAACCAAGTGTCAGATTATTGCACTGAAGCATCTAGGTAAAACATTTGGTATCTACATAACACTTTGCTTTCCACAGCTTCAGGCCTTAAAATTTTCTCTCATTATTGCAATCCTAAAGCTACATTCACCTGAATCCTATTTCAAGCTCTCATCACCATGACTAATTTAAAAAAAAAATAAGTTGTCGAGTGCAGTTAATTAAATATTGCCAAATATTTTTACATTCTGAAACCAGACAGAATAGTTATTCCCCCAATCAGTTAACAAGGCTGTAACACCTAAAATTTTTAATATAATTCAACAGCTAAAAAAACCCAAAAACGTGGAGCAACTGCACAGCATGTGACTAATCGGACTGAGCAACCTTCCAGCACATTATTTGGAAACCATTCACTTTACATTTTATGTTAAAGATTCTAGATTTGTTGTAATTTTACTGGAAGCTCTGAATGTACTTTTCCCATCAAGAATTCAAAATGTAATGTTCACATTACTTGCAGTAAGTCTATCTGTAGCATAGCTTCTATAAAAAGCACAAAAACAACTGCTCTAAAGCACATATTTTAAAAAGCATATCATACATGATGAAAGCTCATTAATAAATAGTTCCTCAGGAATTTAGCTCTTACCTGAAGGAACAGCTGAACTGTTCTGGTGGTTTTCACCAGGAGACACAAATAAGTCTTCCTCCCCTTCGGTAGATGAACTGGAAGAAGATTCACTACTGAGATCATTCTCACTGGAACTGCTAGAGCTGGGCAGCAAAGCATACTTTCTTCGAGCTAACACTTCCCGCTTTTTCCTCTGCATTAAAATTCGTTCTTTTTGGTTCTGTGTCCGCTGTGATGAACTTGTTTTCACAAATCTCTTCCTATATGGAAGTCTTCTTAAAGAATTGCTGTGAAAACAGGGCCTTTTCATTAATAACCCAGGGACAGCGTCTGCCTCAGTCCGAGGCCACTTTTGTGACCTTGCACTACGAGTTCTACTTGTCGTATTCAACACTGCCTGAGGGTGTCTTACAGATGCATCTTTTTCTTCATCAGATGTTACTGTGTCCGAGTCTCCAAAATGTAGGCTAGATGAAGGTGAAGAGATACAGTCACTAAAAGAAGAATCATTGTCTTCACTCTGTGTTTCTAGATGCTGTCTTAATCTTAAGATTCCTTGGTTTTCTTTACCAGGACAATTTTGAGTATACGAAGGACCAGCCTGCTGGCTCTTGCGTTTTTTTCGCACCACAATACTTTTGTCTTGGTCTGTGTGGTTGCCATTCATGTCCTTTTGCTTTTGAGAATCACCACATAAGTGAGAGAACTCATTCCCTACTTTACTGGCAATCATCTCAACTTCTGCAGGGAAGTTTTTGGCTGCCCCAATAGGCTCAGGGTTCAAGAGGATCCCCTTCAGACTCTCCTGTGTCTTTGGTTCATCAGAAGGAACTTCACTCTTCATATCCGCTTTTAGAGTATAAACTATATTACATTCAGGAGTCCATTTAGACATGGAAAGTTTTAAGAAAGGCCTAGAAATAAAAATAGATATGCATCAAGAAAAAGAAGCAAACCTGAAATATGAGAAAAGCCATTTACTGTTAAGACTAATCCCCAGCAGGAAAAGCAGTAACTGAAATACAATTGTTTCAAAATATTAAAAATACTGCTTGACAATGTAATTTTGAATTGAGACAGAACTCTTATAACTCACATTGATGTTCTTACAGGTGGTGAAAACATTATCACTTTCACAGAAAAAATACTGACGTATGTCTCCTACAAAATATATGGACAATGTCTGTCTTACTGATGCTTAAGCATCAGGCTACTTCTTATAGAAGTTGCTTAAGTTTCAGATAAGTAGCTCCAATAACCATCAACTACACTGCATACTTAAGTTAGGCCTGCATCTTCCCCTATTGGTGTATATATGGGGAGTAAAATATCTTGAACATAATCCACAGTGCAGTACAGTGACAACGGAGCTATAAAAATCAGTTACTCAGAATTCATGTTTCTTTTCCTACATAAAAAGGAGTACAACAGGAGACATTTTTGAACCCTGTTATTTTGGGGTAAAGTAATAGAAAACTATTTATTACCTAGAGTCTTTAAAAAACAAATAAACAACCACCACACATAGCATGCAGTGTACAAAGATATTTTGTAGTGTACAAAGCTATTTTCAGTCCATGTACTTCTGACTCTATCCTGTGACAGAAACTGAGTACATCACACCACACTTTCCCTTAACAGTTGTTTACAAACAGGTTCCCCTCCCTGTCAAAATATTAGGCCATCAACATATAACAGTGCAACATTAGCCTCAAAGACCAGTTCAAAGAAAAGCTTTTGTATTTGAAGGCTACTGAGAGGTAAGAGTAACCTCAGTAATACATTCACCTTCAACCTGTTTCATCTGGCATCTCTGCCTTCTGTTTAAATTCACAAAAGGAAGTGACAAAGGAACTTGGTTCCCACTGTGATAACCACCAAAGCACTCTTTACTGTAACTAATACCACTTTTTTGTGCCTCAGACGAATAAGGCACACATTTATAAAATGTCTACATAAATGTAGACATTTGACATCTGTACTGCTTAAGCAGTTGAGTGCTCCCCCTTCTATCCTTCCTTCACCACTTGCTTGGAAGAATATCTCCTATGCTCTTCTAGAAGAAATGTTCTATGACCCATCTGAAAAATAGATTTCCCAATCAGATCAGAGACCAACCCAATTCATCACACAAGCACACAAACAGCTACACCTGGCTTACAGAAGGCTGTGCTGTACTACCAGCAAGCTGCTTAAAGAAAATATGTGCAACTATGTCTTATGCAGAAATGAGGCTCCTTAAGCAGCACAGCTGGAACATGCATGAAGCCACAAAAAAAAGTCTAAGGTAGCAACAGCAAGATCTATGGCAGGTTAAGTAGCATTGCCTACTCAGGTCTGTAATCTTCTGCCTGAATGTCCAAATTCTTCAAAATCCTAATGCATTCTTACATACGGTGCTAATATTTAATGTTCTTGTTTATTCTGTCATAGAGCAAATCAATACAAGATTGAGACTACAGAACAAAGGTAAATCAACATTTCTCAGATTGTTTCACAAACTGATGCTTTCAGGAGCAGCTGTGAGCTAGTTGTTCCTGAGTGGCCCTCAAGAATGACTTACCTCAATTTGCAACAGGTATAAACTGATGCATTATCCCATGCAGCCTGTGTTCTCTTCATAGCTATAAACAACTAATCTAATTCTTCAAGTAATGTAATCTAGAACGAAAATTTTGCACAAGGCATACATGCTGCAGTATTAGCATCTAAAGAAGCCCTAAGCTCACTAGTTCTATCTGGAGATCAAGGATCTTGTGGACCCTAGAACTCCAGCTGAAAAGACGCATTTGAATGTTCTCACTGGAAACCCTACAAACATTCATAACAATTACTGTTAAATGCGAAGCTTATATCCTGTGATAACTAAGAAAGTGTTGCTGTTTTCTACTGGAATTATAGCAGATAGATAGCTTTTAACTTACTGATGTAAAACGTAACTGCACGCAAGCTGGACTAAACCTCCTCTTATAGTAAATACAATGAGACAGGTTCTTACTTTCACTTCATCAAAGCACAATTCACAGTAGGCTGTTTCTTATTTTCAAGTGTTAAACTGAACAATATTGCATCCTAGACTATGTATATTATTATATA
>VZZY01018513.1:1520-40090 GCA_013400335.1 Eurystomus gularis
GAAGTGTGGCCGGAGCCACGACTTACACGTGAGTCTCTTGGCTCCGCTCCCGGATCGCGCTGCCGCTTTTCTTTTTTTTTCCCCCCCATTGACACGTCCGGGCCAATGAGAGCGGGGCGCGGCCAGGGCGGGCCCGCGCCTGTCTCCCAATGGGCGCGGGGAGAATGTGCTTCCACTGCCACCCCGGGAGGGAGGGACGGAGGGAGGAAGAAAGGCCCGAGGCCCACACGCCTTCAGCTGCACACGTGTTTCCAACCCGGCCCTCCCGGGGAGGGGACAGCTCTTTCCTCCGGTGGCTGGGCTATGCCCGCTACCCTTGGTAGCTGCTGGCCACCTGCCGGCACACGGGTCGTCTTTGAAACCGAGGTGGGCTAGGCAGGCGTGTGGATTGCTAGTATTTTATAGAGGGCTCGTCTGGGAAGACTGGAATACCTGGTCTTCATACTTGGCATAAAAAGGGATCCAACTGTAGGTCTGCAGAAAGTTACGTTCTTGCACAAGTGTCCTGGAAATGTCAGAAAATGGTAGCTGCCAGCTTGAAGTACAGAGCAAAAATCTGCTTATATACCTTAGAATGAACCCAAAACTATGTACGGGTTTACGGGGGTGACAAGGTTGGTATGTAGATGCAGTCAGCTGACATAGTTGGAAAAAGCAGGCTTGTCTTAAACATACAGAGCAAGTCTGAAGGTTATGCATACGTCAGTAGTTTACCACACTAATAGTAAACTGTTCAGCTTTACAGATTCAGATGGTAGCTAGAGTATCTGGTGTTTTTTGTGTATCCAGATCTGGTTTAGTATATCACTGTTATCCAGTGGTCTTTGGTAAGGGAGCTTGGAGGAGAGCTTGTCAGGATATCTTGAATGGTTAGAATGTTACTGATGGTAGCATCTCCATTCAAAGGCATAAAATACGTTCAGATGATCTCAGTTTTGCAGGCGCTTCAGGATTCCTGTCATGTTTGAGTTTAAATGTGAAAGATTCCAAAAGTACTTACTTGACTTTGTGTTAATACGCTGGTGTTAGAATATACAGATCTAGTTTAGAGATGGCATTCTGCAGATGCTTTCCTTATTGACACATTTGTGCTCTCTGGTGCTCTGTTTGTCAGTTCGGGCTCATGTTTATGAAACTGCGAGCTTAATATTAGAAACAGCCCAAGAGCATTTAATGTAATTGCAAGGCAGGTACTGTGTCAGTTCCTTTGTATGGTTTAGAAATGGCTGTAAAGTTTTAATGGAGTAGATACAAACTGTTAACGGTTGAACATGGGCTTTAACACAGCTTCAGAGCTGTGAGCAAGCTTTGAAAGGCCTCTGTGTCTCCTAATACAAGATGTTAATTGAAGCTGTGTACTTTTTTTGGTAGGAAGCTGTGACATGTCTGAAAATTGTGTTAAACAGTGTCCAGGAGTAATTATCAGGGATACTGTGTTGCCAGCATGAAATGAAGTTTTATAAACATTCCCTTTTAGGAAATTGTTGGAGTTAAATTGGTAGATGCAAATGAAAAAATTCTCAATACAATACATCCCTCTATGCTAATTCTGTAAAGGCAGTTGAACTAGCTAGTTTATGTTGAAGAGACCTTGAAATCAAAGCTGAAACTGTAGAACAATAGCTAAATTAGAATCAAGTTGCAAACCAGTTGAGCTTGCCTTTTGTATTGTAATACCTGCTTAGTAGTGAAATGTGAGCCATTCATCTACTGAATGACTAAGCTGGTGTTCAAAGCTAAAAAAATTTCCATGTTGCCTGTGCTTGCTAGGGATCAGGTATTTTTAAGTCTTTGCTGGGTATTGCTAGCTAAAGTTCTTAATTGCATGAGTTCTTGAACTTTTTCACATTTTTTCCTCCTGTGGGCAAGCATGCTTTCTGGAGAGCTTGGATAGTTGGGATGTATTTCAGAAAACATAAATATACTTTTTTTATACACTCAGTAAAGGTCTCAACTGAAAACTTAAACAGAGTAAAGCCCATGTTCATTATTTTTCCTTCAAGATTTGAGGGGGATGGGAGGTGTTCATTTGCTAATGAGTTCTGTGAAAAGGTCTCCTGGTTGAAATAGTGGGCAAGCATCTGAAGATGCCAACCCTACTCTTACTCAAAACTGGAATGAAGTTAAAGTTTTAGTGGTCTCAAAATTTAACTTTTTTTCTTGCTATGCTCTGTAAAGCATGTTTTTTAAAAATAGCCTTAAACTATGTATAAAAAGGAGGGTTTGCTGAAAGTATGATGAACATGCTGCAAGCCTTAGAATTCGGTGGTGACTAAGCTGTAGTACATTGACTCTTCTCCCAGTAAAATTAACTGTTTATTCCTTTGGATGATGTCCAACTATGCATTTTACATATCAAGGCTTATCCTGATCTTGAATGTACGGAAGTTTGAAACCATAGGTTAATGATGCAAGTATTAAGAGTCTGTATTTCAAGCACTCAACCCTGAAGAATACTCTTAAATTAAGCTTGTGTATGGACCTTCAGTGTGCTTCCTAGTTGTCTATGTGGACACAAACTGGAGAAAAACCAGGACAGTAATGCACAATACAGAATAACACTGTTAGGAGATTCTCATCCTGTGCTACATGAAAACTTCAAAGCACAAATAGTCAAGCACCAGATACGAGTCCTGTAAATACTGAATTTGTACTACACCCTATAGCCTGAGTCAACTCACTGCTGCAGTGCTGCTGCACCTGTACCCTTTCACCCAGTACTTAGGACCATAGCAGTGTTATCTGTGTGCTTTCTCAAACAGGGAAGGTACAAGGAGGCTGAGCTGTGAGCCCTACTCTACTTTCTGCCTGCAGTGCTTTGGAACAAAGCAATGTAGAGCTACTATTGTATGGAAACTGGGAAGAAGGCTGGGTAGGCAGGATTGTGCCAGGATAAGGGCTTCTATCATGGTGAACTTGCTGAGGCTTATTTTACATGGAGATGAAAGGTAATCTGGAGAACTTCATGTAAGAATTGGATCTTCCCCTCATCAAAGTTGATAATCATAAACTAGATCTTTGCAAACAAGTTCAAAATTACAGGTAAACTATGTTTCCTGGTAAGTCGATTGTAATTAAAGAATGATTTCACACAAAGTTAACAAGACCTTTTACAATCACTACTCCTTATTGTACTACTGCTTGTGGGAAGTGAAGATGTTGAAGGCTTTTTGATATTTTCCTACTTTACCACTGAAACTGCTGAAGAATTTGGTTAGTGACTTTGTCAAAGATATCCTCCCTTAATGAGACCCCGTAGAGCATACTATTAAAATATGTAGCTACTGGTATATTCCTAAAAGGACTTCCCTAATGACTGGTTAACTCAGCCAGGAGAATGGGAAGATTTAAAGCTTGTGGTAGATACTTGCTGCCTTACAGCATGCTCCTTCTGAAGGAGGTTACACACAGACTTGGCCTGAATGTTGCCTGTAAATCTTGTTGAAACCCTGTTGTGCCTGTTGGGGCTCACGCTTCCTTAAACATCTTGGGTGTCAGGTATGTTTTGTCCTTTGATATGAGAGACTTGGGAATAACCATCAAATACCTGTGGTGTAAAGGATGGAGTCACCATTCTGTGTATACTGCTGTAGCTGCAATAACAATAAAAGGTCTGCAACAGGAGAAATAGGCAGGCAGCCTTTAAAACACTATTTGTGGCCATCTTTGAGCCATTGGTGAAATATCTTGGTGTCATTTGGGAAGGATTCTCTTTAGTAGTTGGCTCAGGACCTTCTAGGTAAGAAGTATTTTGTGAGGATTACTACTTGGAATCACTTTTGATGTGGATGCAATTTTCCATTCAGGTGCCTGTCTTTAATGTGAGATTAAGTGCTTGTCCCTGGAGAGCTTCTTTAGTTTAAGATAAGGGAAATGCAGATGGTCTTCCTATGTATCTATGTTCAGAGCATATAGAGGGTGTGTTGGTTTTGTGCACTCCACAGATACTGCTGAAGTAAAATTATCGAGTTGCCAGTGCCCTGTGTCTAAACTCCAGTGCAAACATAGTTCAAGATAATCAGTCTTAAACGGCAATATATAAACTAAGTTAAATTCTAATAGGAAATAATTCAGCTGTCTGCAGAGAAACCCACCAGCTGCTAGGAGGTGCTTTAAAAAGCTTGTGGTTTTTGTGTGGTTCTGTACCCTATCCTACCTGTTGCAAGACTTAAAATGTTGCAACTCTGCTGATACTGGTATTTAGCCATCTTCTACCTGCGGCAGATGCTTCTCCTCTGTGTAGGCAGTTTTAGACAAGGCATGAAGTTGCACTCTTCTAGATCATGGTATTGGTAGTAATTTGCTTACTTAACTGTAGATGGCCCATGAGGTAACAGATACATCTATAGACTTTTAAAAATACTTAATAGGTAACAGATGAGGGAACACAATGTTGCTCTGTGATTGAATGCTTGATTTCAAAACAAGGTCTTACAGTAAAGTACAAGATTAAGATTCTTATTACTTTGATTACTACAGACTTGTCAGCCTTTCTGTTTGAATGAAAAGCTATGCAAGAGTATGTATGCAGCTTAAAGCTGTTGTGAGGAGTTTCATAGGACTTGCTTCCTAAGAATTCCTGCCCTACTGCAAAACAACTTTTCCTCCCAGTGCTGTCTGTGCTTTGTTAGCAAGGTGTTATTACTGGGGTGGTGGGATGGGATGGTTGTGGAGGCGGTTAATTGCTGATAGGAACAAGTTCTTGGTGTAGATCTTTCTCTTCAAAGAGGTAATTGCTATTATCCCCTTCCCAGCTGGCCTGAAACAGCAGTGCTGTGCTGCTGCCTCATGTGCTTGACTCGTGTGTTAAAGAGTCTGTTTTACTGCTGGAGGTAAAAGCTCAGAATGGGCCAATGACTTGGACTCAGAAGTATGATTTTATCTGGCAAGGAAAACTTGATTCATAGCTCTTTCATTCTTCTGAGAAATATGAAATAAAGAGCCAAACATGATGGTTTGGAATGTGGTTGAGAGGGACTGTGACTATTCATGTCATTACACATTCTTTAAGCATTCTTCTGAAAAATAAATTAAAATACTTCTCAGTTCTGATAGGTTTTCCATACTGACATGCCTCGGTGGCAGTTTGAATGGAAGTTATTTGCACCCTGTTAACAAGCCTGTGCTGATAAAGCACTAAACATTGCAACACACCTATAGTAGGTTGCTAAACTTGGCTACTTTTTTCTTTTGGCATGTTCTGCTAGTCAAGTATTGAACAAGTAGCTTCTACCACTCAAGCATGGGCTGTTTTTCACACTTGAGTAGATGTATTCTGTTTTCATTTGGTATTCTCTGAGCATGTGCAACCATTTAAGATGCATGGTGCTTGCCTATTGAAGAAACTATTTTGACTTTCAGTAGGTGGCAGTTACTTGAAATTTCAAAACCAGGATCTTACAGCCTTGGAAGGAAATGGGCAATAAGCCTACATACAGTGAGGAGCTGGTCTCAAATGCCTTTTCAGTTTGGCAGTCCAATGGACACAGGTCTGCTACAGAACTTACTTAGATATCAGTGATTCTCATGCATCATATTCTAGTGTGCTTAGCTTGAGTATAGGGAAGCAGTTTCCAGAGTGTTTGGGATTGTCCTAATGTCTGGCTGTTGGAAATAATTTAGGAAATAGTAATGCAATCTATGTACTTTGCATTGAAAGGAGAAGTTTGAAGAGCAAAAGCCCCATGGTAGCATTTTATTGAGAATTACTGTCTTTGGCTCCCCTTATTCAGTTGGAGGCTTTGCTTCCCAGTTAAACCGTCTCTCACTTATTTCATAAAAGACAGTGCTCTCAAGTATTTTGCAGTTACTAACTTTGATTTTTACTTGACAAAATAAAACGGGTTTAGCTGCAATGCATCTACTGATAACCACTGAAATACTATTAAGGTTGATTTTTTTTGTTGTTGTTTCCACATTAAGCTGCAGTGGACATTGCTTGTCTCTGGTAATCCTTAAATAGTTATACAGATGAAAGAAAAGGAAGAAATGTGAGAGTCAGGCTTCTAGTGAACTCTGTCTGCTTGGTACAAAGTAATCCCAGATGTTCGTCCTTAGCTCTGCTTTAAACAATGGAAAATGTCAAATAGTAAGGTCATCTTGTTAAAATAGATTATGTTAGATCAAATCCAGCATGCTAGTGGCTTTTCTGTAGTTTTCTGCTTCACTTCTAAAATACATATAGGTACAGGCCAGTATCGCTGCAAAACTTCTACCTAATGTGGCCGAGTCTCATCCTGGGTGCTGTAACCCTTTTAGTCTGTGTGCTTCTGGATCAAGCCTCACGTTGTCTGTTTCTCAACTTGTAGGCTTTTCTCTGCTACTCTAATCAGATCAAATGATGAACTTACCCTTTATTCCTGTAAAGGCAGAATGCATGTCATTCAGCATCTGCTTAGCTGTGGTTTTTGTAGTGCAATAGTGAAGAATTGAGCAAAATTTTAATATGAAAAGGTCTTGTGCAACTGCAGACTTCAGCCATAGTACCAGAGTACCAACTATAGTACTAGCAATTGTAACCAGGGGGGTTTCTTTGCATGGTAGACTTTGGACTTGACATGCAATATTGTATTGTTGGTAGTTCGCTGTACTGATCTTCCACTGTTGGACTACTTGAACACCAAAATTGTTACGTCTTCCTATGCTAATGTGATTGACACTTAAAGGAGCCACTTTCCTGAAATGTCTATGTGGAACTGCACTGTAGTGTTACTTAAAATTCTCACTTGCCTACATAAAGCTAAGGTTTTGACTGTCTGACCAGGTAAGAAGCTTGTGAAGGCTGAGATGTGCTCTTGCAAGGCCTAAGATAGGTACATACCCATTAATACTTAGACAAGTACAAAATCAGATTTGTAGCAACGTACAAATGGGGTTATTGCAGCTCAGCCTCAGGCAGAGTAAGGGAACTGTGCATCAGCTTCCATCAGTGCTATGTCAGACACTGGGTGTTTCTTTAATGGCAGGTAAAATAGCATCACTAGTGGTGCTGGAATGATTTGAACAAGTTAACGCATTACCTAGTTCCATTTACAGGAATAATATTATAGGATGTTAGAGGGGAAATGCTAAGGCTGGCAAATTTATGCAGGTCTGCTGTAGCTTCCAGAGAAACTAAATCCTTCAGGCCTTTTCTCAGCAAACTAGTGTGGTTATCTAGGAGCATTTTTAAAAATAGGCATAATATAAGGTATTTCACTCTTTGCATTTACCAGTTTTTTCAAGGATGAGTAGATACTTGCATTTGCATATAAACTTGAGGAACATGTCAAACATTCTGTGATTCTGTAAACCCAGTCAATTACATAAGTCACCCACACTTATTCAGCTCCATACTTTATCTGAGCATTAAAAAAGTTGTGTTTTTTTTGAATTTGACATGAAGATTTGAGTGGCTTGTGCTATTGAGCCTGTAGTTGCAGAAGAGTATTTCATCAAGGCTCACTAACTGCAATGGTAGGGAAAACCTCACTTGGATTTTAAGTATCCATTTATATCATTGAGTTTATAAACGTGTTCAGATGTGCACTTAATTATGAGGGATTTCAAGATGTATAGGATTCTTTTAAACTCATTTCTAATAGCTTCCATCTCATCTAAAAGGATGCTATAGCAATAGTCTGTAAGTCAAGTGTGTTGGCTCCTGTATAAATCTACTGGTTTAGTGGAATATACACTTTAAAAGGGAAAATCCTCCAGTGTTAGTAGTGAAGGTACAGAATTCAGTTGCAAAAGGCATTCTTAAGAGAAATTAAGGCATTTATTTGCTGGAGTGTTTAGAGAAGCAAAGAACTTGTGGGTATTTTAGTTATCTGCATAGCAGATCTTCAACTTGGCAAACTGACTGGTTTTCTAAGGGGAAAGATGGGTGGCTGCTGTAGGGACCCTGCTGATAGAATTGACAGTGCATGCTCTGTCCTGAAGTACAGCTATAGAGCTATAGCAGAATCAGTGAAAGGAGAGAGGTCTGGCTCCTGAGGAAGGATTAGGCCAACAGTTATACAGGCAGCAGAGCCAATTGAATAGCTTGCTTGGTGAGGGAAAAATGGCAATTCTTCCATGCTCCCAGCTGCAGAGGGTCCTATAGTTAGTTGTTCCAGCTCTCCTGATGGGCACCTTAGCTTTATACTGGGTGAGTAAATTTCTTGGTTCTTGATGTGTATGAATGCTTGAGTCAGCACAACCTTGCGGGTGGAATATGCTGTGGGGAGGCAGGGATGGGGACAGTAAGGCAGCAGGCAGTCTTGTCACTTTGCAACTTCAGGGAGCCGTCTGGTCCCGTCTGCCTTACAGCACATTTGACTGTATTGGATTCTACTAGTCTGTTGTAGACACAAGACTGAAGTGACAACTAAAGTAGGTTTTGAGTACTTGGAAGTCTTTGGGCTTAATTTGAGCCATTTTTTTTAGTTTCTTAATAAAAGTCCTTGTAGAATGAGTAATGACAATTGTAATATTAAACTTACATGACTGTACTGAAATCTAGCACTGTTGGCTTCAAATGCACTATATGAAAATAGTTCAGTTTTTCTTGTAAGGGTAACATTCCAAATTATTTGCTATAAGTCTTCTATACCTTCTAGAGATAGAAGAATTCTGTGGTCCTGGTTGATCAAAGAGGAATTCAAGTGACTGAGATACTAGTTTAGGGCTGGTTTTCATCTAAGTTACAAACTTGAGTCTAAGCTGGACAATTAAAACATGTTAATGTTAACCTGCTGGTTCGTTACTCTAGCAGTTGCCAATGACTAATGTGATTGAAGGACATGGAGATTCAACCTGAAGCATACCTTTAAGTTAAAACAGTGGATTTTCTTAGTACACATGGGATTCGGGGCTTAAGGTTATCCTGACTTGCCTGGTTAGAAGCTTGAGGTTGCTGATAAACAATTGTTCTCATGCAGCTGATGACAGTAACAGATCTCAAGGCCCTTAGGAGCTAAGATTTGGGTATTATGAAGAGTCTTTGCCTTTTGTGCTCTCAGATCCAGGAACTAGAAACAAGAGCTATAGTCTTGTTTGGGCTATGTTTTTTTTTAACCCAGGGTTCCAGAAAGCTTCAGTTTAACCTGGTTTTGCTCTTCTATGATTTCTTTGCAGGATTGAGTGGGACAAACTTCTGGAGAATGTGCATTGTTTGATCATAAGTGTGACAAAAACTGACAAGCAGGAAGCTTATGTACTCAGGTAAGGCACTAGCTTATTCCTTTAGTCCTTAAGAGGTAAAAAAATAAAGCTGTTATGTGGGATCCACTTGGCTGAGAATTCAGTCTTGGGTTAAGATCATGCTGTTCATGACTGCAGCTTGCGGGGTCTGTTAATCACAGTACTACCATGTTTCTGTATCTTCATTGTGATCAGTGTTTTTAACTAAAAATATTAAGGGTAGAGCTGTAGGTTTTTCTGTACCTGATCACTGAATTTTGTCATGGGGTAAAAAGTCTTCCCAGTTAAGAGGTTTAGGATTACTTCAGCAGAATGGTGCATGTAGGTGTCACTTTTAGATCAGCAAAAACAGTATCAGTAGATGGGCTTTAACTCCAGACAATGCAATCAAATGGAACGACTCCTGCAGCTGAGCTAAGGACATCTGTAAAAACGTAGCTTTCCTGAAATCTCGGCATTTGTGTAGTGTGGCACTTAGTTGTAAGGACACTACTTTCACCATGTGTTTTTCATCTTGTAAAATACTTTCGTGCTTTTTCTACACGAACTTTACAGACACACTGACATTCTCTGTTTTACTTCAGATTACAAAAACTGAAGCTTTTGTACTCTGAAAGACTGCCTTGAGGGCAAAGTTGGGCTAAGAGCAAGCTAGTCAAAGGAACTGTGCTGAAGTCTTGTTTCCACAAGCTTTATATATTTAAAACAAAATTCTGAGAAGAATGTAAGTAGCTACAACTGTCTTGGATGAAATATAACCTTGACTTTGAACTCTTAAACAGCATTCCAAACTAGATTAGTTATTTAAGATAGACTTTTATTCCTGTGGTTCAGTTACGTTATACATGTGTAAGTGTTCTGGATGTAGTATCAATGCCTATCTCCAGTTCACTGAGACAGTAGTTAAGTACTTGACCTACAGTTTATGGTTTCTGTGTCTTGTGTATAAGGCATATTGTATGGCTGTGCCTATACTTTCATTATGAGACTTCCTGTTCCTGTGAACAGGTGCTGATTTACTCTTTTCCTAGAAGATGCAGCCAGACCATTTACAAAATTCTGTTAAGACTTTTGCCTTTTTTGAGTTTGTGTTCTCGTAGGCTGTTTCGGCTGAGAAGGTCAGATTTCAAGTTTGCCCCTCTTCAGTGCCTCTTCTTCTGTGGTGTGGTAGCTGTGTAAATCACAGCAGCTCTCAAATGTTAGAAATGTATTGGTTGGATCCATTTGCCAAGCATGTTTACGTACCATATGCTGAGTGTTCATTTACAGTAATGCATTTGGTTGGGATAAGAACCAAGATCTAACCATTTTCTCCTGGCTTGTTTTATATAGAGCACTTAATATATTTTTAACATGTCTTTTTTTTCCACAGTGAGAGTAGCATGTTTGTCTCCAAGAGACGTTTCATTTTGAAGACGTGTGGTACCACCCTCTTACTGCAAGCACTGGTTCCCCTGTTGGAGCTTGCTAGGGAGTACAGTGGGTTTGACTCAATTCAGGTAAGGTGCCAAAAATGCTGCGTCTTCCTTAGAATGCAGAAAACCCTTTTTACTAATATTTCAAATCAAGTATTCTGAAACCTCCTTTGCCATTTATGTATGCTTCCCATAACGGGAAGATTGTAATATAAGATTGCTTGCTCTGCTATAGGATTTAGCCTTCCATTTGCCACTTAAGGGATGCTAACGTAAAAATTATATTGTGCTGAGTTAAGATTACCTAAGGGTGAAAGATTTCCATGCCCATGTTGTCAGTGGTGAAGTCACTGATGTTTTCCTGTGGTAAAAAAATACGGAGGTCAGCTGTCTCCTGTAGCTTACAAATTAAGCTAGGAATAACCATATGCTTCTGAAATGGAAATGGAGGTAGCAGTGCTTTGACAAGAAAAATTTCAAGCCTGTAAAAGCTTATAATAAATGCTTGTATTTTTCTAGATTTTTATTTTCATGGTGGATGGATATATTCAATATCTAAGATATGCACCTTTATTTTTTCAGAGCTTCTTTTATTCACGTAAGAATTTCATGAAGCCTTCCCATCAGGAGTACCCACATAGGAATTTCCAGGAAGAAGTAGAGTTTCTTAATGAAATTTTCCCAAGTAAGTTCATGAAATTTCAGTGAAGTTGCACAGCTTATGTGACTTGTTAATGTGAAGTGACAAGTGGTACAATATGTACAGGCTGCCAGGCCACTCGTTCAGCAGTCCTTACAGTTCTGCAGCCAGCACAAGCTTCAGCTGCATAAAAATCAAAAGCTGTAAATTCTTATTTTGACAGTAACTTACCAAGATGAAAATTAAAATCATACTAAGCTTGACACTTAGTGCCTTATCTTAACTGAGGTTATGTTCAGACTTCTAAATGTAGTTGAGTTGGATCCTGCAGACCTACTTTAACCATAAAGGCCTCACTAAAAAAGGATAGTAATTTACAGCAATTAATACACTGAAGAAAAATGTAATCTTTTCTCAGAAAGGTCACTGTACTAAAGATTGAATTTAAACATTTAATAAAATGAAAACCTCCAAGAAGAACCTTGAACTTTTACTGTCAGAAGGTTTTTTTGAAGGAATGTGCAAACCATAGTATTTGAGTTACATGAAAATAAATACTAATCATAAATTGATTAAATAGATGCTTAAGAGTACTACGGTTTCAGTCTATGCATAGCTAAAGCTGTAATTGGAATTTCCTGCTAGCAGGCCCTGAACCACCTTATGAGGGAGCCTGGTTTTCTGATGTTAAGCTCCTGGTCATTTGACTTAGATGCTGACTGTGAACCTCTTAGTGTTCTGTGAAAGACTTCTTCTATTTTGAAACATGAAAGGAAGCTAAACTTTTACATAAAGGGTCAGCTGTTGTTCATTAACTGGAGATTTTTTGTCTTGTCTAGATGGAGCAGCTTATTGCATGGGGCGTATGAATTCTGATTGCTGGTATGTATGTGAAGACTTGGTGATCTTTGAGGCTTACAACAGAACTTGGTGTTGCCAATAATATATACATGATTTGTATTTTATATAGGTACCTGTACACCCTGGATTTCCCAGAGAGTCGGATATCCAATCAGCCTGATCAGACACTGGAAATTCTGATGAGTGAGCTTGACCCAGTAGTTATGGACCAGTTCTACATGAAAGATGGTGTTACTGCAAATGATGTCACTCGTGTATGTTTGCTTGAAAACTAAGCATTTTTGGGAATGGTGGAAACAGAGCTACAAAATGCTTCGCTTACTACTTAATGCAAGTTTTATTTTGTGGTAGGAAAGATTTCAGAAAATGCCAGGTTAATGATTTGAGGGTAAAATGGATTTAACTAGAATGTTTTGGGGAATATTGTTCCTTTCAATAGACTAAAGCAAGGGAGTTTGAAATGTGAAGCTATTTGCAGTGCCTTGGGTGATTGGAAGCTTATCCTCTGAAAAATGGATAACTAGGAATAAAAACACAGTTGAGTTGCTTTGAAGGATGGAGATTGAGGAGCAAGACTTAAACTGAAGATCATGAATGCCAAGTATCAAAATTAAGGTTAAATTGTGGAGCAATTTGGATATTTGGGGGCAGATGCAAGTTCTAAGCGTAACTTGATGGTTTTGCATCCTTTTTGCTCTTTTCCAAATGGTAAAGTCCTGTCACACAAGCTTCTCTAAGTACACTGACTTCATCTGGTTTTCCATCTTAGGTTGTAAATGTAAATCTAAAGCAGGCTCCACTTTGTGCATATGGGTTGAACAGAAGCTCCATTTCCTCTTTTAGAATTCTAAGCTGTTCCCTTGTCTTGGAGGAGCGTGGCTTGGTTCTGTAAGAGGCAAAGTATCTGATAACTTGCATGCAACTTGGCATTCAGTCACTTGGTAAGTGACAGGATGCAAAGCAAGTTCATCTACAGTGGTACAAATCATCAAAGTGACTTGCTATTGGGCGAATTCTGGTGTTCTGTCCCCTTAAATTAGTGTTTGTTCTGCATTTGAGTTAAATCTAAACAAGTGTAAGGATGGATGCATGATTAACTGAGTGGTGTCATTCTAACTTCTATTTCAGATGAGTGGAATTCGTGACCTGATACCAGGTTCTGTTATTGATGCTACAATGTTCAATCCTTGTGGGTATTCAATGAATGGGATGAAATCGGATGTAAGTTTTACACTTATTGATAACTGATGTGAAAATAAATTATTACAGCCAAATAGTTACTATTGTTTTTTTTTCCCAGGGAACTTACTGGACTATTCACATCACTCCAGAACCAGAGTTTTCTTACGTTAGTTTTGAAACAAACATAAGTCAGACCTCTTACGATGACCTGATCAGAAAAGTTGTAGAGGTTTTCAAGCCAGGAAAATTTGTAACAACCCTCTTTGTTAATCAGGTGAGTTTTCTTGCATTAGCTTGTCAGCTCCTGAAATGCATATAGACACTAAGGCTAGAGATTCTTTACTGGTGTTAGTAGTTTCCAGTTTGCCTCTATATTTGGATGGTAGTTTCTTTGGGAAGTAAAAGTACTCTTCAGTATTGCCCATAGCATGTACAAAATCTGTTCTCCAGAAAACTGAAGGAATTCTAAGATAAGGCAGCCTCATCTCAGTATTGTAACTGCTTCCTGTGCAGTTCTGTATAGGAATAATTTGCTTTGGCATTTTTCTGAACTTGGCTACCACTGTCAATTGTAGAAGCACTGCTGTTCATGTTGATGCTGCCAGCTGATCATAGAACAGTTGGGATTAGAAGGGACCTCTAAAGATGACCTAGTCCAACTCCCCTGCTGTAAGCAGGGACATCTTCAACTAGATCAGGTTGCTTAGAGCCCCATCCAACCCAGCCCTCAGTATTCCCAGGGATGGGGTTTCTACCACCTTTCTGTGCAACCTGTGCCAATGTTTCACTACCCTCATTGTAAACAATTTTCTCCTATTTAGTCTAAATCTTTGTTCTTTTAGTTTAAAGCCCCTTGTCTCACTGCTACAGCCCCTGCTAAATAGAGTGGGTGCCTATCTTTCTGATAGGCCCCTTTAAGTACTGGAAGGCTGCTAAAAGGTCACCCTGGAGTGTTCTCCTCTCCAGGCTGAACAACCCCAACTCAGCCTTTCTTCATAGGAGAGGTGTTCTATCCCCCATCGTGGTTCATAGAAAAGCATAACTGTACATAGGGAGCAGAGCTGCTGCTTAGGATCGAAACCTCCTGTAGCGCTGTCAGGCGCAGGTTTGAAGCGTGTTGGTAACAGTGTCACAGGAACAACACATAAAATACAGGTTGTGCTAGCCCGTCTCCAAATGCTAAATTTAAAAATAACTTTCACATTTTTGTTTTCTAGAGCTCTAAATGTCGTACAGTGTTTTCTTCTGCCCAGAAGATTGAAGGGTTTAAACGTCTTGATCACCAGATTGCCCAATTCAGTGATTATAATTTTGTTTTTACCAGTTTTACGAAAAATCGCCAGCAACAGCACAGTTGATTAATAATGAAGAAAAAGCGCAAAAAGAAATCCCATATAGAAGGTGGTGGTTGCTTTCTAGTTAATGATTCAGGGGGCCATGCTTTCCACTCCCACCACCTTGTAGTTGTGGAAAGCCCTAGGTGTAATCATAGTGTAACCATTTTGAATTGTATGCATTATTATATCAAGGAGTTAGATATCTTGCATGAATGCTCTCTTCTGTGTTTAGGTACTCTATGCCACTCTTGCTGTGAAATTGAAGTGCATGTAGAAAAATCTTACTGTATGAAACTTTACAACACATGTAAAAAGGATTCAGGTAGAATTACACACAGTATAGTTTTTCTCCAGGTATCACCAAAAATTCCCCACAGACAAGGCTTTCGTCCTCATTAGACTTTAGCCTCAACCTACTCACTGGGGACAGTTCTCTGCTAAATTGTCACTTTTTTCATCTATGTTGTGATTTCAGTCTAAAACAGTTTTGGTTATTTCTAATGAAACTGATTCCTAATTAACACTTCCATGTTTGGAGAGTTCTTAAAACAGTTACAAATTGTTTTGCTACTACAGGTGATGGTTGATTTATTTTTTTAAATCAAACTGACTTTTCATGCTCTAATAAAGCTTATAGGAATTTGCTCAGCTATACTGTAGCCCTGGGCTAATGCATTGCTCTTCACCTTTAGAAACTTGGGTATTGGTACTAATGCAGCTTAAATTTCCTCTTACAATAGTGCTCATTTATCTGTGCACATCCCCAAGCTGTCACACTGCTACACAATGGCAGAATTTTGAAGAAGGTCCAAGACTTCAATAGGGGAAGGGCTGAGTCAGGTGCAAGTGCTTTGGCATAGTTGTGACAGCTTTGCAAACTGCAAGTTCATATTGTCACCAGCTGTTTTCTTTCCTAATCACCAGTTATGTCAGATGAAGAACCTGGTGCTCTTGAGCACTGGCAGGTAGATCCAGTGAAGGAGTGGGATTTGCTGGTCTGGGTGTGTTGATTGGTTTGGGTTATTCTCAGTGAAACCTGTGACCTACCACTTCTAACTGTAAAAAGTGCTTCTAAACTGGTCCAGTGTCACTTCATTTTGTTGTTCCAAACAAAGCTAATGCCTCTATCTTGTGACAGTCCTGTGACATTGTTGTGCATGTGACTTATGTTGTATTTGAGTGTTGTGACTTCATCTGTTTTTTCCTCCTAATTACTAAGGTGGTTCCTCTTACTGTGACTTGAGGGCATTAAGTGAAGGCATAGAACAAGAACTGTCGGGGACACCTGGACAGAAGCAAAGTAGAATGCTATTCATAGAGCATGAATAAGTGTGTAATTCAAAGTCACTTTAATGGGTATTGACTAAAATGCAGGCTTTACAGAGCTGGCACACTTTCAGCTGTTTGCAAATACTGGGATTTTAACAGCTGTGAGACCATGTTAATGACAAAATTGAGATTATTTTTCCCCTCCCTCTTGTTCTTGCAATGTTTTGACTGTTTCTGGTTTGACACAGTGGTTTTTTTGTTCCTTCCGTATTTATAAATGAAGCACTTTTTTCAGTGCTTATAAACTAAAATCTGCTTGGTTAGAAATCAAGTGGTTGGAACATTATGGGTTTTTTTTATTTTAAGCATGTTGTTGATGTTCTTTACCAATGTTATCAATTACATGCTGTAAATGGCACTAATGCTTTTTGGTGTTTATATTGAGGACCAATATTTCAGTGTGTTTTTGTTCTCAAACAGTGTCCCAACTGACCTGACATTTGTTGGCTTGAGGTCCTTTAAGTATACTGAAGATCCCTTTTCAAGTAATACTGAAATACACATTTTAAAAATAGAAGCATAAGCCTCAGCTATAAAAATGAAAGCTGTTGAATGGATTATTGAACTATCTAGGGTGATCAGGATGGGGGGAGTATGGTGTTTATAATTTCTGTGGTGTTAGACTTTGATCATTTAAAAATATCTGTACCACAAGTTAATGCTTCAATAAAAGTTCGCTTAAATTGTTTGTAGTGATGATCCAGCAATTCTGCCCCTCATGCTCTTTTGCTTCATGCTTTTTGGTACCAGTGGTTTAATTCTGAAATAGATTCATGTGTTTCTTGTCCTAAATTACTTTAAATACACTTTACCCTTGTAAGGGATGCTTCTCAACTGTTAACATGTTGGTAGTTTAAAATGAGGCAGCATGTCAGAGGAAGCCAAATGAAGATGTTACACTGTTCTTGAGGCTAAAAATGTTTATCTAAATGAACACAAAGATTGGAGATTTGCTGTCTTGATCTAACCTGTATTTTTTTCTTTAGCATTAAATACTTAAAATATTCCTCTGAATGAAGACAGCTGGTCTTCTGCTGGTTTTAAGTGACAAACTCTTGACATACATTTATGGTGATAAAGCTTAGGCTGACGTTGAGAGTGCAAGGTGAAAAAGACAAAGTAGGCATGTAACTAATCTTGGATAGTGAACTAGACCAGAAGCTCATAGCTTGGAATGCCAGTGCTAAGCAGATGCAGTCAGCATAAATGAAACTTCCTTGATTCCATGTGATCAGTCCTACAGGAATAGCAGCTGCAGTTTAACTGTACCTGCAAAGCTCTAACAATTCCTCAAAGTCACCTAAGTAGGGAAAACTTGTGTTAGTGTTGAAGGTGTAATACCTTTAAATTGTTCATGTCTGAATAGAGGCTTTATTAGTCACCCAGAATCTATTCTGTGATGCTAGACTTCTCTAATTGTGCTTTTTATATTAAATTGTAACTTCTAGTTACTGCAAGTACTTAACACTGTTGAAAATGCCCAACTAAATCTTCTGTGGAAAGAAGACATTGCTGTCTAGCAGTCTCAGCTATGACAGTTAGCAATAACCTACCTCTAAAGAACTGTTCTCTAGACTGACCTCCACAAAACTGAAGATTTATCTTAATGTTTTCCTATTATAACTCACTTTGACACTTGCAGGTTTCTTGTGTAAAAAAAAAAACAAACTTGAGGTTTTTCGTCTCAAGTGTTCTTCAGTAATGCTCCTTTACACTAGCCCTTCTGTCTTGGTGCTGATAACTGACATAAGAATATGGTATCTACATACTTCTACCCATTATAGCAACGCAAATGTTGAGCTTGCTGTAGCCATGAGCAGTGTTGGATGTTTGCATTTCTCACAGACCAGTGCAGGAAATGGAAGAGGCTGCAAGTCTGTATGTCCACTTAATTTCTGTATATAAATTAATGGAATAGCCACTGCAAAGAGGGTAGGAAGAGCTTTCTGCAGATCTTCTGTCAGTTGAATCCTGTCTGGTCTCATGGGTTTGAGGTCTAGGTTTAATGTAACTTAATGACACCTGTAGTGTAGGGAGCACATCTCATACCTTAAACTTCACTACTATGAACAAAAACTTTTCAGGTTTGAGGAGACAACCTCAGCAAAGTCTGAGGTTCAGGAGAAGGCACTGGAGTAGATCAGGTTTTTTCTGGTGCTAGGTCACCAGCTTGATTCAGCATTTTTAAAACTGAACTTGGCTGGTTTAGTTTTGTCTGTGTGCCTAGGAAATGCTTTATATTTCCCCTTGGCAACCTGTCCTTCCATTTGTTGTGGACTTCCCTGCATTCCACCTTAGTCTGGAGTGATGAGTGCTGGAATCCCTGTGTCCCAAGAAAATGAAGAGATGAGCTTCAAAGCTAACAGAAGCAGTTCAAAGTCTGGGGAAGAAAGGTAATAATTCTGGTTGTTGCGAAGCTGGAGGGTCTCATGTTAGACTGTGAGGACAGAGGGGCTGGGCAGACTGTAGATAGTGTGGTTAGTCTGGGCAAGAGGACAAGGCAGTTCTGTGTGCTTGAGCACCCCCATGCAGCTTCAACGCAGGGTGGAAATGGAGCTCCTGGCACCAGTGCTGGCATCAAGCCATTGGAATAGGCATTAAAAGCCACTGGGTTTCAGTTGTAGGCCTCTGCCATGATATGTTGATGCCAAAGAGGTGAATTTGCTCTGGTACTCGGCTCTGAGTGCAGGGAGACTCTCGGAACAGGTACTGGCTGTCAGTCTGGCTGCTGCTTTGGTGGTGTGGCAGTACATGTCAGCAGAGAAACTTGCAGCTTCCCAGCTGGGGTGGTGTAAACTCAGGTTTCACTAGTGTTAGTCCTAAAAGCTGTGCTACCCATACCTAACGGTGTAGGGCTTGGAAGCAGTGCTGGGGATGCGCTCCAGAAGCGTGGAGTTCTCCCAAGCTGTGCAGCCAAAATTGCTTCCAAACATACTCAGTATCGTCTGAAGTGTGTTGAAGCAGAGCCTGTGCCCAAAGCCTGGAAAGAACAGGCTAGTTCAGTGCTGGGTTGTTATGCTGCCATGTGACCACAGTAATGATAATTAAGTAGAAAAGTTAATGACTGAGAAACTGCTCTGACTCGGCTCCATGGAGCTAAGCAAACACAATTCTCATGTAAAGCAATGCAGAGAATCGCCTGCATGTTCTTAAATACACTCAAGTAAAAAATACTCCAGTTTCAAATGCTTGCACAGCCACACCAGGAATGTCCCTACAGGCGAGCACTTGGACGAGAGCACTGTTGTTAGAAAGCTGCTGAGACTGGCATTTCCTGACAACTTGCTCCATTTGACTTCCAGTTACATGTTTAATTTCAGGTTAAGTTACATTGTGCTTTTTCATCCTGCTTCACTTCATACTGTGGAACTCCTGGCGGTGCAGTCTGTGGGGTATCTGTGTGCTGCTTACAGATCAGGCACGCCTCTGCTCTTTGGGGAGACTGGACCAGGGTAAAAATTGCTAATAGTACCTGCTGTTAGTGTTCTTCATGCCCACAAGGAAGCAGTGCTGGAAGCAAGGTTTAGACAAACTGTTCCATTTTCTATTTTTAATATACTGTACTTAATACTAGAGCTGCTATTATATTTAATTTAAAAATAAAGAACGCCCTAGAGAATCTTGCTTCTGCAGCTGCCCAATACAAGTTTTACATGATGTGTAGATCTGCCTTTGACAACTATTAATTTTAAATACATGTATACAGCTACAACATGCAGTCATATTTAGGAGCAAATTCAGACACATGAATACCATAATCTCAATATTTTTCATTCCTGGATTAGCCAGAACATGAAATCACATTTTTGCTATTCTGTAGTTCCTAATACGCATGTTTTAGCTAGGTTTAAATTATGTAATTTATAGCATTCCTGTTATTTTCCCAACATACCTTTTTCTAGATTATTATCAATCCTCTCAGTCCATTACTCTAAATTTGTCTTAAAATACTAAGATTTCAAAATAGTGTGCAAGGCGTCGTGCACTGCTTCAGTCCAGAATGAGTCCGTGTGCCAGTGTGAGGTTCCTGGCACTCAGCACAAGCCCAGAAAAATTCCAGTGAGCCCTGAGAGGGGAACTCAAACCGGGTCTTCAGTGACCTTCCCAGGCACGTTAAGCAGTTCTGTGACTGACACCCACTCATTTAGCAACTCACGGGCTGCTACAGTCTCAAATGCCGGCCAAGGTAAAGTGCAACTTTTTTTCCTTCCCCCTCCTCCTTCGCTGCTATCCACTGAATTGTATTTAGCATAAGGAGTTGCAGAAAATTTAATTGCCATTAACAGGAGTCCAGGTACAACTATCAGATTATCTGCAGTATGTAACCTAATAGTGCCTCATTTACAGTTATGTTTATTTTTTCATTTCTTTAGCAACACTTGAAGATTGATAGAAAACAAAAAAATCTTTGCTATTGAATTGATATGCAGAGTATTTGACTTCAGCCTAAATTAGAAATCCATCTGATTTTCAAAATATTTCTGCACTACCCCTTTTGCGAGATTAACTGTCATGTGCAATGTAACAGACTCGAGTATCACCTGTTAAATGTACTTTGTGTAAACATGT
Organism: Eurystomus gularis; assembly: GCA_013400335.1. Classification (NCBI taxonomy): domain Eukaryota; kingdom Metazoa; phylum Chordata; class Aves; order Coraciiformes; family Coraciidae; genus Eurystomus; species Eurystomus gularis. The sequence continues at coordinate 22,019 of VZZY01018513.1, forward strand.
AGTACCTGGCACATCAATTACTGCAAACTCAGAAGCAGCAGTGGGGGTTAGTTAAGACAATCTGTTTGCTAAGGTAGTAGTAAGGAGATTAATGCAAAACCACAAGGCATATTTGTGACAGACAAACTGCACCCGCAGACATACGTGTGTATCTGTGCTGTCTGATTTTTCTGCATCCATCTGAGCAGAAGGAAAAGCTTATTGAACAGGCTGCTCAAGCTGAGCTCCATGGTGCTGGACCTTCTTTTGAAGGCCTTACTGGCCAAAACTGGGTCTGTTCTCGAAGGTGAGTTACAAAAGCAGCTGCCTCCTGTTTGTAGCTTCTTAAGCGGTTTGCTGGAGAGAAAAGCTTTCCCTGTGGGTGCAGTGCTTGATCTTGGTGCTCCAGGTTCACAATACTTGGTTTAGACACAGCCAGTTAAAAACAGCAAGTTACCTGAGCTGCTAGGAGCCTGCTTATAAAATGTGCCTGCTTATTAGTAAAACAAGATACATTATCCAAACATTAGGAAAATCCTGCTTTTGTCAATTCACTGTTCAGTTCCCTACAGTCTTGGGAACAAGCAGGTGGAGGTAAGAAACAGTATGATATTTGGTCCTTGGAAAACACTTTTATAACAGTTAATGAAATTAGTTCATTCCATGAGCAGAACTTGCTGACACTGATGTGTAACCTTCATGAAGCCAAACCCTGTTCTCTTTAAACAAATACATTCCTGAATATTAAAACTGAAAAAAAAAAAGCATATTTTGTAAAACCTTTTATAAACAGTTGAATTTAAAGTCTGCAGTAGCTCAGAATACTCTCTATGAAATCATGCACTCATTTAACTCATGGCTCATACTGCTGTTGATTGAAGTGGAAGGGATGGGGCACTGAGTGGTGAACTGTAATGAATATTTACTCTTGTCAATCCAATCCCAGGGAACTCAATGGAATGACTTACAGGGCAGCATGTTCCACAATGGAACCGTAGCTCAGTGCTCCAGCCCTCAAGAACACCTTTCAAATTTCATATTGGTGTCAAAAGTAATGGTGCATTTTGAGTAAGATGATTCTTAGCAACTGTAATTTAGACTTTAAAACAAGGGTACTTTAAAACAAACTTCCTAAAAATAAACACAGCTTTTTGACTTTGTGAGCAAGTAAACTGATGGCAGTACTGTTAAATCTCTTTGGCCACCTAAATGTCTATTGAATCAGAACAGAGCATTTCAAGTTAGAAGGGACCCATGAGGCTGCAGCTCCACACTATTGAGCCACTCACATAACTGAGTTACACAGACTGTAGCTGACATGCAATTGCATGTTGTGTCTCCTCTCTCTGAGAACTTTTCCGTATTCAGTTACAATGGGATAACGTTCCTGTTTCACTATTAAAAGGAAATTATTCTGCAAATGGATCACTACAGGATCACTGCAGGTATGCTGACACATGCTTCTGCATTAGGAAGGTGCAAAGTTCTGGTTTTAAGTTTGAAAGTAGCCGTAGAAAGGGAAGTTCTGACTCCCCATGTCCAATTCCCATCTGTGAAATTTCATTGTCTTACTTTATAGGCAAAAGTGGGGTTTTGGTACCTGTTTTACACTGTCAACAATGCTGCACCAACAAAGCTATAAAAAGACAAGTGAAAGCCAGCATAGGATTGGGCAGAGCTGTTAGTTGCAGTTACAGGGCTAAATTCCAGCCTCTGTTCCCGTGTGCAGTCCTTCTGTGGACAGAAGTTACAGGGGTGGAACAGAACAAGACAAAATGTTCCAAGTCCATTTTTCTTGCTCAGAAACTAAGCAATATGGTGCCTCTTCATCATCTGCTTCTTCCAGAAGAAGCCTGCTGGAGGTTGTTCTTTAAAACACACCATGTGACAGTCCCATCAACACAGTAGCCACTGTAGCTTTACAGCCACCTCCAGTCCCTAAATTTGGGCTTGTTTCTTTCAAAAATGAAATTGCTGTCTATCTGCCAGCTTCGCTGGACTCATCTTTAACAGCACACAATGTTAAGGGTTAAAAAATACTCAGCCAAATACAAGGTCAGTTTTCCAACTACAAAGTTAGAACCCAGGCTATTAAAAGGTAGATAAAACTAGACTGTACTTAACTACAAGATTCCTTCTTAGCTGCTCTGGTATCTTGCAGCCAGAGCCCCTGACAGCCTAGACAGCACTAACATGCATTTTCTGCACTATTTCAGGATGAAACTTAAAGCTAACCTGTTGTGGTTTAGACCCAGCCTGCATAAAGCACCATGTGGCCGCTCACTCCTCACCCCCTGGGTGAGAGGGGGAGAGAATTGGGAGAAAAAGGTAAAACCTTGTGGGCCAAGGTAAGGACAGTTTAGTAGGACAACATAAGGAGAGAAGAAGCAATAATAACGATAACTAACAAAAGAATATACTAAGTGCGTGATGCACAATGCAATTGCTGACCACTCAGAAGCGATGCTCAGCCCATTCCAGAGCCATGGTCACACCTCCCCCCCTGGCCAGCTCCCCCGGTTTATATACTGAGCATGATGTCACACAGTAGTGAATATCCCCTTGGCTCAATTGGTTTGGCTGTCCTGGCTGTGCCCCCTCCCAGATTCTTGTGAAAATTAACTCTATCCCAGCCAAACCCAGGACATTATCCACCCTTTATTCTGTACCATCTCCATCATGCCCAGATCCTACACTTTCCAGTTAATCACCACCAGTTCTCCTGTCTTCGATGTGACATATATATATATGTGTGTGTATATATATTCACAGATATCATTCCCTTGGTTGATGGACCATCCCTCTAATGTGTGCACTGAGTTAATTTAATCCATGTCTTTGGGGCTCCATCTGTCATTACTGTCCTAAACCCTGAGAGCTGCAGTCTTGCAGGGCAGGAGAGATGATGTGCAATGTTGGGTTGTTGCATGCCTCATCTGGAGATGCTCATGACCATGGTCTGTGGGTTGAAGATGTTGATTTTGAAGAAGTTGCTGGGTGCCAGCTGCTGAAGCCAGTTCAAGTTCCATCACTACTGCACTTCGCTGAGTTTCATCAAAGTCCATCCTTTATTGATTTGTGTGACTCTTACTGTAATACGATTGGTATAGCATAGAGCACTGGTACTAGTGATGATACACAGTGGCAGGGTTATTAGGTAATTAACATCATATATACAATTTAATTTACTGGCTATTCTGGACTCTTGTCCTGCCTGGACTGGCCCAAGGGCCACTGCTTAAAGTATTTCCTGTTTAATTTGTTGAAAGGCTTGTCATTGTTCAGGGCCCCATTTCTTCTTCAGGTCACTTGATAGAGAGTGCTCACAATCAGGCTGTAATTTGGAATATGCATTCTCCAAAAACCCACAATGCCTAAGAAAGCCTGTGTTTCATTTTTACTGCTCAGTGAAGACATAGCTGCTATTTTGTTGATCACATTCATTGGGATCCAATGACGCCCATCTTGCCATTTTATTCCTAAAATCTGGATCTCCTGCGCAGGTCCCTTGACAGGGTTGGCCAGCTGCTTCATCCAGTCTTTGTCCCTCACCTTCTTTCCCAGACATACTGCCAATTAGCTGGCATATGACGGTTGTGCAATTTGTAAAAATTTGGCCACATTTGTCCTGTACGTTGGACTTCATCTGGATCTGTGGGTAACTGCTCCTTGTTTGGAGCATTATAGATCACCTCTAGCACCGCTAATTCCCTCAGGTACTGGATACTTCTCTCCATGATGGTCCACTTGCCTGGGTGACATGTAACATATTCTTTGAAGGGGTGGGTGCCTTTCCTTCACACCTGACAGAAGTCACCCCCAGTGGCTGAGGGCTTGTGGCTTTTTTCCAACTGCCTTGTCAATACACCGTTCCCTGTACAGGGATCTCAGCTGCTTGGCTTCCCTACCCTTGTAATGCCAAACTACTAGCCCCATTACCCCGACACCGGTGCAGCCAGGTAACAATGTGCTTGTCTGGGTGACAGCTTGAAATTCTTTTGCGTATCTCACAGCTGACTCAGGGACAGAGATCGGGTGATGGTCTCTGGTTTAGCTGCAGTGCCTCTTGCCAGGGGTTGAGTAGCCACAGTGCTTCTCAGGAGGGTTGGAATAGCTGCAGTTTCTGTAGGTCTGTTTTTAGGTCCAGAGACCTTCCCCTTGAGGGTATTGAATAGCGTTGAGAACAGCTCAGTAGGCATGGGCCAGGCCCCAGGACATTGCAGGGGTTTGTGTCTCTCTGGAATTGCCAGGTTGACAGCATAATTTTTCCAAACACTTTACTAGTTTTTCAGGATTCTGCACTTGTTTGGGGGTTAAATTCCAAAGCATTGGAGGTGACCACTGTCCTAGGAACTTGCCCATACTCTCCCACACACCTGCCACTTAAAACTATCCAGCCTCAGGGCAGATCTCCAGGAGGTATTCTTAAATAGTCATTTAACCCTGAACAAGATCTGAAACACATTCAGGAGACATAGCAATAGGAGCGTGCTAGTTTGAACATCCCAAGGATATTCAAAATTCTCAAAAGCTGTTGTAATTAGCCTGAAGGAGAAAGGGGGAGTGAAAGTGCCAGCAAAAGTAATCTCTCCCTGTCTTCCCCTCAGACTGGGTGTGATTACTAACAGATTCCGAGAGAAGGTGCCCGAGGCATGGGCATGATAACAGTGCCGCATACAAATACCAGCTTAACCTCATGACCAGTGATAAAATCGCATCATAAGTGGACATCACCCAGTACGGCAAAATGATAGTCCTGATCCCTCTCCCAGAAGTGATATACATCACCACAGGGAATACATAGTGCACATAAGGATTTACATAACACCACCACTGAGAACAAATGAACCAACATTGTGACTAGCAACTATTTAACTAATATGAGAAATGCCTATAACAAATTTGTTTTAACATGCTCTGGTCACATTTTGTCATTATCTCATCCCTTCAGGCCCCACGCTGGACATCAAAAAAGACTGTCATGGTTTAGGCCCAGCTGGCCACAAAGCACCACAGGCCACTTGCTCACTCCTCACCCTGTGGGTGGGATGGGGAGGAGAATCAGGAGAAAAAGGTAAAACCTCGTGGGCTGAGGTATGGACAGTTTCATAGGACAACACAAGGAGAGAAGAAACAATAACAATAATACTAATAAAAGAATATGCGAAGGGAGTGATACACAATGCAATTGCTCACCAGTTCTGAGCCATGACCTTCCTCCTCCACACTCTGGTCAGCTCCTCCCCCCTCCTCCCATTTTTCTTATAATGAGCATGATGTCATATGGTAGCAAGTATCTCCTTGACTCTTTGTTTTGACTGTCCTGGATGTGCCCCTTCCCAGCTTCTCATGAACATTGCCAAACCCAGGACATAACCAGAGGGCCCAAGCCCTTGAGGGCTATTCCCTAATGGTGACCCCCTCCAAACTCACTGGCTTCTCTTTGTTAAAGTTGGTGCTTTCCTGGTTTTATTCCATGATTCCGTTCTAAAGCAAAAACAGTGCTGCTGCATTACCTGAGAGGGAAGAATGTGTTTTTATTCTGTTATTAAAGCATCCCCAATGCTGTTACAATATCCCACAAGGCATCTATCACAAGGAATACTCATTGTATCTTCATTTGATTACACTTTGAGATTTGTGTTCTCTATATGCTGCGTATTGCCTAAAACCACATTATTACCTAGTTTATTGATATGAGACTGTCCAAATGATCTCTCTTGTAGGCCAAATTTGCCAGTTTAAAGGGTTCTTACAGACGTGTATTTTACAGACACATTCAGATAGTGCAGAAGTTCAAGTCTTTTCTTATGTGAAGAGCTAACATTTTATAGTTTCTAATTCTCAAATTGTATTTAGAGTGAAAACCTGATATAAAACAAAAAGTGTTGATAGAGTTGCCAATTTCAGTGAAGACCTAATGTATTATTCCCTCAAACTGTTGTAAAATATAATATGGGAGGGGAGGTGTGTTAGTATGTTAGTATTTAATTTGTTCAGCTGTGCTTTCACTGGTTTTAGGGAGATAATCAACTGTAAATTTATAGTCTTTAAAATTATAGTTTTAAACTTGGTAAGAAGTTTATTTGCATCTGTACTTTGTTGTTAAGTTCCATGACATGGAAAAGCTGAACAATTTATATTTGTGCCTTTCAACTCTTCCATTTGTTGTGCTCCTACATAACAGGAAGACACGTTTTCCGATTACCTGCTCTCTTAACATCGTAATCTCTTAAATACTTCATTCCTGAAATATTTAAACTATGCAGACCACCCAGAAGAGCTCAGCAACAAGAAGTTACAAGCCAGTGACTTTCTCTTCAATTCCTCGGGTTACTATGTCAAGCAGTAGGTAAGAAAGTGGCCAGCCCAGCTCTAAACCTTGACAATTTTTATTTTTCACAAAGAAAATACTACAGAGACACACAGAAATCACATGTTTAAACCACCTTTCATAAAACTGTCCTAACTCCTGTTTAAGGAATTGTAGTCCTGGTTATTCTTACTAAATTTGGACAACTGCCATCTCACTGAGCCACTTCTCAGTTTCTTACAGTAATTAGGACTTACAACTATAGGATTTTAGTGTAACTAAACTAAAAGTACAACTATAGTGCAAAAGATCACTTACAGATTACGTTTGTTTCCTGATCTTACAGAACATAATCAAGCCAAGGCAGGAGAGCACTGCATCTTATATAACATAAATATACTTCTACATATGCTAGAAAGACATGCTAGGCAAAGCATGTTATTATACATTTGGTTGAAATTTGTATTACTACAACCACTGCTTGTCCAGGTCAAGAATCCTCAAAATATGTCATTGTCTAAAATAAACATGTATATGAATCTGTTCAGAAATCAGGAGGGTGTGAGTGGAGCGTACTGCATGGTATGAGCGTGTGTGTATTTATGTGTGCATGTGTTTGTTAGAATAACTAACGCAGGAGTAAGGAACAGGGAGCCAGTCACAGAGACCTAAAAATAAGACTCTTAGAAGAAAAACATATTGATAAAGCTATTAGGCTGGGTGCTAATTGAAAAAGATTGGAAGCTCTGAGCAAGGTAAGTCTCCACTTGATTCCTTCTGTGTTCAGAGAAGCAGGACTCTGCATCCTGGTTTTTTTGCAATATTGTATACAAATCCCTGGGCAATTCAAAAGATTTGGGAAAAAGAAGGATCAAATCACAAAAAATAGATGGTTAAAGAAACAGACAGTCAGTCCATACTGAATGTCTCAAAATAATCTATTTTTTTCAGTTTATGTGATTGTGACTGAAGAAATTAATACAATCACTGTATTCCACATGTAATACATATTTTAGATACAAAATAAGCACGCATCTCTATAAATATATAAATATGCAAAGTATAACAAAACATAAACAATTCCAGAATACCATTTTTGTAACAGTTCCTCAGGTTTGCTTTTTAAAAAATATTTTATTTTGGAATCCTTAAATTTCAAGAGTATTTTGATCACACTGTCTGCACATCTAACCATTACATTGCCCTCTAGCAAGAGCCTGAGCTCTGTGACAGTGTGATGTGAGGTTTCTGTTATTCCAGGAACCATACGTCCTGCACAATTTCTCAATGGAACTCTATCCTTCTGCAGAAAGATTTATTTTTATGCATCCTGGGATGGAATGGGAATAGTTGAAGATAGGTCTTTCTGCAGATGCTGAATCATTCCTTCCACCACCACAGGATCCTATAGGAATCTGAGGAACTGTTGCTTGTATGCTGATGAGAATACAAATCCCACTTTCATGGGGATGTGTGGCTCCCCCTTAAAGAATATGCTGAGTGCAGCCAAGCACTGAAGTTTTTTGCTGTCTCCAGCAGCGAAAATACTCTTCATAGTATCTCTTGTTTCAGTGCTGTACTAGGATCAGTTTTATAGCTTTTGAAATTCTTGAGAACACTTCCTGAAGAAAAGGATGCAGTTGGGGAATTCCAGTGCAGCAGCAAAGCCAACTAAATAAATCATTTACTGCTGGTCACTGTGTGCATCTGCTAATATGAGAGGAAGAACTGATTAGAAGAGCATAGAAGCGGCAAGAGCGAAAATTATTTGTTGCTTCTAGTCACAAATTCAGAGCTGTTGCCTGCTAATTCTAAGCTGATTAGAGAAACTGAACTAAAAGAGTTCAGTTGGCAGTGGCCGCTGTTCTTGTGGCAATGCCAGATCTGGCCATTCTGTAGCTCTTGCCAAACACACAATCCCTTGCCCAGACCAGTCCAAATCTGGACTGGTATCAGCAGAATCTTTCTATCTGGATTGCTCCCAAAAATGAAGATGGCAGAAGGGTATTTGTAATGTTTGTAATGCTGTGCCTTGCCTTTTCTGGTTTCCAGAACAGAGATGGCTGAATGAGCTAAAAGGAACTGAGTCAGTGCCAGTTACACATCATGATGTGATTTAACACACTGAGTGAAAGGCAGAGCGGGACTAGGGTGCTTCTTGGTAGCTTCTGGAATGGGAAAAACTTCTCTGCTTCCAAGTGACTAGGCATGCCTTCACGGACAGTGGAAGTGTACTGTACTATATAACCATTACTTAAAGACAGGACATTCTGTTTTTTCCTAGAATGTCTTTTAAAAAACTGTCCTCCTCAAAAAGTAAGTATTTTGGTACCTATTGGGGTTTTTTTATTGTTGGTGGTGTTTGGTTGGTTGATTTTTTCAAATAAGAACGTATGTATCTAAATGCCAACATAAACTTCTGTTTGTTAAAACAGAAATCTGTCACTTCTTTGCAGGGGAATCCTGAGACTGTGATAGATGGACCTAAGATGGCTGACGTTAGGAATGCCATGTTCAATCCTTTAAGGAGGATAAAGCAATAATATCAGATGAAAATATAGATATGACAGTATAAATTACAGGCATCTTCTCTCATCTTTTCTAATTCTGTTGCTCAGTTACAGCATGAAGGCCCTGGCAGATAAAGCAGTACTTAATAGCAATCTTTGTTTTAAAACTCATGTAGCACATGTTCAGATGAATGTACTTTAGCATCAGTCACCATTCAATGAATAGTATTTTATTCAGTATAAACGATTCAGAATGTAAGAACTGCAATTAAAAGTTACTAAATTAATTACAATAGAAAGTATTAGAAGTTCACCCACAGGGGACGTAGTACAAATACAACACATGCCTGTAAGAACAGAAATAGGACAATAAAGTCCTGCATCAATTATGTGTAGAGGGTATGATATGTGTGTTGCTGCTGACTGCGAGAGATGATCGTAAGTGTAAACAACATGCCTTCGGAATGTCCAAGAGAGCAAATAAAGAGAGCTATAGAGGCCAAGAATTCAATATTCTCCATTTTCATTATCGACTCGTCTGGAGTGGCTCAAGTCTGTCCACCATTCAGAAATCAACAAGAGAAAGTACAAATTCTTCCCAGAGTAGATCTCTACAGAAAAAAAAAAAAAAATTGATTCAGCAGTAAGTACCTCTGAGGCATTTTCAGACAGCCAATAACTCCCTCCAGAGCTGCCTACGTCCAATTTGGAATCGGAGCTGACAATTGTGTCTCCTTCCCTCAACAGCTTGCTGGGAAAAACCAGCTATGCTTTCCTGCAAAGGTAAGGAAGGATGGTAAGGTCTTGAAGCTTAAGCCCTAATAGATCTTTGTTTTTTAAAAAGATTGTTCATCTGGTTTGGGGGGAAAGTAATTTAAAATATTCTTTTAAAAAAAGATTCTGCTCTGCTGCAGTTTAGAAATCAAAAGTCTACATTCCTAAAAATTGAAAGTATCATGAGCTTACTGTAAACTAAATGAGGCAATGGTCAGCTTTTTTATTTAATAAAGGCAAAAATCTCATTGACAGCAGCTATAGAAATTCACATAAATTCTTTCAGACTTCATGCCCTGACGTATATTTCTGAGTAGCTTACAAACAGGCACAGTCAAGTCTTTGCTCAATTCATGCTTTGAGCGAGCTGGACATAAGACCAGGTTCTTTCCAGAAATCATGTGGACACATGAGCACAGTTCTGAGCCCAAGCTAACATCTCCTGCCTCACAGCCAGCCTTATTAACTCGGGCTCAGCAACGCAGAGATCGCAGCTATGCAGCTGCTGTGCTGGGGCCAGCTCCCAGCTGGCTGGTTCAGGGCACAGGCCGAGGCAGAGTGACTGTGTCACTGTCCGCACCCATCCATGTAGAGATACCCTCACACGACCCTAGGCATTCTGTGCTGTGACAAAAGCTATTTTTAAGATTTGGTTCTCCAAATAATTGCACTTTAACTACATCGTACAAACCGTCTTGGAAACAAAGCAACAAAATCTTACAGGCTACAGTAGTATGAGTTTGTGTCAAAATAGTCATAATAGTATGGCACCTAAGCATGTCTACGAACCAACTTTAAAAAACTGAATAGATCCATTAACTTGCTTTATTTTAATTTTTTTCATTATTCTGCAAATACACACAAGAATTTACATTTTGTCCTGTAGCAGGAAATTGATACTCTGTAGAATGCTTCTACGGAGGTATACAATATTTGTGATCATATGATTTCCATTGTCACATCTAAAGCATTACTCTCCTCTTAAAACAGCAATACATGTAAAACATTTAAAAGACCAAACTGACATGGGAAAGATTATCATGTTGCATTGGCTGCCTCGCTTTCCAAACACATTACTCATCAAACAATGAGGCAAATCAGGAAGGTAAGAGCTACAGAATGTGGTCAACCATGACAATTTCCTCCTCTCTGCTTTTTGCCTGGCATTTCTGAGCAGTATTCTGCAAGCAGAGGAGATGGTAAGGGTGCTTTGCTGTAGATTTAGGTCATTGTTCCTCATCCAGTACCCTCCCTTCCTCTTGAAAACAGAGGCAAGATGTGATGTCAGTGGGCCAGTGCACTGGTGTTCCATCAGACCAAGCCCACACAACTCAAAATTACTTTTCCAATAGCTTGAAAGGATTAATAGTCATTCACAACAGTACTTTTAAGAGTCCACCCAGAATTCCTAAAGAGCTCGACAGCAGCCTTTTCAGATACTGATGCCTCCTTTTGTAAAAGCAGTAATTGTAAGCAGTCACAGTGTGTTAACTGGCAATAGGATCTTCACAGGGACTTCCACGTCTTGTCCTGCCACCTGCTGTCATTTATCTACTGCATTATATTCCTCTGCTTATGTACAAGAGACAGTTGAGTTAAATAACTGGAATGAAAAATGAAGCTACTGAACAGAATTTAGGGTTCATCCTTCAGGTCTAGCTAGCTCAGTATGCTGTCTGCAGCAGTGGCCACCTAGTGAAGAACACAAGTATATAGGGTGTACTGCCAACTGTTGTCAGCTCAGCTGATGTCCCCAGCTTGATAGATTTGCCATTTTATTATCCTCAGGGGATCCTTCCTTCAAGTACTTGTCCAGTCTCCCATTGAGTTCATGTAAAGCTTTGCTTTTACAAACTTTGGAAAGGAATCTAACAGGTTTACTACCTGCTTGGTTTGTCACTCTGAACCAAATTTAAGAGCCCAAAACAGCCACACAATGATCTAGATCAAAGATCCACCCAGCCAGTATCCTTGTCACCTAAATCAGCCCATAGTGAATGCCTGGAAAAGAGCAGGAAACCAGGCAGGACTGGCATGCAAAGGTATTTCACCTTGTAAATCCCCTCAGTCTTCAACAACCTCTGGCTCAAGAGTTCCTTAGCCAGAGAATGGTTGAAATTCACCTGCCGTGCTCCTGTGCCAGTCTTCACCGCAGGCTTTCATTTTTACAACCCTGAAAACACAGTATTATCATCCAACTTCAGTACCTTATTTGCCACCACCTTTTTTTTTTTTTAAACAAATAATTTAGGAATATGTTTACAAATTCCCATGGAAATCCGCTAATGGTCTCCCTTCATTTTGAAAACAGGCCATTTTCTTCTACCCTTTGTTTCCCACCTTTTAACAATTAATTAATCCATAAGAACAACCTCTTGCTCCTTGGCAGCTCAGTTTCAAGACCCCCAGTCCATAGCACTCTGTATTCCAAACATCTTTACTTCAGTGCAAGAGCATCAACTACCGCAAGTACACTAAACTATTTCAGAATGGCTCTTCCATAAAAACAGTTTGAAGTGGATCAGGCACAATGGTGATCAAGAATCAAGTCCAGAGTTAGTTTTTATCCTGTAGGTTCCTTCACTAGTCACTCCAAAAATCTTAAAATTTATGGCACCAAGAATTTTAATCTCATGACTCCGATCAACATGACAATTACCTAGAATACTCAAAAGTATTTAGATAATATTTTCTTTTTCTTTTTCCCACTTTTACAGTGTCTAATTTTTATCAGCAAGTGATTGCCACTCTCTAGATACTGCAGTCCTAATAGGATGCATTTGCTACCTAGAATTAATATAAGTTGTATATTACTTGGTTTTAAAGATGTATTTTAAATCTGGTCCTTTAGAAGTGCAAAAGGCTGTTTTCATCTTCGCTACATAATTCATACCTGGTGTTACAGTGTTTATCCTCCTTCCCTCAAATGTCTAACGCGCACAGTATCGCACTATCCAAATTTAAACTAGCTATTCTTATTCTCCTATTCTGGATTTGGAGGTTTTGGTGTTTATGGAGCAATAAATTATTAGTACTTATAGAAGTGCACACAAAGATAACTGAGTCAGTGCATCCTTCTGTTGGTTGTACAACGGGGCTTATTTGTTCAACTACTCCTCACTATTTCCTACCTCACTTTCATCAGTTCTGTCCTCTCCTTTGAACATACAGAATGCATTTATGATTTCACATGCATAGTATGAGCTGACGTTGAAAAAGCAACATTCTAACACCTTGTAGGAATATCAAAGTAAGAGAAATTCATGCAACATTCACCCTCAGGCTTCAGCAATATAATTCTTACTTTTTATACTAGGTGAGAAACACTTCCTGTACGTCAGTGAACATACCTACAAAAGCATGAAACTACCAGGAATTCCAAATCACTGCAAAGTTACACCTCAGTAAAAGCCTATTCAGTTAAGACTCTGATGTTTCTCATGCAGATTGACTAATTAAGCATTTTTTATTTCCTGCACTGGAAACCACTTTGGCACTTCTTGAGGTGTATGGAAAAAAAATGCTTTTAACAGCACTTCACTAACAAGCAAAGTGGTGTTCAGGTATGAGAAAAGCAAAATACAACTCAATAAAAATATTTCACTTTAATAAAAAGTAAGCCCTAGGAGCACTGATAAAAATCAGTAAATAAATATGAAATGGAAATACGCTTCTGCTTTTACATAACTGTATGCAAAAAATAATCAAAGTACCTCTTATATCAGTTTGTTTTAAACACATTTTAAACAAATACAGGCAGGCCAGCTCGGATTAAGTAAGAGCTAGGCCCTGAAAAATAATGAGTATTCCCAGTGACCTGTGAAGCCAAGGCCATTCAAGTGCTTTCAGCCCAACTGGAGTAAGAATTTACATCTCAGTAATCTCAAGTAACTGATGCCAAATAAACTGAGGTCATGTAAAAGACTTCAAACATTAACATTTCCTAAATTAGCAAGTCAATTCTACAGATAGATATACCCTTCTGATCCAGCTGGATAACAAGTAACAATGTGATTCTGTAATGTACTCCCTGTTTGTTACTGTCTGCTTCAGAAGATTGTCACTTGTTGAGTTTTACTGGGAGGGCTCCATGCAGGACACTGCAGCAGTTCTCAGCTCGACCATGCCACTCTCTTCCTGCCCCATCACTCATAGATATGAAGACGCACTGCTCTCACATGGATATAGCACCAAGTTTTCTCAGGATGTTCCCTCTGCTCTTCCCCTTATGTGCTCCAGGACATGATAATGGCAGGCGACAACTCATCACTGGAGTTGGAGGAGTTGAAGTTCTGAGCCTGCTCTGTACAAGAGGCAGTGTTCATTACTTTTAACAGTTAAGCTCTTTTCCCCAGAGGAAAAGACAAGGTGACAAAACAAGCCTTTTCACGGGGCAGCATGAAACAGCTGGGCCCAGAAGAGGACCTTTTCCAATTCTGAACCACCTAGTCCAATAAGACAAAGAACAGCTCAGTGAAATCCATGATCTCAGCTGCTGAACAGGTATGTAGCAAGGATCTTCAGAAGAAGTTCTTAAGGGGCTACACAGGGAACAAGTTAATAATACCTATCTGGAGGCAGAACTTGGAAGGCTAAGATATACATGGTTTCTTTGCTATTTTTTCAAAAAGAATAGTAAAACAATTTCTCCTCAGTTTCAGCTGCTCCTAACTCCCTCATCTGCTACCTCAGCCCTAGAAGCAGGAGAGAAGAACATTCCACTGTGCCTCTTCTCCCATACAAGACAGTATGTTCTGTGGGAAGGGCAGAAGAGGTGCTGCTTGCACTGTAGGTACATATAAGGCAGGCGTAAAAGGGTGCTCAGTCAGAAGAAGCCACCCTTGCCTGCCTCTTCTTTACCTCCGATTCCCCAGCTCTTCGCAGCTCAATTCCCCTCCCACAGCTGAGATGCGGTGGGGGGTATGATGCTCTCACATACTGCTTCTCAGCTTTCTCTGTTCCTACCATGACAGACCTCGCCCTGAGTGTCTGTGGAAATGAAGTGGAAGAGACTGGGGAAGCAGAGGCCAGGTAACACCTGGCAGACTAACTGCCTTGTAGAACAACTGGGTCTATGACACCTAGGCTGGCATCAAGCCTCCAGACTCCTGAGCACAGAACTCAGGGAACATCTAACCCCTTCATCTCCTGCTATGCTGGCATCTGATTCTAGCTGCTGAAAGTAAAGCAGACAGCCAGCAAACCACAGTATGATCACCGGTGCCCAAGTCTGCCTCCCAGCCCCTCTTCTCCCTCCTCTTACCGTGTCCCTACCGCGCTCATTCCAAGCCAACTGGAGCAAGACTGTCTAGATTAAGAACTGGTGGAATAGAAAGGTCTCCTTCCTTCCCTCCCTCCTACTGTACTGCATCTCATCCACACTCTTAAGCTAGAAATAGTAAACTGAACAAGCACTGTGGATATAAAGAGAGCACCCCTTACTTTACCCGACTCCTCTCTGACCGTGCTTTGTCTAACAGGGTTGCTAGGATTTCCTCACATAACCTTTAATGAGCTTTTTGAAAAGACAAAGGCACAGATGCAAAGGAATGCAGCAGGGGTTTGGTCTACTTTGGTTTTGGCAATAGTATGAGCTGGTTTGGCTTGCAGATTCCTAACCTCGGAGGCTCAGCAATGTAGCTGCAGGGAAATGGAAATCACCCTCCATAATCCTGTCAGCAAATTACCTTTGTCCTGGGGCTGATTTACCTTTTGTCACCCTGGCTAGAGCCAGAAATACACGCTAGTCTCTTACAAGCTTTCTTCTGCATCTTTCTGCACTGTATTATTACATTTAGCCATTTTCCATGGTAACATTTTACTGAGGAGTCTCTTCTGATATTCACAGGCAATCACCTTTTGTCACATCATCAATTTTAGTTACAATTCCCATTTAAACTAAGACTAGAAATTACAACAGCCTTCTCCTGAGGCAGTCAATTCAGCAAATAGTTCAGATACATAGACTACATATAGTGTGTGTGTCTGTACATGCACATATACGATCTATTATAATTCTTTACATACTAAATCCTGTGGGTTTTCACTACATAATACAAAATTTTTCAACCAGAGGCACAGCCAGACAAAACTCAAGAACGTAAAGACTCTATCTTACCCTGTGTTTTTACAAAACATTTAACCTTTCAGTTAGACCAGTGCCAGGGCCTCACAAAGAACGTTAAGTGTTCAGGAGTGAATGGAGAAAGGGCGATTGCCTACTGCAAAAGGATTGAGAAAGAATTCCAAGCATGAAGCTAAAAAATCAAAAGAAAATGGAAAAATGGCACAAAGTAGAAAGCCAGAACCTATTCGTTATGTTTCAGTGAACTTGCTCTGATTTCCTGTAATATACCCTAACTGCAACAATGTTTATTTGCTAAAATAGACAGTTCAAGTCTCCAATCTATGAGCTTCCACAACTAAAATTTGCAATCTACAGGGCCTCAAATAAAATATGCATTAACATGCTTAAACTGCAATTGAACCCACAGAACCTTGTGCATACATATTACATACACAGATCTCAAACATGATCATTTATTTTAAACTTACCACTTGGTCATCACTGACCCAAACCGACCCAAGTGCCACCTAGGTGGCTGCCTCTGGCAGCAAGCACACATACATCTGTGCAAGCACTGACAGGATTGTTAGCCAAGGCCTCTGAAACCCCAAACCTGGATTCTCAAACCACGTATTTCCATATTTATCTCATCATGCCAGTCTATGATTTGCACAGGTTGATCTGGCACATGTTTATGTTCTTCTAAGGGCTTTCTGTAGCTTTAGCTAAGTCATTTAACCTCCTTCCATCTATAAAAAGAGAATGAAGGTATTAATGTTACAAAAGCACTGTCAGTTCAGACAACTAATTTTTAAATATATATTCAGAATAGAGGTTATATTCTCCCTTATTCAGGCAGAACTTTTTTAAAACAACATTTTATCTAAAGGCAGGAAGACCTCACGCAAAAACATAATGGCCAAACACAGCAATTTAATAAATAGAGACCAGTAGTTAAGAACTATTAAAAGATTGGGTCTACTACATGTGTACTCATATTATACAACATAAAGTCAACTAGCTGAAGTTACTACAATTTACATAGTTTTAAAAGTTAGAAGCTTATACAAGACCTCTATCTGAGCCACTGAGCAAGCTCTCTAAGCATAATTTTATTTATCTATCTCCTTCTAGTGGCAGAACATGAAATCATATACTCAAAATTTTATTTTTGCTATCTTCTAAGCCCCTTAAATCCAGCAGCTCACACTAAGCAAATGATACAAACTGTTACTTTAAAATAGCTGATAATTATCATTTGTAATATACCAAACATCCGTTCCACAGCTATTATTCCCTGCAGTCAAAATTCAAGCCTTTGCAACTTGCCTGATGAAAAGGTAACATGCTCTAGCATCTTTTTCTATATTTAGAACTAATCCAAATTTATAGGCTGTTCTTACCACAGCAGTATGCAATATTCTAAAACCAGCTCTAAGAAAAGAACAATTAAAAACGTGAAGTTTAACACAAGACGAGATTAAGTCTAATGCTGGCTTCCCAAAGAAAAATCCTGCTAAATTTACTTATGTTAAAGACCAGTGATTTTTCTAGAAGGAAAAATGCACTAGATCACACATTATCTGGACATTATTAAAAACCTGATATAGCGCTACACTGACACTTACGTTTATCTTACGGCGGTTAAGTAGACGCCGGAAGAAAACCCACAGCGAACTCCCGCGGGATCAGCTTTTATTTAACATTTTAATTAATGACTTTGATACGAGTAGGAAGACACTCGGTACAAAAATCAGAAGCACAGCATACAGAACGAAAACAAGGGAGAATTACAGTACCAAAAAGCCAGCGAGACTGAGGATTACGGAGTGCAATGTCCCGCACTCACAGATAAATAAATCAACACGTTATCTCCGAAATCCTTGTCGGGTCTCAGGCAGGAGCGTATTCGCACCTGACAAGATCGCCTGAAAGCAGCAGGCAAAGGACATGAAAATCGCAAATACAATTTAACCGCGCACGAAGCAAACCATTCCCTTTTCTCGTACTGAAGCAGGGCCTGGCAGCGTGTGACCCGCAGCGCTGCGTACGCGGCCACGCACAAGGCGGGAGACGAGCGGCGCGGGTTGGGAGGCGGGCTACCCGAGCGAAGAGGGAAACGCGACTCTCCTTAGCGGGGACGACGCGCCTCGTTCAACCGGGCAAGCGAGGACTGAGCGACGGGGTGTGACCCCGCCCCGGCACAGTGCCGGGCGTGTGGAAAACCGCACGGGAGGGGGAAAGCTCGGGTCCGGGCGACGCGGCGCCGGCAGGAGACAGCGGGCTCCGGCTCAGCTGGCAACGGGCGGGCGACGGAGGGTTACACGGAGCCCGTTCCAAACGCTGCCGCCCAGGCCCTGCAAGGCCCCGCCTCTCCCCGGGCTGCCGCTCCTCCTGCGCCCCGGCCCCCGCTGCCCGTCCCTCCCCTC
>VZZY01018513.1:40524-51892 GCA_013400335.1 Eurystomus gularis
GAGCCCCAGTGAAGGAGGGGGTGGCCTTCTTTCTCTCGCCGTGTCTAGGCAAGGAGGTCTCCTGAGTCCCGGGAGCCGACGCCGCTTGGCAGGCGGCCGTGTGAGGAGGGGCGGGCGCGGGGACTG
Organism: Eurystomus gularis; assembly: GCA_013400335.1. Classification (NCBI taxonomy): domain Eukaryota; kingdom Metazoa; phylum Chordata; class Aves; order Coraciiformes; family Coraciidae; genus Eurystomus; species Eurystomus gularis. The sequence goes on from VZZY01018513.1 coordinate 40,651, forward strand.
CCACGGCCTCCCCTGGGCTGGCCGTGGGGCCGGGCCAGGCACAGAGCGAGTGCGTTTCTCGGAGTCTGTCGGATTTCCTTGCCCCGCAGCGGTATTGTCACGGAATCATGGAGTGGTTTCAGTTGGAAGGGACCTTAGAGGTCATCTAGTTCCAACCACCTGCTATGGGCAGGGACACCTACCGCTAGACCGGGTTGCTCAGAGCCCCATCCAGCCTGGCCTTGAACGCTTCCCGGGAAGGGACCATCTACAACTTCTCTGGGCAACCTGTTCCAGTGACTCACCACCCTCACAGTGAACAACTTCCTTACATCTAATCAAAACCTACCCTCTCAGTTTAAAACCATTACTTCTCATCCCTCTCTCCCCATCTTTCCTGTAGTCCCCCTTTAAGTACAGGAAAGACACTATAAGGTTTCCCCAGCACCTTCTCTTCTCCAGGTGGAACAACTCAAGCTCTCTCAGCCTGTCTTCAGAGGAGAGGTCTTCTAGACCTCTGATCATCTTCATGGCCCTCCTCTGGACCTGCTATAACCGATCCATGTCTCATGTTGAAGGCCTCAGAGCTGGACACAGTACCCCACCTGGGGTCTCATGAGAGCAAAGTAGAGGAGGAGAATCACCTCCCTGGACCAGATGGCCACCTTTCTCTTGATGCAGCCCAGGATACAGCTGGCTTTCTGGGCTGCAAATGTGTCCTGAAAGCTGTATTTTAGCTGTTCTACTTTAGATTTTCTGGAAAATGGCATTGTTGGAAAGCACTCTTCCAGATTCAGTTGCTTCTTACTCCCACAACATCTGATAATACTCTATTACTCATCTGTTGTTATGTATGTTCAGGGATGCTTGGTAAATGGCAGTTCTTGAAAACGTCCTTGAATAAAATATTTTTCAAGGTGACTATTATTTTCTTTACCCAAAATTGTAAGGAATTGCGAACAGGAATTGATTTCAAAGCAATATGTTATAAGGAGTTATTTCAAGTAATACATAGCTTAACATGACCTGTCACTATGGTGTCTTATTTGGGAAGGTAGTAAAGCTTTGAAAAAATGTATTTTGGAATGTGTAGCTGGTCATATTTTTAGGATTCATAAATCATTTATCCATATTGATCCTCATTTTGTAGGGCGCTCCCTTCCTAGCTAGGAAGAAAAGGCCAGGAAATTCAGGTGTGAAGCAAGTGTCTGAGGGAGTAGTGGGTCACTGCATTTCCCTGGGTATTGCAGTATCTGCCTGCCATTTTCTCTAGACAAAATGCAGAATAAGTTGGATTTTGGGGTCTGGTTATTCTGAAGGTTTAGGTCTTTGTATGCTGTTTTTTGGAGGGGGTTGCTTGTTGGGTTTTTGGGGGGAGCTTTTTTTTCCCCATGAGTTCCGATATGTCAGTTATAGATGTCCATTATAAATTTATCTTGTAGGAACAACTGGTCATGGTGGAACTATCGGGAATTATTGATTCAGACTTCTTAGAAAAATGTGAAAACAAATGCAAGATTTTGGTGAGTGATTACAGCACAATAGGAAAGGGGTAAGTCAGTACACGTGAACAAGGGACTGAGGCTGTTTCTAAATTCCTTGAAGTCAATAAGATTTAGATTGGATCTTTGACAGAGAATTAGGTGCAGTGTCTTAGCCATATTTGGCTGTATGCTATGAAATGGTATATGATCTTTGAATATGGTATTAGGTAAATATAAGAAAACATTTTCAAAAGTACTTATAAGCTAGGACCATTATGCCCTCTGATTTCAAGCTCTAAGTTTTTTGGTTTTTCTAATGATGTTTTACACATTTAAAAAAAATACTGTTAAACACACTTCTTCAAATAACTTGAATACAGCTGACAGGTAAAGCCAAAATTTTTCCAAATTCCACTGTATTTACAACGGGTTTTTTTTCAGATGCTGCCTGGCAAGTTCAACTGTTGTAAAGGATAACTGGATATTAAGCATTTGGCAAACAGTTTTGGATGTTGTTTGCTTCACTGAGAGGTGAATCTGGCTTACCTGTCTTTCTCAAGTTATTTAATCACTTCCTCTGTATAGGACAAATTTTATTTGCCCTGCAAAACCTACGTGGGCTATGACAGCTATATATGACAGCCGTATAGATATTACAAGTACTGTTGATTTGCAAATAGTTTCCAAAATGAGACCTTTATTACAGACTGAAAAGATGGAAGAGAACATCTCAGAATGTGCCTCTGATCAGAACATATGTGAGGAGCTAAAGTCAGTTCTGAAAATCTCAAATGCAGGAATACAATCAAAAGTCAGAAATTATCCATCACTGGATGGATAGGCTTTTATAAACAGATTTGCTTCCTGGATCTGACTTAAGTCACTTGAAATGTGTTACACGGGGGATCCATTACTGGTGGCCAAATGGCTGCATACTCTTCCATAGTGTTAATGGGATTCTTTTAAATTTTGTGCATTGTCTTGTAACATTACTAGAAAAACTTTTAAGTATCTATACTGTATCCTACTCATATCCAAATCTACCTGTGCTCACCACCTGGAGTAAGCATTCCTTGAGATTTTTCATAATGGAAAACTTGTTAAAACTCTGATGAAACGTCCTTCTTTGTGTTATTCTGTTTAGCAAGTTTTCTGTGAGGCTGGTCACATAAGGGAAGGTAGTCTCCATTTTTGCATAGTCCAAAAAGGAATGTGAATCAGCCAAAGAAATGAAGTTTTGAGTATTAAAAACATTAATGCTGTTGCATAGTACTGATGTGTTATTTTTAAAATTCATTAACTGTAGTAAAAACAAAACCAAAAACTTGTTCTGCATGCTAACTTAATGCTATTGGTATTCTGAACTTATGCAGCAGCAAAAGAATCCCAGAGCTTAAATCTTGCTCATGTTAGGTACTTCTGTTTTTCAAAAGCATGAGAGGAAAATTGCACAAATTTCTGTTAACCTGTGTGATAGAAAGCATTTTACCCTATTTACCACTGTGCCTTATCTTCCAAACTCTTAGCATGTGCTCATCTTCATGTCCTGAATAATGTTAATGTTTATGAAGTAGTATTAAAATACATTCTGTCTTAATAAACATATTCTGTTCAGGCATAATTTTTAATCAAAATACAGTTTATAAGTATATCTTGTATTAAGAATAATGGGATTCCAGCCTGTGTATTTGGAAAAGCTCCACTGCAGAGGAAGGAGATGAGCTCATAGAGCTGCTGCTTTATTCTCTTGCCTCTTGTTGTTGGTGGTTTTGTTTTGTTTTTTAAACACTTTGCAACTCCTTCACAATGCAGACACACAGTAATCACAGAAGCTTTAGTGACCCTGCAATTGCACTTCTGGTGCTGGCATCATGCTTTATGCTGGACTTTGGAAAATACACCAGGTGAAGACTTTTGAAGGTTATTCCACTTCATAGAGCTTGTATTAATTGGAGCTTAGAAAATAATGTATTTTTTCATGCAAATCCATGTATTTTTATTTGTTAATTTAAAACAGAGGTTAAATTACTTTCCTAGAGGAAATGACAGGAGTTTAAATTCATTTACTGTAACCTAAATAGACCATTGGCCGCAGTTTGATCTAAATTTCTTTCATCCTTTTTAACGTACTAGAGCATTTTCTATACCAGTTCATTGTTATTGGGTTTGTTGTGATTACTAGAACAGTTTTATGTGGTATATTCTTTGTACGTACTTAAAGCAACACGGATGATGATAGACTGAAGAACTGTCATCACATTTCTTATTTTTAACAGTACACTGATTCTGTGGTAAGTTTGGCTAAACCCTTTGTAACAGTTGTTATCACTGCTTGAGTAAGCCTCCTACAAAAACAGAAGGAAAGCTTCTTGCCTCGCCTTGGATGCTTAACATTGTAGAAAACCTTAGGGTCAATTGTAATGACTAGAATTAATTTTATTAAGTCTTTTGAAAACTAATATATTAATTTAATTGCATGTCTTGCAATTCTTTCAGGAGTCTACTTATTTTACTGTTATGTTGGTTCTTTTTAACTATTTATCTTTTCAAGGAATTTATGTAATCTGGGTTTTGCTCGATCTGTCTTCTCTGGCCTTACAGCAGGAAACTTGCGTGGGCTAATAGAGGCCTGATGTCTGTACAATTTTGTCCCTCTTTTTGTAGGGAATAGAGACAGAGAGGCCCATTTTACAAGTGGACAGATACGTATTTGCAGGAGAATATGAAGGTAGGAAAAATGATGTGGATACAATCTCTTCTTTCTTGCAACCCAAAGAACTTCCTTAACGTCAGTTAGTTGCACTGCGAATGGTCCTGCGAGGTGCTGAAGTTCTGGATGAGGTTTATGTAACACCATATAGGGCCGCACCAGTCTGCGTTCATTGCTGAATTAGCCACCCATCCATGTTGGAAGTACGCCTGGAAGCTGACTCCAGGGAGCACCAGCTGGTGTTTCTGCAGGGAAAAATGTGGGGCAGAAAAAGCCTTAAAGTGCGTGCTTGTTGTCCCCTGTATAAACAGGAGTGATGTGCAATCTGTAGTTCTCCCATGTGCCTTATGGTGGCAACACTGGTCTGGAAGAAAATGGTCAGGAATGCTCCCGTGTAGTGACTTTAAATGGCCGTGACACTCCCGTCTGTTCCTGAGCTGGCAGTGAGGTTACCAATGCTTGGCTCTTGCGAGGGCTGGAACCCCAGTGTTCCTAGAGCTGGGCCAGTGGGTGCAGTATCTATGGCTGATAGGAATTTGTTTCTTAAGACTTTCTCACTTTATTTTCCATAGATGCCTTGGGAACCTGTGTGGTTTTTGAAGAAAACACAGAGCATGGTAATTGTGATTTGCTGTCTTGTTCGTTGTGGTGGCCTGGGAGGGTAGAAATATTTATCTTGTTCAGCTGTTAGTGGAATTCACTATAGTGATTGGGGTTTGGGTATTGTTTTTTCTCCTCTCTTGATAGCAGATGCAGAAGGCAATCAAAAAGTGCAACTGAAATACAAGTGCCACACAATGAAGAAGTTGAACATGACACGGACGCTTTTGACAGAAAAGAAGGAAGGAGAAGAGAACGTTGGTTAGTGCCTTTGCTCTTATGCATAGGGACAGGGATGGATTGTGCTTAGGGGTGTCAGCCTTGATCAAGCGTTCGATCAAGAGCATGCAGGAAGTTAGAGGAACTTTCTTCTTTAGGCAATAAATGTGTATGTTTAAATACAAAACAAAACATAGAAAAAATAAAGGCGAGAGAGAGATTCCTTCTGACCAGTGCTGCCTCCAGAAGTGGCTAGCAGGAGGTTCCTGCAGAAAAGTGTAAGAGCAGGGCAAACATATGCTGATGTTCCCTGGAATGTATTTCTGTCATCTAAAAGTCTTGGCACTCGTTCTGAAACCAGAGGTGCTGTTTAGTAGTTCTTCATTTATTTATTTTAAAAATATAAATATTTTAAAATTTCCATCAATTTTTCTAATGACTTTTTGAGTCTTTGTAATTGTTGAAAATCTATAATATCCTTAGTAAGAAGTTCCATGTTGTATGTACTAGAACTGAATTGTTCTTACTGAACTTACAGTTAACTGTAAATGAATTTATCTTACTTACCAAGACACACCTAACAGACCATTCATATTGATTTTCATTCTGTAGGCAGAACTCAGTGCTTGTGCATTTGCTTTATTTTGGTGGTGTTTGTTCATATTGAAGTTAGTGCTTTTAGGTAGTCAGATACTGAGTATCCTACTAGATATAGTAGTATTCATTGGCAATATCCTGTTGCTCTTCGTTGCCTTTTTTTTTTCCCCACTCAAGTCAGTGTTACTGCTTTATATTTTAAGAGTAAGTAGCCATTCCACCTTCAATATGGGCATTCATGTGGACATTGGTATAGGAGGTATAACATGAAACGTCATCTAGGATGTAACCAAACATCAGCATTCTTATCAACACCATGTACCATTTCTTTTCTCCTTATAATTATGTAATGCTAAACAGAAACTATTATTTTTAAAGTACAAAAGACTAGAGAATACGTTGCTTAATATAAAGGCCTAATTGGTTCTGAAGTAGCAATAATGGTGATAGCTGCTGAAAAACACTTTGTTTCTGTACCCTGACAGAACTTTAACATTGTGCATACAAAGTAACTACAACATCTGGTGAAATAACAAGGTGTACTGCTTAAAAATCTTAAGTGGAAGGGGAACCCCGGTTCTATTTGGAGTCTGTTCCATGTGCATTGTCAAGGCTTCACAAACTTGAATTCTGGAGATGACACAAATTCTTACAGTATCTCTGATGTCATTCCCTATCATCTCACCAGATGTTCTAAGATTTAAGTGAACAAACATTTTATTCTCCTTAGTGTCTTTGTAAAATTTTCTCTGCATTTTTTAATTATATTGAAGTTATTTTAAGAGTCTAAGGATGGTGTCTGTCCCCTAAATACAACAGAGACTGCCATACTGGATCCAACCACGGGTGGTTTAGTCCTGTATTTCTGACTATGAACAGTAGTAAATGGGTATGTGGAAAGTAGGAGGAAGGGGACATAAACATGAGTAATCTTTTCTTTTGGCTGTCCTTCCGGAGTTCAGCAGTTTGTGAATACCCTGACAAGAGTTTTCATCTGGACTACTGTGTCTTTAGTCCATAAAGGCTCTTCATCTTCATTAGCTTTTGACTTCTATCACTTTTTATGACAGTTAGTTTTTAAATCATATTTCTGTTGTATGGGAAAGGTACGACTTTCCTGTGAGTTTTCTTGATCGTTTGTTTACTTTTTGTGGTGGTTACAAACGTATGATCTGGTGCTTCCAATGAGTGAGAGTTAGTTATTTTGTTAACAGAATTAACAGGTAGGTCAATCCCTACTTGTTTTCCCAGTACAGGCTTATAAACATCTGCCTTCTCCGAGCTGTCTCCTCTAAGTTGAATTCTAATCTCTGTCTTTTTGTTGGTGCTTGCTTTGGTGGATTTTGTTGTTGTTTGTGTGGGTTGGGCTTTTTTAAAGTCTTTTCCACCATAGAGCTGGTTTTACACTCACCAATTCTTGCTTCTCTTTTTGTAGTTGTTTACAGCGTGGGTTGACACAGTACTCGTGACATGGACATGGCCTAGTTTTGTATCTTGACTTTCCTACTTTTCATTACTTTCCTAATAATTTTATCTCCCTTGTGACTGCTCTTTAGAGCCTGAGCTGGTGACATCAGTGAACCATACACAAAGCCTTCAGTATCTGCATAAAAACCAGTAGCTACATGAGTTGGGTTTAGCCTATACCTGTTGTTGTTAATTTTATCAACAGTGAAGTTTCTCTTTATTGTAAGATGGTCTTTCTTTACTGAATGCCTTTCTGTTTGTTATTCATAGCCTTATTTTCCAAGGAAAATGAATGGTTTAAACCCTGTGGTAAGATGCACCACAAGAATTTGTGTTGGTCTGAATTCTTGAAAGATGTATTTCTATCTGAAGTGATTTTTTTACTTAAATGTTGGTTAGGCTCAGCCTTAGTAACAGTGAACTTAAACTAAGAAAAAAACCTGCTGTTAACTCTTAAATCCTTTGTCACCAATATAATTTTTCTTCTCTGCATCAGGTGGAGTGGAGTGGTTACAGATCAAGGACAGAGATTTTTCCTACAGCAGGCCTAATACGATTTGCAGCTTTCTGCGTGAAAAAGAGGATTCTGAGGAGTCAGCCCAGGCCCTGGACAAACTGACTGAAGAGTCAGAGGGAGAGGTGAGTGGTGGAGGAAACTCTGACATGAATTGTGATCTGGAGAAGCAGCACAGCTTGGAAATAGATCCACCTGTTCCTCTGCCTGACAGTCCTGCTTCTGGGGCAGAGGATTCTCCCTCTGGAAGTGTTGCCTTAGATGATGCCCCTCCATGATATCAGTTCTGAACTTTTCAGGATTTCTTCATGGAGTTAATGGGCCAATTTTTAAATGCCAATTTTTATAGGCCGTTACATGATTTCCAGTTCATCTGAGCAGTTAATAGTGGAAAAATGGACATTGTGTTCTTGTGCATTGCTTTTGTGTTTGGATTATAGTGCGGAGGGCTGAAGTGGTGTGGGTTTTGGGTATTTTTTTAAATGCTGATTGGAAATATGGGTGTCTCTACCTCAAAACTGAAAAAGAGGAGATGGTAAAATTTTAAAACCCTCACCCCAGAAAAATGTTAATGTATTGTACAGTCTGGAACATTTTGTAAAAAGAAAAATGTTTAAAATAAAGGTTTGAATTTTTCAAATATAGCTTCACCCTGTGTGTCATATTCGGCCACATACCACATCTGTTCTTTTACTGCAGTTATCAAAGGACAAATTTGAGTAACGGTTGCTTTTATTAGTTGTTTGATACTCATCAAATTGCTTAGTTTAGATTTTTCTCTAGTGTTCTTTGTCCCCTTGACAGATCTTAGAAATCCTTCAAATGGGAAGGGACTTCAGGAGGTCTTTTGTCCAGCTTCCCAATTCAAATAGAGTCATGACTGAATTCAGGCCGAGTTGCTCATGGCTTTGTCCAGTCAAGTCTTGAAAACCCCTGTGGACTAGTCAGCAGCTGATACTTAGGTCTTAATGAGGCGTCTATCGCTCTTCCTTCCCCCACTTTCTATATAATATAATGTGTGTTATACAAAAGGAAGTATCTCGCCCTGCACCCTCCCAGTAACTTCCTGGCTCTGATCTTCTCAGGCATTTTTCTGGAGGTTTTTTTGCCCAAGATCCTGCAGCCATGCATCAGTGGTTCCCAAACTGATCCATGTGACTGTGTTATGGCCCCGGGCTAGTCTGTGGGTTAATACTACACACTGTTACTCAACTTTTATACGAAATACCATGTGACAACATAAATGATGGATGTGGTGCATTCATGTTTTTGAAAGAAGAGCAATTCTTTTAAAACATAAAACATTTTTCCTTCTGACCTTTCTCAGCCTCCCTCAGAACAGTTTAACTGCGACAATGCTGTGAGGATGGGAACACCTAATTAATTCCAGCATAATTATGTAATACTTCAATTAGTAATGATCAAAGAAGAGGTTCACCCCCAGCGTTGTTCACAGCACAGGATCAGTAAAGAGAAGTCATCAGAGCAGTGTGCAAGAGTTTCAAACCATCTGCCTCACTGTTCTGTTTTACTATGAGAAGTAACTTGAATCATGGGGGAAGGGGTGGCAGGGAGAGGAAGATGAGGAAGAACCACACACAGAACCACAGAGTGGTAGGGGTTGGAAGGGACCTCTTGGGATGACCTAGTCCAGCCCCCCTGCTAAAGCAGGTTCACCTACAGCAGGTAGCACAGGATTGTGTCCAGGTTTCAAATCCTTCTGGGGAAGGAGACTCCACAACCTCTCTGGGCAGCTTGTTCCTGTGCTATTCACCCTCACAGGAAAGAAGTTTATCCTTATGTTTAGGTGGAACCTTCTGGATTCCAGTTTTTACCTGTTGCTCCTTGTCCTGTTGCTGGGCACCACTGAAAAGAGTCCTCCCCCATCCTCTTGACACTTGTTCTTTTAAATATTCCTAGGCATTGATCAGATCCCCTCTCAGTCTTCTCTTCTCCAGGCTAAACAGCCCCAGGTCTCTCAGCCTTTCCTCATAAGGGAGATGTTCCAGTCCCTTCATCATCCTCATGGCCTCCATTGGACTCTCTCCAGCAGTTCCCTGTCCCTCTTGACCTGGGGAGCCCAGAACTGGACACAGTACTCCAGATGTGGCCTCACTAGGGCAGAGTAGAGGGGGAGGAGAACCTCCCTTGACCATGCTGGCCACATTCTTCTTAATGCACCCCAGGATACCATTGGCTTTGTTAGCCACCAGAGCACACTGCAAAAGGGAGAACATGTTCTGTAGGCCCCCAGCCTGCGTACAGATCTTTCACATGGTAGTGTCTGTGCTTCAGGTTTCAGGGAGGCGGCTCAGCCTTCCCTCGGGATTTAACTGCAATCACGGAAATTTAAAAGCATTGTTCAAATGAGACTTGTGTGGTGCTGACAGGCAGAAGATAATTATAACTGCAACAACGGCCTTGGGAATACTAAGTGCTGGTGTAACGAGCGCTCGTGTCTGCAGCGGGGAGCATTTGCAGTGCCGGGCTGCGCTCGCCCACGGCAGAACCTCTTGCCTGGGAGGCTGCGTGTGCTGCGGGTAGAACGCGCTCACCGTCGTAGCTTCGGCACCAAACCTGCGCTGTGTACATGTAAACTTTTTTGTTACATGCAAGGACTATTCCAGCAGAACTGGTTTCTCGCCTGTTATGTCAGTAGTGTCCTGAAGCTGCTTCTTTGCTCTGGTTTATCTGGGAATTGGGTTTGTCTGGGGTTTTTTTGGTAACGTTTTAAGTATATCATAAACTATGGTACCTTCATAATAATGTTTTTATTAGATTTTGAGTGTTATTTATAATGCTCAAGCTTCTGTTTCCGTTATAATTAGCTGTAACTTGCATCCGTACTCACTCTTCACCCATCTCTTCCCACCTTCTTCCCGGAAGGCAGGTGCTATGAGCTCATGCTTTAGGTGTACAACTCTGGTGTGGCTCCCATGGCACCAGGGATGAGGAAGGCGAGCAGAAAGCTCGGGAACGAGCTAATCAGCTGCTGCTGCCGTTACACGCAATTGTGTAGCTGTGTCCTTAGTTGTGCATTAATCAGTTTGCACCCACCACTTGCTGCGGGGACTTGTCATTCAAGTGTGGGCAAGCAGTGTGTGACTCAAATACAAAAGGTGCAGGAGCCTGGAAATGCCAGGGCCCTGCCCCTAGTTGGGAAGCTGACGTTGCTGACGTGGCCAGCAGCTGGAGAGGTGATTCTGCCCCTCAGCTCTGGTGAGACCTCACCAGGAGTACTGTGTCCAGCTCTGGAGCCCTCAACAAGAAGGACATGGACCTGAGGGAGTGGGTCCAGAGGTGGGCCACAAAGATATCAGAGGATTGGACACCTCTCCTATGAAGGCAGGCTGAGAGAGTTGGGGTTGTTCAGCCTGGAGAAGAGAAGGCTCCGGGGGAACCTTACAGTGACATTCCATTACCTGAAAGGGGCCTACAGGAAGGCGAGGCAGGATCTGTTCTCAACGGTTTGTTGCGACAGGTCGAGGGGTAATGATTTTAAGCTCGAAAGGGGTAGATGTAGGCTGGACACTAGGAAGAAGTTCTTTGCTATGAGGGCGGTTGTGCACTGGAAGAGGTTGCCCAGAGAGGTGGTGGAGGCCCCGTTCCTGGAGACGTTCGAGCTCAGGCTTGATGGGGCTCTGAGCAACCTGACCTAGTTCGAGATGTCCC
>VZZY01018513.1:52033-90320 GCA_013400335.1 Eurystomus gularis
TACCGGGCGGGACGTGCCGTGCCGTGCCGTGCCGCTTCCCCGGGCTCCGGGGAGCCTGAGCGGGCCCTGCGGGGAGCCAGCGGCGGCTGCAGGGCCTGGGGAGGGCGGCAGGGGGAAGCGGTTTGGGGAAAACGTGCGGGGAGGAGGAGAACCGAGCGCTGCCGGCGCTGAGTGTGTGTATGTCCGTACACGTGGAAGAGCTGCCTTCATCCGCAGTTGGAAGTACCTGGGCGGGGTTGTTTGTTTGTTTGTTTGAAGAGCAAATAAATACAGTGCGTCACGGAGATGGTCCTAAAAGCTTTACGTTCATCAGGGGGAGAAATGTAGTTGTCAAGCCATGCAGTTAGCAGTGTCCGCAAGCTCTGCGTCCCTGCCGGGGCCGGTGTGAGTCACCGGCACAACGCCCGGCGCTGGGCTCCGGCCGACGGACACCCCGCGCTCGGGCCTTCCTCTGGCGCTGCTCGTGGTCTCCGAGGAATTCTGTTTTCTGCTCACACGGGAGTCCCAGACTTGGGGAGGGAGCTGGTGTGAGGGAAGCTTTCAGCCTGCCAGCGGTCTGTGGGGATTCTGCGGTAGCTTAAGCGCTAAATTAGCAGGAACGGAAAAGCAGGAGGCTGTGAAATCACCTTTGCTAGCCTGGGGAGAGAGGGAGGAGGAGGAGGAGGAGTGGCAGAACAATGCCCTCATCTGAGAATGGGCTTCTAGCGTTGATTGTAACTCTGCAGACTGGCATTGGTTTGAGTAAGTGAGACATGTTACGCCAGCACAGCTTGTTCCGATTCTTCTTTTACTGTTTTCTGTGGTGCCAGGTGCTGTTAGTAATTTTGGTAACTGTTCACTTATTGTTACAGAAAGCCTAAAACTAAGAGAGCAAAAAGGTTTCTTGAGAAGAGAGAACCCAAACTTAAAGAAAATACCAAAAATGCTATGCTCATAAAAGGAGGAAATGCAAACTTAACAGTGACTGAAGTGCTTAAAGACATTGTAAGTTGTTGGACTTTTTCCTATTTTGTCTTTGCCAGAAGCTTTAGCTTATTCTCTTTATTATTATTTTTCCCGTGGTTGTCCAATATATAGTGTGAAGCATTGGAAGTCCATTTCAATACAAGATAATTAGGTACAGAATTGGAACTGGATCACACAGATGAAGTGATATCTCAGAATCCTGTAAACTGTGTATATTGATATGGACCTTTTGGACCCTCCCAGAACTTAAACTTACCAGTCCTGTCTCCTAACCCTATATCCAAAAATATTATAGCAGTTCCTAGGAATTTGTCCTAAAATGACTAATTCCTTGTCATTTTCTTTCCATCTTCTGCCATGTTGGTGTTCATTGGGTTCTTGTTCACTCACTGTTTTATCTCGTGCCCCTAGAAGCAGAGATTGCATTATGCGATTTTTACGTGGCTTTGATTTCAGCTATTTCTCAGTGTTTTATTATTCCTTAGTTTCTAGAAATAAGTCCTTCAGCAATTAATTTGGAACCAAGACTGTTACCAACTTGAAGGGTATTACTGTGAGCAGGCCTTTTGAGGTGCTTTCTTATAGACTGATTTTTACAAACAATTACTCTTTCTCATGTGATCCCGTAAGTTGTAGGGTTTTAGAAAAAGCAGTGCTGTGCACTTGCATATATTAGAGATAACACGTGTTTAACTTCTTCTTTTGCAGTATGCTGTGAAGAAGCCTTTTGCTATACTGTATAAAAAGTAAGTGGTCTCACTTTGACATCTTTGAGTCTTCTGGCGAGACAGCTTTTGGTAATTTCAAAGCGTGAGTAGAGATGCTGGCTAGCAAGGGGGATGGAACAATGGCAAGACTTGCAGAAGGTGACTGAGCTTCATCATAAATTTCAGTAGACAGGAAGCAAGCTACATGTGATAGGTGTTGGGGCTGGGCCCAGTTCTGTGCCAGGTATTAAGGAGCAGGATTCAGCAAACTTGAACTGTTGGCTTCTCTGACAGATCTGCGCAAACAGCCAGTGAGTGAGGTTCTGTGTCAGGTGGGTGGGCTGGGGTCCTTGTATCTGAATTCCTCTAAATGTGAGTTACCGATCATGATGTTAGATACATCTTGCTCAAAATGGCAACCCAGTATCTGTATGGATATGGTGCAAAGACAATAATTGTAATAGCTAAATTTGACATTGGATGAACTGGCAAAGGCAGTTGTTTATGAAGCGTTGCTGCTGGTGGTCTGGAAGTCAGATCCCAGGAGACCGGAAACACGGGGGAAAGTATTTAAAATGGCAGTGGAGGCACTAAGGAGCTCCTGGCGGTATTAATATGGCTTGTGGTTGGAACCAAAACTGAACCTATACTGCTGGAGCTTCCAGTAGAATGCAGGGTTTTCATGTTATGAATTAATTAGCTCATGAGAGCTAATTAGTGTATGTTTGCTTTTTTGTTTTTTTCTTCCTCTCAGGAAAAATATTACCAGGCCTTTTGAGGATCAGACGTCACTGGTAAGTATAAACTATGTCTCCTCTTGTGACATTTTACAGCCTTAAAGTCATGAAGAACTTTATTGGAGGGTAATTTGCTATTACTGTGAGGAACTGGATGAGAAACAAAGTTTATGGGGAGTTTGCGTAGGTTGGAAGTAGGGCTATGTCTACGTTTCTGGTGTCAGTAAGCATATTTTTCTTGTGGCTGCAAGACAGAATTGTCATGTGAGGATTTTATTTGCGCTAAATGCATATTTCTGTAAACTGACAGACAAATGTAGGATTCTGTAATGCTGTTGTAAGTAAAAGTGCTTAATATGAAAGAAAGAATCAAGTGTTTTATTTTGGTTTTCCAAAAGGCAGTCCTCTAAAGTGCCATAGCTTATGAACAACTTGCTTTCAGTTTGGTGGGTTCATTGATTAAAACAGTTAAATGGAGGGGTTGTAGCTTTCTGTGACATCCTCACATTTGAATAGGGGAAGAAAAGCCCAGCAGAGTGCAGTGAGCAAACACATGCATCAGCTGTGCAGGTGTCAGATAGTTGCTGAGAGTTCTTTTCCAACATTCTGTCAAGAAGTGTCAGAAAAAATAGGCAATTTCAGTTAAACATGTGTATTTGGCCTGCAAAGAGGTTGCAAAAGTGGCTCTTTGGAGGCTTGGAGGGTATTTTGGAAGGGTGTGTATGTTTGGAAATACATTTGGTGGAATGCCTCTGTCTGGATTTGGTGTTGATCAGTGCTTTAAGGGCAAGATAATTTATGAGCAGGAAGGCAAAACGTAGAGGGGCCAATCATAAGATTATCTCATGCATTTGCACTTAACTGAGGTGGTACTTTAACTGCTGAAATAGGTCTGTCTTAAAAGCGGTACATGTGTTTCCTTCAACAAAATGAAAGAAAGGACATAGTGATCTACGGCTGTGGTTTTACAATAAAGGCAAAAATTAATTACCCCCCAAAAAGATGTTTGGTTCCCAGTGATCGTGATTTGGTCGTATTTGCTCTGTGCTACTGCTGGCTCACACAGGGAAATAAGGGTCAGCTTTCCAGTGCGCAAAGGAATTGTTGAAATAACTCACTGAAAATACACACTGACGTTGGGAATTTGGGGGTATTGTATTAAGTAAATCTGTATGTGAAAAAAAAAATTAACATATACACATTGGGCACAAATCTACTTTCTGGTCTGAAAAGAAAGGTGAGGCATGTCTAAGGGATTCTCTGTAACTAAAAAGGGAGAGGAGGAGAGGGAGCTGAGGATCCATAATGATCATTCAGGATCATAGAATGGTTTGAGTTGGAAGGGACCTTAAAGATCATCTAGTTTCATCCCCCCTGCCATGGGCAGGGACACCTCCCACTAGACCAGGTTGCTCAAAGCCTGATCCAACCTGGTCTTGAACACCTCCAGTGATGGAGCATCCACAACTTCCTTGGGCAAGCTGCTCCAGTGACTCACCACCCTTTTTAAAGTGAAGGCAGCCAATAGCGTGTGCTAGAGGAGTTGCTGAAGTTATATTGGAGAGTTGAGTTAAAGCATGCTTAATGTGTTAGGAACAGGGTTAGCCACACCCACATGGAAATTTACAGGAATTTACTAATCTACAGGAATACTGATGCTGAGGTGTTGTAGTGTGTGCTCCTGTTCTGTTCTGGGCATGAAGCGCAGTAATGCAGACAACCCTAAAATGAGTTTAGTGGAATGGAAAGCATACTGTGGGCAGTGAGAAAAGATTTGTGGATTTGCTGAAACGAAACCTCTTGCAATCCCATAGCTGGATGACTTGATTTCACAGTCATGTAGAACTAGCTGATCATCAGCTGATTTAAACTTTCTGGGAAAACAAGGCAGCCAAAATAATTCTAATATTTTAAAAGGAGGTCCTTCAGGGAACTTTAGTTCTTGAAACAATGGGGTTAGGTCACTGAGAACAGTGTCAACAAATAATCAGAGACTAGAAGGGTATGGGAAGTCAAATCAAGTTAGGTGTTTTGCCTGTTTTAACTTGATTATGGGCTTTTTTTTTTCTTTTTTAAAGGGAAATTTTGCAATGTATATCATGTTGTAGTATTTGCAGGATGCGTTTGAGTTTGTTGCGTCTTTTTAATAAAATATACAGCTGTTAGAGAATTTACATATGTCATCACACAGTGATTAACAGAGCTGTATGAGCAAGTGTTGCAAGGGGAGTCCCCTCTGGTCTCTTCTTGATCTGTCTCCAGTCAGTATTTTCCAGGGACCTGGTGGCAGAGCTCAGTGCTGAGCTGTGTGACTTGTACACACGATTAAGTGCAGGTGTAGAAACTCTGGTACTTCTGGGAAGCACTGGGTACGTAGAGTGTATGTATATCTAGGAACTATGGTTGATACTCAGAAGGAGGGGCCGCCTTGAGAAGCAGCAGTGCATAAAAGGGCTTTGGAGTTGGACATACTCAGAAAGAATTGCTGTAATGTTGGCTCTGGACCTCTCTCTACTCCATCTGGAGAAAAGATCTTTTCTGACTGGCTTGGTTTTAAGTAGCATCTTACTTGTAAATAATAAATTGATGTGCCATTGTTCTGTAGTAGGACTCTTGTGCACAAATGTAAGAACACTGGATATTTGCAGATGTTACTAGGCTTGCTATTGAGGCAATTAACTGGTTGTTCAGGAGTAATTAAAATGAGGCATTACAGCTGCAGCTAACGTGCAAATAGTTATTCTTCAGGCAAGGAGAAGTGGTTGAAGGTATCTTATGTAAAAACAAATAGTGAGGAATTATGAGAAAGGGCATTAAGATCAAATAGCAAGAAAAAATGTTTGACTTGATCTTTAAGACTGCAGTGGAAATAAAAAAAAAGAAATTACTTGCTATTTGAACCTTGAATCCAGCTGTCAATTTTTGCTGATGTGGACCTGGACATGCTCAAAACTCTTCTAGTAAGTGCAGTTGCTCTTCTCATGAAGCAGCTCCTAAACTCACATGTTTGTGACGCATACCATCACCAAATACTTTAAACATTACACACTGGAACTCACAAGTTTTGTTCTTTTCCTCAATTGTAGGAATTTTTTTCCAAGAAGTCAGATTGTTCTTTGTTTCTGTTTGGCTCTCATAACAAGAAGCGACCTAACAACTTGGTAATAGGTAATATGTCTCACTTGGGTTTTTATTGGATGAAAGGTCTAGTTTTCAATGAATATTTAACTAGCTGGATTTTCTTTTTTTACTTTCACAGGTCGCATGTTTGACTATCATGTCCTAGACATGATTGAACTAGGCATTGAGAAGTTTGTAGCCCTAAAAGATGTTAAGGTAA
This sequence comes from Eurystomus gularis, assembly GCA_013400335.1. Classification (NCBI taxonomy): domain Eukaryota; kingdom Metazoa; phylum Chordata; class Aves; order Coraciiformes; family Coraciidae; genus Eurystomus; species Eurystomus gularis. The sequence goes on from VZZY01018513.1 coordinate 57,784, forward strand.
GGAATCGCTAATTTGGTACTTCAGTGACATCTACTGGTGGATTTTTTTGGTGCGTTGACTTTTCCTGTGCTTGGAAGTAAGGACAGGAATTGTTTAAAAAAGCCTTTCATGCTGTGTATAAGGATTGCTATTTTGTGTACCCCAGAATATTATGCTCTGCTTTGTATTTCATTTTGGTTTTTTTTGAGAAAACTTGCAACTTTATTTTCAAATTCTTTCTTTAGACTTGGTTTATTCCTAATGTTTTCCTTTTTAATTAAAGAGTTACATCTACAAAATTCCTTAGTCTGGTTCTGCTCATGGTAGGTTCCTAAATAAACTGTCATAGGCTTTGAAAACTGAAATCCATCTTCTGAAATTCTAACCAAAGAAGGTCACTTTGCTGACTGAGATGATTCTGAAACTTTCTTTAGCTTTCAGTAGCACATAAATACCAGTTTTTATGGAACTGTACTTAATTCAGACAGAGAGCTAACATCCTGGTTATTTAAACGCAGAGAAAATTTACCTTTTATGGCCATTAGGCTCATTTTGGCAAAACTAAAACATATTTCCTATGTATGTACTTTCATAGCAAGCAGTTAATATGCTGCAAACCAAGATATTTTTATGGTACTTATCACAGTGTATAAATTGGTGGGACAGTCTAAAAGGAGAGAAATTCTGGTTTATAAAGAAGGAAAATTCCCTTAAAGTCAGATTGTAGTGTGTATCTTCATAACACTGTTTATAGCAGGGAACTTATAGTTAAGTGAATGTATTTGCTGGCCAGAATTAAAATTAGGTGATTGACTAAACTATGATTTTAGCCTTTTTCATCTACTCTCCAGTGTCAGAAGTACGACAGACTTGCTTGCCTCTTATTTTTGGGTTTTTTTTGTTAGTAGTTGAAGTCAAATTCGCTCATTTTTACCGGAAGGTGTTATCTTATACATTTTGTAGTAAAGAATCTCCTTTTTCAATCCAGCACAAATAATAATACAATTCACCCTTTGAAAAGCAAAGTCCTTCCATACAGTGGAAGACCCCTAAGTGTCTGTTCTGTCCATATTGATCACAGATCACAACAACTTTTCATCCAGTGTTGAATGACTCACCACATATTAAGTCAATAATATGTTCCCTAATGCGGTCTGAATTTTTGTTCTTTTTTAAAATTCTTATTTTGCAGAACAGCAAATGTCCTGAAGGAACAAAACCTATGTTGATATTTGCTGGTGACATGTTTGATGTAAATGAAGAATACAGAAGACTGAAGAGCCTTCTTATTGGTCAGTATTTTGATTATTTGAGCAGTAGGATTGCATAAACCTGTTGTAAAACCGTCTGCTGGGAAATGCTGTTTTTTCAATAAATGTTTGCTTGCATCCAACAGAAAGAAAACAAGAACAGATACTAGTTTCATGTCACATGAAATTAAAGCTAAATAATCATCATGACTGTTTGGGGGAGGAAGACTAGCCAAAAAGAAGTTGAAACTTTGTGTTTACTAAAATCCATGACTTTGTGGGAAAATTCTGGCATTTTTCAAAAGATCTTTACCTTGTAATTATACTGAATCATCACTTCTCTAACCAAATAATATTTTTGAAGTATCTAATTTGAAATCAGTGGATTAAGTTCAGAAAGCGGGATATTTTTGCTTACAAAGAAGTTGAATCAGTATAATTGAGCTTTTGTTTTTATAATGAAAGCATTTGCTGTTGAAAATTTCACCAATTCTAACAAAAATGCCTTTGGTTACTGTACTTGGAAAGAACATGTGCAGTAAAAATCAGCTGTAGATAATAGCTGTGTCATAACTTCAAGGCAGGCTTTGAGCTTAGTAAACAAACTGGCATAAAGCATTTTACTATCTCAAGTTGGAGGCTCTGGAAGATGAAGTACCTTGTGGGTTTTTTCTGGGGAACTACAAAAAATGATGATACTTTTCTTAGGGTAGCTTTTTGGGACATAGAATTCATACAGTACTGTATCTCTTGACACTTTAAAAAATGCATCTTGCTTGGGTAGAACTAGATCTAGTAAGGAAGGTGGTAGGGTTTTTTTTCTTTTTAATAGGTTTCCTAAAAGTAGATTACTTATTTTAAGCTCTGGTAAAATACTGAAACTGACTCAATAAGAACAGTCTTGTTCTTTCAGTTCCATTCTTGGGTTGTACCAATTTATAATCTTACAGATTTGCAAGATCTCCCTTCAGAGGGACCTGGACAGGCTGGACTGATGGGCCGTGATCAGTTGTATGAGCTTTAACAAGGCCGAGTGTCGAGTCCTGCACTTGGGCTGCAGCAACCCCATGCAAAGCTATAGACCTGGGGAGGAGTGGCTGGAAAGCTGCTCAGCAGAAAGGGACCTGGGGGTGTTGACTGACAGCCAGCAGAACATGAGCCAGCAGTGTGCCCAGGTGGCCAAGAAGGCCAACGGCATCCTGGCCTGTATCAGAAATAGTGTGGCCAGCAGGACTAGAGAAGTGATCATCCCACTGTACTTGGCACTGGTGAGGCCGCATCTTGAGTACTGTGTGCAGTTTTGGGCACCACAGTACAAGAGGGACATTGAGATTCTGGAGAGGGTGCAGAGAAGGACAACAAGGCTGGTGAAGGGTCTTGAGGATAAGTCTTATTGAGGATAAGTCTTACGAGGAGCGGCTGAGGGAACTGCAGTTGTTTAGTCTAGAGAAGAGGAGGCTGAGAGACCTTATCACTCTCTACAACTACCTGAAAGGAGGTTGTAGGGAGGCCGGTGCTGGTCTCTTCTTACAAGTCGCAACTGACAGGACAAGAGGAAATGGCACTAAGTTATGCCAGAGGAGGTTTAGGTTGGACATTAGGAAAAAATTCTATACCAAAAGGGTTATCAAGGACTGGAACAGGCTGCTCAGGGCAGTCAATGAATCACCATTCCTGGATGTATTTAAAAGCTGTCTGGATGGGGTGCTTAAGGATATGATGTAGAAGTGGCCTGGTAGAGATAGATAATGGTTGGACTTGATGATTTTAAAGGTCCTTTCCAACCATAGCAATTCTGTGATTCTGTAAAATAAATTTTGGTTTGGCTCTTTTTTTCCTAAGCAAACAGGTAAGTGATTGCTCTTTAGAAAGAGACCTTAAAAATGAGACTTTTTTTCTCCTTAGTATTGTAATTCCTTAAAGCAAAGTGTTTTTTCTGGAATGAGACTGAAAAGGGAGCAGGAAAGGAGAAAATCTGCATCCTCTCAGTACAGCTGAGGGGTTCTTGGGGATAGATGAAAGGCTGGTATCTGTGCTTACAAACCTTTGAGGGTGAATGATTATTGAATGCAAAGATAAGTGAGGCTTAACACTGCATCTTTGTGCTACTCTAAGTGAGTATTTACACTGAAGGAAGGAGGTGCATTATTTTCTGAACCGTATCCTGTTCAGGCACCTGCACAGTGTTGGTGATTGGCAGATCCAGATATGTTCACGCACCCTGTGGTCAAACAGCTTGGTACTTTAAATGGAAGACGTGCATCCCTAGTTGCCAACTTGATTAGTCTTTCCTGTCCTGTTTCTTTTGACATTCATCTGTCGCCCTCCTCCTCTATTTATTTGCCTTTAATGACTCTGCAGTCAAATATACTCAAATTAACACCCAATCTTTCTTGAACTTACTCCAAGTACTCCAGGTGTTAATGTTCTGCTGATTTCTATGAAATACCTAGGTGCAAAACAATCAATAAAGGAAAAGGTTAAGGAGTGTAAAGTCTTGAAGGTATTGCTCACCAATTAAAATTGTTTGGATAGTAATTTGACTTGCTTCAAAACTGCCCTTAACTGATAGGGAAGAAGGGATCCTTTCTGTTCCTGCAAAAGATAGTGCTTTTAAGCTGCCACTGTATTGCCAAGAAAGATAGAAAAACGTCTTCGTAACAACAGCGGCAAATACTTTGTTTGTGTAGCAGTATTGTTGGGATCCCAGAGGGAATATTAAATAGCTAACAGCTTCTTGTTGCCAAAGCAATGTGATGCCAGTGATGTTGTGAACAACCAAGCTTTCACTGGCTTTTATGGTATCAAAAGGGTTTATACATGTTTGGAATATCATCTTACAGCACTTTCTTTCTAAAATTGAAGGCGAGGATGAATTACATCTTCATGGTAACCAAACCCTATAGTCCACTTAAGCTGTGAAGTGGAAGAAGTTATTTAGGTGAAATAAATGGCAGCTGCATTTTTCTTTAGAGACCTGGGAGACAAAGGAATCTCATTCTTTCTCTTTTGTTTTTTGCTGCCTACGGATGTGGTAGTGTAGGAATTCATTTATGGTGCAAGTCCTTGGAATGCAGTTCATGAAATTCTAATAACTTTTTATGCTTGTGTTTATAAAATCTTACATCTCTTACAACACTGCCTGCTTGCTACTTCTGTTATTGTACACTCATTCCGTTCTAAAAATGGCTAGATGCTATGTGACTTGCTTATGCACTTTCCAAAATGTGGGTTTCCAGGAGACATCTACAATTTTAGTTTGACCGTCAGCTTGTTCTTGATATGGCCTTCCTCGCATAGACTTTTCTGAGTGTCTCAAGATATTTCTGGCCAAGAAGGGGGATGGCTGGGAAATGGGGATAAAGTTTGAATTCCACTAATGCTAACCATAGCAACATAGGTTACAGTGTTACCAGCTTTTGATACAAATTGATACACAAAGAAGTGTATAGACTGGTGTTCCAAAATAATTTATGACTTTTATCTGGGAGTGGAAGGGTCCTGTGAAGCTCTCTGCAGAAAAAAGTAAATTAGAAGTTCTGGAAATATGTTGAGGACAAGGAGGCGAAAGAACTAGGAATGGAAAGAAAGGAGAAAGCAAGTCTCTAGTCCAACCAAAGCAAGAGTTGTAAATTAAGAGTACATTAAAAAAACTGCAGCTCTCTGGGTACACTGAAGCATAAGGTTTCTGCAGCTGTTCAGCATTGCCAGGAAACAGAAATTCCTGACGACCTGCATTTGTTGGAAGAGATCGTCCTGTGGGTAAAAAGATGTATGATGCTACAGGAAAATACGAAAGGGAGATGTTACCAATAAAACCACTGCAACTGTAAGCTTGTGTACCCACAGAGAACCAGCCAAAGGGAAAATATATGCAAGAAGCAAACAAAATATTTTATTTGCAACTTTTCCTGTAACTACAAGCTCGGCCCACAAGAGGAGGAGAGAATTTAGTTGACCAAGGAAACTTCTTGGCTAGACTCCAGCTGATATCTGCCAGAAAGACTTTGTTTTGGATGTCATTCCAGTGCCGATACCCTTCAAAAAGGTAGTGGAGGAAAAGACATCTACTGAGGGATCTGAAAATGGGACAGAACGGAAAAGACTGATGTGTTTTGCATCTGTTAGCAGTTCTCCTATATTTCAGCATTGCCCTGTCATGTTTATTAGCGCACCTTGTTCCCTCAGTCAAGGTCACATTCTTTCTCCACACTCTGCATATGTTGGGCAGATTGCTGTGCCAATTGCAAGCTCTCACACAGTAGTTTTTTCATAGCCTGATATAAGAACCTCATTGGAGACGGCTCATTTTGTATTTAACCTGCATTCCAGCATTCTCTTTGCAAACTAAGCAAGTATTTAAAGTGTCTTATTTTTACAGATGTATTGCTTATTGAATAGAGACAGCATTAATTGTAACGATGAATACTGCTTTACCCAAAGGACAGAAGTGCTTTGTTGTGGGGGAGGTGTGAAAGAAATTACTTACCTAAACTTTTTCCTCAAGTCAGAGAGAGAAAATGTAGACTAGAGTAGACAAAATACAGTTTCAGTCTAGTTTGTACTGATTTTGATCCCTCTTTACTCTTCCAAATCTGGCTCTGATTAAGAATCTTAAGTATCCTTTTTTTGGATGATGTCTTTAAACAGACACCTGAACTAATGGCTTCTCTGTACTGATCTATGTTTAGCTGGGCATGAACTGGCCTAACCACCAAATAAGATAAATTCAGTTTTTCTGACTCTAGAGCTGAATGTTTAGAAGAACAGACAGTGCAATTACCCCAATTAGCTTAATAAAGCTAAGTTACTGCTCTGAAAGTGTATTTGTTCCTCTCCATGCACTTACTTGTAGGTAGTGTGTACATTGCTGCCAGATTGTCTCTAGGAAGTCACTGTGTTCCTGTCTGGGTGTCTACACACGTTTGGTTTCACCAGTGCAGGAGGTAACACATGTTAAGTTTCTCTCCCATGTTTTGGCAGGGCCACAATTTTAAGTAGTGGCAGTTTTATGGGATTCCCATTAAACACAAACATAAACATTCAGCTTTTCTAGAGCCATCCCATGTATAGCCTTGCCTAGTTAAAGCAAAAATATCTATACAGGCAAGGAGTTCCCGTCAGTGATGTGATATGGGTCTGTTATGAAATAAACCGATTTGTTATACTCATCTGTTGGTTTGATTTTCAGCCATGTGTCCTCTTTAAATATTCTTCCAGATTTCTTCAGAGGTCCTAGCGTGCCCAGTATTCGTTTGGCTGGTTTAGAGTACGTTCTGCATTTCACAGCTGTAGATGGGAAAATTTACATGCGAAGCTACAAGTGAGTATGTGTTTTACCAATTTGTTTGCTTTTTGGTACACTTGTCAGCTGTTCCCCAAATACAGCTTGTAGTTGCATAATTGAACTGGCTTGAGCAGTAGTGCGCTGCATTTAAAACCTGTAATGTCTAGAGGTGTTTCAGCATAACACGGAGCCACTTGTACAGCAGAAGGAAAACATAAGCCCTAAACCTGCTGCTTGCTTCCTTGTTGAGCTCCCCTTTTGAGCGAGGAGATCTGCTCTTTCCTATGGCTGGATTAGTGAGGTGGTGTGAATTAACCTGGTGAGTTCAGAGTACCCTAAGTCTTAGACTCCATAGACCTAGTCTGTTCTCAGGCTGATTCTTGTAGGACTCTCCTCACTCAGGTGTTTGGCAGAGGAGGACAGGGGGTGGGCAAGGTGGGTACGCAAGGAAAACCAGAAAAGGGCAGGACAAGACAAGCTTTCTTGCTGCATTGGTGTTCACCGTCACAGTTCATGGCCTTGCTGTAGGAGGCTGTGAGCATTCGTAGCTTATGTTCCAGGTAATTTTTATTTCTCGCATTATGAAATCACTTCTACCAGTCTCATTCTTCAAAACAAACAAAAAACTTTCTCCATTAGCACTCGGGTTATTTTGTGGTAAACAATAGTAAGTATTTTTCATGTCTATTCATACCCAGGGCACTGTTTTGAACTTTGAGTGATACAGATTTCAGGGTACTGGGACTGAGTTTTACCAGTAATAATGATAATACTGGTCGCATTTTAAAAAACAAACAAACAAAAAAGTTATATTAGCCAGGTTATATTTTCAATGTGTTCAAATTGTGATGGGACAGATATGTGTTATAAATTGCTGTTGACAGACATCTTTCTCAATAACAGAGATAGCAGTAGCGATTGGTTTTTAGTAGTCTTCTGAATGACGGGACTGAACTTGCCCTTTATGAAGATGGATAAATCTTTATCACAGAGGACAATGTTGATTTTTGGTTGTTTTTCCCTTCTAGGGTGCTTCTGAAGAAATCTGGCTGTAAAATACCAAGAATTGAACTGGAAGAGATGGGGCCTTCATTAGATCTGGTTATGAGGAGGACACACTTAGCTTCAGATGACCTTTATAAGCTGTCCTTAAAACAACCGAAAGCCCTGAAGGTACATGCCTTGGAAAGTATATTACTTCCACATCTGTCTGTGAAGAAGAGGGAAAGCTGAAGTGTTACTTACTGTATATTTGATGAAAGCTTACTTTCATATAGGCCAACTGAGATTTCTGGGGCCACAGTGTTTCTGTGGTGATCAGCTGCCTTACAAACTGTCCTTTGGAAGCATATAGAACACACAGAACAAATCTCAGTCCCTAAGCTCCAAACAATATGTGTGGCCTTGCTTTTAGGCACTTGATTCTCACCAGAGCTCTTAGTGCTCTCTACTTAGAAACACTAATGTTGTTCTTCCCTTACAGCCTAAGAAGAAAAAGAATATCTCCCATGATGTGTTTGGTACGACTTATGGTCGAATCCACATGCAGAAGCAAGATCTTGGTAAACTGCAGACACGGAAAATGAAAGGGTTAAAAAAGAGGCCAGCAGAGAAGTCTGCTGAAGATGGTGGAGTTACTCCCAAGAAGTCAAAATCAGCATGATAGTCTGGAACAGCTTTGAAAACTCTTTGTACCTTCATAGTATATATATTGTAATATAAATGTGTCAGACATGAAATACACAGCTGCTGTTAGCTTTAGTTTTATAACAAAAAATAAAATCTTTTCAATGATTTGTCATTTTAAAGGAAAGTTGAGGTATTGAGCTTTAACGTGGAACTTGGTTACTTAAAATAAAAAATGTAGCATAACTTGCTTAGTTTTCTAAAGCTGAGTATTTACTCTCTTGGTGTTCGCAAACATACACTAGGCAAGCAGGTGTCTCGTTTCCCAAACAGTTTTGTGGTTGCTATGTTTGGAATGTGTGATCGATCAACTCATCATCTCAATCCTGCGCAGGAGCAGGCTAGTGCAGATGCGTAATATATACCGCATGGCTTCTCTGTTCATTTATCGTGTATCAGTTTTTGCCCAGCTGCAGGACTCAATAAACAGTTTTCTGAGGTGTGGACTCAGACATGTCCGATGCCAGACTACGTGTTTAACCGTTGCACCAAGCCCTGCTTTGCACTTGCAGAATCGGGAGTGATTAAGGTGTTTTTACTGTGTTCATCACCATGGTAGCAGAGTACCTGATGTTTGCTTTAGGCATAAATGAAACCTTTACAGTTTGAATTTCAATCCTTGATGCTTGATTTGTGCCCAGAATGGAAGTATGTGAAGCAACCGTGAAAGGTACAAGGCTTTTCTTACCCTGCTTTCCTCCTAAGTTTGTGCTCAGGAGTTAGTGAAGACTCAGTTAAAGACTTGGTAAAGGGGATGAGAGTTTAAGAGCTTAGTGAGACTTTGGTGTGGTCTTCCGTGTTTTGGAACATAATGAAAAACCTTACTTGTTTACTTCTGCTTGTCTCTCTGGAAGCTGTTACTCTGCCTTTTAGAGTAATTGTGATAAAAGCATAGGCGCTGTATCATGAACACAGCAAGCTTGCTCATCCTAGTTACATTTTTGATACTTTGTCTTTTCCTGTTAGTTTTCTCAGTGTAATCTGCTGAAGTGTCACATTAGAAGTAGGTGGTTGGTTATTTTCACTTCTCTTCTGTGTCCCAGGTGGAAGCTGTTGGGCAGCTTTGATCTCCTTATGTGAGAGCTGGGCTGCAGCTGGCTGTGCAAATGCCACACATGATATTCATGCTGGTTTGATAAAACTTGTAGTGTGAAAAAGAAAGGGCTTTATAAGTTTGGGATCTTTTTGAGAGCACAAACATTCATCTTCAATGTATTACCTACTTTTAAAAATATCATTACACAAATCACATGGCTCTTGCTAAATCATTTGATCTATAAACTGTGTGTTTGAGAAATTGATAATTCTGTAAGCTGTTTCAGATTTCTTTTTCCCACCATATCTTACTGAACTGCAAATCACTACCCTTTTGACTGAAAGCCATGTTTGGTAATAGCTGTGAAAGAATTATACTGATGGCATGCTGTCTTTTATGAACTTAGAGTCATAAAAGTAATAGTGAAAGACCTTAAGTTCATAAAAGACGGCATGCCGATGGTTGTAAAAGACTAAGTTGTCTTTTCCTAATTTGGCAGCTAATTTTGGTACTTTAAAAACTTCATGTCATAGCAATAATGTAGACCATCTAACATCCTGTTACCTCTTAATGTAAAAAAATCAGGCAGCTAGTAGTAGCCCTCAGATAAGCTGTTGCATCCTGGCATTGGTTTTGTTTAATGCTGCTGCTGGTTCGCTCCTTGTACGGAGAGGAAGCTTGGACTGGTGAGGGCTGCTGCACCTCCTGACAACAGCGTGGTTGCTTCGAGGCTTCAGACAGTTGCAAAGTCCTTGAGCACAGGAAATCAGTCAATGGGGAGAACCCAGGAGCATTTATGGACCCTTTGCAGGGTCTTTTGTCTCTGCTGACTAGAGGTGGAACCTATAGTGCCTGATGTCCCAAACCTGTGGCCGTTTGTGTGAAAAACCTTTTATTCTTAGTTTTTGTACTAGCGAAATGCATTCCATACATGAGGCAAGGGGAAGTTCTCCTGGATATATGTAAGGATATTTAGGCTATGCTTTTTCATACCAATCACTTTCAAGTTGTTAGCAAGGATTAAAACTTGCTCCATTTCTAATCAGTACTTTGTACTACTCAAAGTGGTGCCATTTCATTGCAAACTGTGAGCAGGAAGTGGAAACGGTCTCTTGTTTTTCATGGCACAAAATAACCTCTCTGATCTTTGTATGATGAGATAGGATGAAGCCAAATTAGCAACTGAGTTCACCTTGTTTCTTCCAGAGAACTTTCAGCCTTGCTGTGAAGCAATGATTAAGCCAGAAGGCTGGTGGTGGGTGCGATTTCAGACGTACGGCATGTACAGCTGCACCTCTGTGTGGTAGGAAATGGCTCTATTCTGAGTATCTGATTTAACTCAAGGTGAATGGAGATACGAGGGCTAAATATAACCTTTCTAGCAGCATGTTCTTATATCCCAGAGTCTTTAGAAAAGCGTGAGGAAATTTGTCAGGTGCTGCAATGTAGCTGTATGCATGGGGAACAGAACATGTGGTGCTCAAAGGAGAGCTGATGAAAGGGTTTTGCCTTGCCTCAATTGCCCTTTGCTTTCAGAGTTCACTAGGCTCTGAAAAGACATAAACATGGCCCTAGGGTCTACGTGGCACGGGCAAGGCATGGCTGGCATGTTCACCTCTTTCCTCTGGCTTTCATCTTCCTGCCTCCCAACACGCTGGAGACAGCTTTATTTACGGATTGAGCATAGTAATAAACTTGGTTTCAAGAAAATCCCTGTGAGCAAAGTGTGGCTCCCGAGGCTGTACCTGTGCGGTAAAATGGAGCTGGAGTTGCAAATCGGCAGTCGAGCCCCTGCTGTCTTTAGTCTAGCTGGCAGGATGGCAATGGCAGGGAGGGTACGATTTGTGCCTTCTGTGGAGCCTCAGTTTGTGTGCTGATGTTGCCCAGCTGTGCTGCTGGCACCGTCATTGCTGCTGTTAACTAGGCTACTGTCGTTAGAGACAACTAATGACATACATAGAGTTTATAGTCTGCCTGCATTGTAAGTTTACTCGGCTCTTTTTATGCGTGGTGTAATTAAAAAAAGTAAGAAGAGAGGTAGATCTTGTTGAGAGGTTCTTGGGATTCCCACATTTTTGGGAGTCAGCCCTGGGCACATATAACCACGGTTTTAGCTCTGTGCTAGTATAATGTGACAGACTGAGCACTGAAAGCAATGTTTGAAAGGCACGTATGAACTCCTTTGTATTTCCTGGATTCTGTGTGTTTGAGTTTGTCTTTATGGTACCCTAGCAACCTGGTTTGTTTTCACTAAGTGCTTTCTGGGTTTGACTGTGAGGGTTTTCCTCCTACTCTGGCTTGGTTGCAGCTGGGGAGGGTTAGAAAAGAGCTTGAAAGGAGGATGCTGGAGATACCAAGTGTCGCACTGACTGCTGCATCCCCCAGCCAGGGGGAAAAAGGCTGGCCATTGCTTCTGCCAGATGATATCAAATATAAGTGGGGTGGAGGCAGGGACAGGAAATAAGGAGACTAGAGCAGAACTGTTAGAGATGTTTTCATTATTAAAGAGTGGAAAGTGGAAAATGTTGGTTGTGCATAATATATATAACAGAGACATACATAATACATATTAACATGTGTACCACATGTGGTGCAGATGGTTCTCCCCTGTCTCCAAGTGCAATTTATCTCCTTATTTTGGGCTTTGCTAAAGTGCCTCTAGCAGTGCTGACACATCCCAGATGCAATTCAAAGACAGATCTGAGAAATAGGTCAGTTATATCAGAAGTCAGGTCTCCTACAAATATACAAGCAAGAGAGGCATGAGGCTTCTGAATGTGAAGCCCGTGTAGGATTGCCTTCTGAAATGGATGAGCGTTCCAAGTGAACAATGTGGGTAACGCTGTACAGGAAGAGCAGCTTTGCTCTCATGCATCTATGCAGAAGATAGTGAGGAGGAGCTGGCAAAGACGTTTTGGGAGGACATAGGGTTTCTTAGGGACCTACCTGATGAAGTTGGGAATAAATTGTCTTGGAGCTCATGGTAGGCAGGAGGGACTGAAGTGCTATATGGGCAAAGAAAGGAAGATGGGCATTGGGAGAGTAAAAGTTTATAGGTCATCTGGGATTAAGCCCTATTCTAAATAACATGGAAATAATTACCCAGAGCAACCAGTGAATGCAGTAGACTTACACTGATTGAGAAAGTTCTAAGGCAACTTGGTTTTGTTCTTGTTTTCTTTGACTTTCAGTCATATTCTGTCTACTTGGTTGTTTGTTTGTTTTTTTTCTTTCTTCTGTTTCTCTAAGATAAGCACAAAGTCATTCAGGGGAAGTAAAGTTTCAAGCAGAACTTAACAGAAAGCATATGTGGTTAATGGCATTCCCCCAAATTGTCATTATGTTCTTTTCCCCCCTTGATAATGCCGTAATTCTTCCTGTGATGCAACATATCACCAATAAAATCTGGATTTTTCACTCTGTCCATGATACAGAAGTACGCCCATATGGGCCCAAACTGTCTTCTGTTTCAATTGCTGCAATCTTCTACTCTTGATTTCCTTCAGTCTCACAGCCTCCAAACCAAACCAGACACAGCTGCAGTGACCCATTTCCTACTGTTTGTCCAGATAATCTCTTTGTGCTGGCAAGAAGTTGAGTTTCTTGTCCTTCATTGCTCATGGTGATCATTACATTAATCTCTTCTTTCTGTTCTACTAGTGGTCACAATGTGGGTCTCCCTCATCTTTCTCAGTTATCTTCTGTACTGAGAATTATTTGCTTAATTCCCTGTTTAGTTGGCCAGTGTAACAATCAAGGCACTTACTATGAGCATCCAGGCAAACTGAAATGAGGAATCAAGAGTCATCTTCAGCTTCAGGAGTCAAACTCCAACGCCAGAGGTCAGGAGTCAGAATCAAAAGAGGGGATGGGATGAAGAGCTGTCCTGTCAACCACAGTATTTAGGCATGTTGGTCAGGCAGGGAAATCTGCAGGAAAGATCTAATCAGGCCCATGTCTCCAGTTGTTACCACAGGGGGAGAAAGTGAGCAACAGCCCTGATCTGTCGGTGTCAATGGAAGGGACGTGAGGCTTTGCTCAGCCCACTTGGAAGGAGATCCTTGGTTGATACATTGGTTCATACACTTGCCTTGTGCTGTATTGCCTGCAAAGGTCTGAATGATGCACAATGAACTGGATTTTTAATATATACAGTGCCACAGTGCAAAGCGAGATGAATTTAAAAATGTATAATTATCTCCCTCTTTCTTAACATTAACGTGTACTCCATGGCAGTGCTCAACATGCGTGCAGTGGAAGGGCCTTCACTTAAGACTGAGCCCTGTATGAGCAATGCTAAGTGTGCATTAAGTGCTGGTGTTATTTGTCCCCTTTTTAAATCTGCCAAATTAAACCACTGATAGTTGCTGCTGGCATCTAGGCTGGAGAATTGCTAATGCTGCTTTAGAATTATTGCAGCAACAGTGACTATCTATGTTAGCTGTAGATAGGCACACTGGGGGCCTAACATCAGCTGTTGCCAAAAGATAGTTTAAAAGCCTCTTCCCTCCCTGGCTGTTTTTGAGATAAAGGCGTATTCCTTGTATTAAGTCAGGGTTTCTGTTTTCCTAATCCAAAAAAGTCCATGAGTAGTTAGATCTTTTCAGTTTTGATTGCAAGTTGCTAACGTTTTTCTCCAGTGGAAATGGAGCTCCTTGGTTCAGAAGGGAAGGGAATGCAGAAGTGAGGTGGAAGAAAATCATAGAATCATAGCATGGGTTAGGTTGGAAGGGACCTTAAAGACCATCTAGCTCTGACCCCACTGCTGTAGGCAGGGACACCTCCCACTAGGCCAGGTTGCTCAAAGCCTGATCCAACCTGGTCTTGAACACATCCAGTGCTGGCGCATCCACAACTTCTGTGGGCAACCTGCTCCAGTGACTCACCATCCTCCTAGTGAAAAGATTCAGGCAAAACATCTCCTCTCTCTCCTGGTGCGTCATGCTATTGCATGTGACAGAAACTAGTCCCAGTGCAACAAAATAGTACAAGGTATTCAGCACTATAAATTCACACCAGAAATCCCTAAGCAAAGCTGAGCTCTCCTGGTTCTCATAAACAAAGAGCTATTTGCTCGTCACTGCCAAAAGACAGACAGTTGCATCTGCTGTATCAAAAGTTTGTACAGAGATGGTTTGTGGCAAAAATTGTGATGCAGAACTTGCATTCACCTCCCATCACAGCCGTTTAATTTTTTAATTTAAAACAGGTTAGTATGAAGAATTAATAAGACCCTCCAAAGTGCATATGCAGCATGCCAATGAACAGTAATAAACTTTTAATTTGTAAGAGGCAATCGATTTCAGCTCCTGTTGGCTTACTTTGCACACAGGAATAATTCCTTGCTCTTTAGGGTTCTTTCAATGAAATACTAGGCAGGCTTTATTTTTTTATGTCATGAAGTTTGCAGGTACCTTTTATTTCTTTCTTCTCTGAATATACCCGAGATACTGAAGGGCTTCTAGATATTGTAGGCAAACAGCTGTTCAATTCAAGTGTGCCCTGTAGTTGATGAGCAAGTGCTTTCTGTTTGTGTTCCTGATGCTCGTCTCTTCAGGGCTGAGCAGAAAGGCTCACTTGAAAGATTGTGAGACCTGGTAGCTGCTGTGCATTTCTTCTCACTTTCCTTCCAGAGAAAGGATACCCACCCTTCCTGCCATTAGCCTTCTCCAGTTTCTTAAAGGCAGCAGGTCATACATAATGATTTTTCTTTAAAAAACCCAAAAACCACTTTATAGTTTACACCATGTGGGGAGTTCAGCGGCGGGGCTGACATAAGGAGTTAGGAAGGTGCAGCTGTTTGTGGGACAGGCAACCAGATCAGGGAATTGAACTGGCTTTAAAAGGCAGGGGGTGATGGGAGAAAAGCAGGGGCTCTTTGTTTTGAAGCTAGATGAATTCCCTGATCTGGCTCAGCATAGCTGGGTGGTGCAATGCTACACTGGGAAGGAAGCAAAAGGCTGGGAGTGGGGTGGGAGATGCAAGGGAACTGCTGCTTGTATTGCTACTTACAGTAATATCTATGGAAATGATGCCCAAGTTTTAGAATTACTATGGCTCTGAGTCTGTTCTTAAGGAAACCAGTAGGGTTTAGGACCTACATTTTGCCAGTAAGCTTCATCACAGCTTTCCCTGCGGAGAAGATAACTTTTAACAGCATTTTACTGATGTGACAGCAGAGGTTAACTGACTTTTTCAGAAGGGATTTGCTTTGGGAGCAGAGGTAAAATGTGAAAGTTGCAAGCTGCTTGTTGTGTGGTCTCTCTTGGTGGCTTTCATGTACCTTCCTGTGGTCACAGTCCGTACTGTCTATGCTGTGGTGGAGCTGGAGCACTTGTCAACAGCACTTGGCCAGAAAGAAGTTGACCTAAGTGGAACTACTCACGATTTGGGATTTTATTTGCAAAAAAATAAAACGAACAAAAAAACCCCAACGAAATCTCTCAGAAAATTTGAGCTTTATCAACAAAGACCAACACCACCCAGCCCTGGTCAGTAGTAAGAGTAACACTAGTACAGCTGTGTGCCATTTAGCAAAACATGAAGAAATCTGTTCAGATTGGTTTTAAGGAAACCTTCAAAATAGTATTCAGGAAACTTCTCCTTTCCATCAGGAGTAACCTTCTGACAAAAATCCTTACATGGTTTCTGTTTTTGGTGGAATTATTTTCTCAGTATGGAGATTTGTCAACATACTTCTTTTCCCTCTGATGCTATGGAGCTGTGGTGATGAATAAGGCTTTTTGAGCTGCATTAAATGTTTCTGTTTAATTAACTTGAATAAAAGATTAAGTTGTGCTTGTTCTGGTCTGAGCATGATCAGAAATACCGCATGGTGGTGTGTTATGTTTGGAAAGTGTCTTAGCACAAGCCTCAAATCTTTTGAAGACAGATTTAGTTATTTTCTCCAGTTATGAAAAATATTTTAAATTTCACTTAAATTCCATTAGAGCTGTGTTCCTGTCTTCAGGAGGTAATGGTTGATTAGGTTCTCAGTTACTTTTAATTCCTGAAAGGAAATCTATTCTGTGGCTTATGTGGTAAGTGAAGAGTTTAAGTGCGTAGAGACAAAGCTGTCCCTGTTAAGGTAAAAAGTCTAGTTAAAGGAATATTATGAAAAAGTGAAAGGTGAAATGCTTTTTCAGCATGTGGGATGCACGGGGCATGATAAATCTACCCTAAAGATGGTCTCATGCATGAGATTCTGTCAAAGGCAAATCTTGTTCCTTTAGACACTCAAGGTTGTGGCAGGAGATTTATGCTACTTGACTGGTATGCCTGGAGGGAAAGATATATTAAGTGCTAGCAGAGAAGAAGGAAAAAAATTGTCAAAACTTGCGGTTTGTAAAAATGATGCCAGCATTTGGTCAGAGCCAGCTACACTAGACTTCTAATCGATTCTGGGAGCTGAGTTTACAGGAAAGTTTTGTTTTTCTATTAAAAAGGAGAACAGTATGAACTTTTCAACTTAGTAGGTACAGAGCTAATTTCCATGGACCTAACTCTTTCAGCAAAACTAATGAGCGTTAAGAAAGAACAGGGAAACTGTTAAGACAAGATATTAGCTGAGGTGTTTTCTCACAGCCAAAGCCAGATGACTGAAGTCAGAAACTTTCTGGTCTCCTAAGTCCCCTCTTGGACATTGAACTTGACATCTGCCTTGGAAGATAGGAAAAAGAGAGATAAAACCCCTTATGATACTTATTCATATCTGTAAAACCAATTTTGAAACCTTTATGAAAAGTGTTTTTTGCAGGGGAGAAGGAATCAATTATAAAATGATGGTTGGAGCAAGATCTTTAAGACCTCTTCCCATGTCTCACAGAGAAAGCTCTCCCCTTCCCACACATGTAGCTGCATTGGCCTCCATAAGTGCATCGCAGTAGAAAGTGACATATCATTCCTACCTAAAGATCACAAATCACGTTCCAGTTGTAAAAGGTCTTAGGTCCCATTGAGGCTTATTTTAAAAGTACAACAAACCACAACTTCCCAGCTTTATATTTACTTGACATTATCTGTTCTATAGCAGACTCACTGGAAGGGTTTTTCTTAACACTTATTCTATTCTTATCCAAACCACAGTCCAACCTCCAAGAAGAAGTTTTGAATGCTCACAATTATTTCTTTATTTATTGTTGGGCAGTAATACCCAGGCTCATCCGAGAAGGATCCCAGAACCCTGTTGTGTTAGGCATAGTAAAAAACACAGTGTAAAGAAAAAGCCCTCACCAAGATGCTGAAGTAGCACATGGCTCTTCAGAGATTGGGTATGGCTTTCCCATATTGCAGCAGCTTTTCCTTAAAAAACAAACCCCGAAGTGCCTTCTGATCTTATCCTTTGAGGGCTCCTGTTTACCTGCAATCAAACACTGCAGAAGAGTATTGAACACAGTTTGCCCTGGAGAACCCTGTTTCTTATTGCTGTTGGGTAAAATTCAAGGGAAACCCTTAATGAGAACAAGCGTTCCTGTTTCTTTGTTTAGAGAATCGTTATTTATTCCCTTTTTGTATTTTGTGCTTGCCAAGAAGTACTTGTGTGATTAAAGTTTTTTGTTGTTTTAGATTGATAGTTTGGGTGTGGGATATGAGAACTGCTGTATCCAGCTTCCATGGACCAGAAAAGTGAGCTCACTGCCACTTAAGCTTCCTGCTGAGGGAGAGATCTCAGTGGGATCACTAAGGATTAGCAGCTGTATGAATAAAGATATGTATGAGATGAATGCTTGTAAGTGACACGAACCTTCCCTTTCCAGACTAACACACTGGCATTTCACAGTCAGTGTGTGATGAGGAACAAGCTGTTAGGAAAACAGAAATTCTGGGAACTGCAACATTTGCAAACCTTGTGGTGTTCCAAATCAGAATGAAAAGACAAAGCTTTGTGCTGAATGAAAACTCTGGGGATAGGAGAAAGTCGATTTGTGATCATGTAACCATTTCACACCTTTATATTCAGTGTAACATGCTGATAATGCAAACATCAATGCTAATGTTTCATAAGTCGAAGGAAAAGAAATTCAGTTAAGTGGAATCACAGTTCCAAATTTTCACGCATGTCACCAGACCAAAAGAACAACATAAAGAGTTTTTTTCATCCGAGGGGACATGATTTAGAGAGTGACTTTTCCAAAGGTAAGACTCACCCCTCACATGCTGGATGGGTTGTCCATGGGATTTCCATAGATATAGAAAAATATACTGCAGTGTCTCTGGTAGCAGGGAACTGCATTTGTGCATCGCCCCAGAAGTTTAAAATGAGTATAAGTGTCCAGTTCCAGATGCTTTGGAAAAGAGCATAAGAACAGGGGGAAGCACAAGAGCTTTATTTCCATACCCCTCCTATTGATTCCCAGTACAAGGATAGCTGCATTTTATAAAATTCTTGAGTTAGTCTCCAGTTTGTTGTATTTTGTTGTTACTGCATTTTTGTTTTATGGTTTTTCCTATTGGTTTGTTAAGTACATAATTTCGACAACTTAAACACGTTGTATTGATTAGTTCCATAACTTAGTTTTGTTGAATGGGTTAAACTTGAGGCCTGATCATATTCTTGGATCTCCCTTAGGTCTTTGTTTTTTGAAAGTTACCAGGCAAACATTTCCCTTCACCTGTCTCATGCCAGTCATGATTTTATGGGCCTCATTTTCCTTACTAATTTCTTTACCAAGCTGAAGAGTACCAATCAACTTAAATGTTTCTCACACATCTGTGTGAGAAAGCTGTATCATATTGCTCATTTGTCCACTTAGGACTTTTTCTAGTGCTGTTATATTCTTTCTGACAACAGACTTGTATGTAGTATCAAAGGTATTCTAGCATGACTAATTCTGACATGTGCAACAATTTCTTTTTTTCCTCTTCTTAATAATGATTAATGTTCTATGTGCTTGTTACAAATCATTGTTTGGGGAGCTATTGCTACCAGAGAAGGAGCCAAAATACATCCAAGATAGCTCATCTCTAATGAACGTTCTAATGATAATAACATACTAGAGATCCGTATTCGATGTACCTAGAGAATGACTTTTACATATTTATGTTTCTCAGTATTGATTTTAACCTGCTATTTTGCTATATAGCTACTGGCTGTATTCAAATTCTTCCACAGCTTGCGGTTTGGTAACATGATATGACAAAGTCTGCTGATGATGTTGGATAAGTTGGTGTTGTAAGGTGAGTGTCATCTGCAAAGACATCCAGGAGACTCTTCTGAGGGTGCCATTTTAAGGCCACTAAATTAAATTCAATGTTGATATATACAAATTATGAAGAAACCTAACATCAGCTTAAAAGCTCAGTGTTCTGAGCTAACTACGGCTATTTGGGAATGAGACCTTCAGACTATATTAAAGAATGACAAAATCACTCTGATACAGTCAAAAAAGCAAAGGAAATTTTAGGAATTATTATGGAGAAATAAGAATTATTAGGAGGAAAGTGAAATAGAGTATAAGAGTTTGCTGCCGTATAAACTCAAAGTGTGCCCGTTCCCTGACTGCTGTGCGGTTCAGCTTTCCCTGAACTCCATCTTGAAAAGGGCTGTAACAGAACTAGGTCAGAGGAGGGAAAACATGGCCAAAAGATATGGACTGGCTTCTGCAGGAGGAATGACTGCATCAGCCCTTCTGCCTGGGAAAAGATGTAACTGAAGGGGAATATTACGAAGACATATGAATTCATGGATGACATGGATATTGTTAATAGAATAAGGTGATTCTTGTATGGAAAGAGACAATTAGTTTGGGACTATCCAATGAAGCTTACAGAAAATAAGTGACACGTAAAGGATGCTTTTTTTTCGCACATGCAGTTAAGCAATGGAACTCCTGCCTGAAAATGAGTGATGGAACAAGTTCATTTATCATAATTCCACTAAGGCCAGGGAACGCTAAGAGGAAGCTACTGCTTTTCTTCTTTACCGACCACCTGTGCAGTGGGATAGTCTGCACCTTCATGAAGCTCACAGATGACACTGAGTTGGAGAAAGCAGTTAGTCTGCTGGAAGGCAGGATGGGTCATTCTTCCAGCTTAGCAAGTTCCTTCTTAATAGCCAACAAAAACCTTATGGCGTTCAATAAATGTAAATGCAAAATCCAGCGCCTGGGGTGTCATAGCCCAGGCACCAGTGCAGGCTGTAGACACACAGGATAAAAACCAGCTTTGGAAAAAGATGCTAGTGAGCAACCAGCCGAATAGGCATCTGCAGCAATGAGGACTAGCCACCTATGGGTCTGTATTAGCAAGAGCATGGCCAGCAGGTTGAGAAAAGTGATTACTCCTCTGTGTTTGACACTTACGGGGCCATGTCTGGAGTACTGTGTTTGGTTGGGTGATGGGGCTTGGGGCCACCCAAGAGCAAAAGGGTTATTTACAAACTGGAGAGGATCCAGGGAGGGTCACCAGTATGCCGGAGCACATACTGCGTGAGCAGAATCTGACAGGGCTGGGTTTGTTCAGCCTGCAGATAAGACTAAGGGAGGGATGCAATTCCTGTCTTCTAGCACCCAATGGGTAGTTATCAGAGAAGAAGCATCCAAATAAACCCACCTTGCATCTGTGTTTCCCAAGGCTTGTAATGCTTTTCTGCCTCCTGTGTCTTACCAAGGATGACTTGAGGGAGGCGGAGTTGTTTTGAGCAGGTGCAGCAGAAGTCAAGCAGCTGGAGCTGATATGGGGGCCTGCACTGAGGACTAGGGGCAAGGGGTGTGCCCTACGGGCTTGGGTTCTTGAAGTAGGGAGGTTGGGGATGTGGAAGAGTGTGACAGTAGGGGAAAAGGAGAAAGTCTTGGGAGGAAATATCATTTAGGCAAAGATGGGAAAGAAGATGGAAAATAGTGGTGCTTCTGGATTGAAACGATGAGGAGAAATAGTTTGACTCTTTAGGGTGTGTTGCAAAATGAGTTTGGAGACAGAAGGGCTTGGGAGATAAAAAGGCACAGCTGGGAGAAAGCAGATGAGAGGGGAGAGTTGAGGGATAAGCATGCTGTGCTACACAGGATTTGGGGGGCGGGAAGTGGGTAGGGATTACTGTAATGCCTTCCTGCTGCCTCTAACCAGCTCTGATCTGGACACAGACATTTGGAGAGACTTAGCCTTCCTCTCTCAGCAGCAGGGGCTTTTGCCTCCCCTACATTCTCTTTTTGTCATTCAAAAGTATAAAATTTCAGGTTTAATTTCCAGACAAGAAGATAACAACAATTTTTCTGGCTTTCTATTTTTAAATCAACATCTCAGCAAATCACAGTAATGTCAGGACCCCCCACCTCGTCTACAGCTTTTCTTCTCCCTTTTCAGCGTGAGATGGGGAAGAGTGTGCTCGCCGCTCTCCCGGTGTGCAGCCTTAGCTGCCGGTTGCCCTGTCCTCCTCCCATGTTGCATTGTCTCCTTTGCTCAAAATTATTTCCAAATTTAGCCAGAGAGGCGAAGGAATAAATTGTTGACAGAGACCGTTCCCGGTTTGGCCGGCAGATGGCAATTACTGCTTTCTGAGATCCTTAGGCGTCCTTTAAAGCTCACAGAAACAAGTTTGCAGTAGAAGAGTCTCGGTGATATTATATTGCATGTAAAAACACTTCTGGAAATTGAGTTCAGCTTTCCTGTCATCTACTAACAGATCGGGTATCAGAGCTTCTCAGTCTGTGAAAGGAGTACTGTTAGACAGTAAGGAGAAAAGCACTTCATGTTGTTCTGAGGTGTTCACTCAGCACTTAACTCTCTGTTGTGTGGTGTCCTAACAGTAAACTGTTAGTTACTGCACAGTAACTTCTGGCCCCTTCTTAAAGGTATTGTAAAACCTATGTTGTTTCTGGGATGCATCCTGCAACATTGGAGGGACTTGATGTGTATCGATTGACATGGAGAGTTGAAATTAAGGAAAGATTTAACACGTGTGTGTTTCCTACTGTTGTTACAGATCTTGGGGAAATGAACTGTTTAATTTCAGAAGGAAAAAAAGCAGAGCAGGCAGGTACGGATAATATATGTAATAAATGGCAAACTTCTGGAACAGGTTAGCAGAGAAGGCTCCTGCAGGACAGTAATGTAAACTCGTTAGGTTCTCTGCTGAATAAGGAGAACATTTCAGGGTTGATGTAAAAAGACAGCAAGTTAGAACTATGGTTAATGGACAAATATAATACCGACATTACCCTGAATGTTTCTTTCGTTTTCGCAGCAAAATGGCTGTGTAGAGCTAACCACACTGTGGCATTTAGGGAATGCTGTGAGATTTTATGGCTCAGGAGTGGTAACTCCCAATGCGGGGAGGAGGAAGGATTAAGAAGGAGGTCCAAGCTGGCATTACAGTTTGTTTCCTAGCTGTCATGCTGCCTGGGCCAGAAAGGAGTACAGTATTCCTCAGTAAGCATGGGGGAGAATGTTTCTTAAATCAGTTTCTGGTGACCTTTTTACCTTGAGAAGATAATTAGGATATGAAGCAAACTTTATATAGCTTTGCATGGCTCAAAGTTTAGTCGCCCTGATATGAGACTGATGGCTGAAGGGAGCAAAGAGGGAAAACTAGTCAAAAGAGAAATTTGAGGTCCTGCCAAAAAGGCTGGTTTTCTTTTAAACAGTCAGTATTTCAGACTCACTGAAATACTATGTTTTACTTTCCAGTCATACTGACATGATCAAACTATAATGAGAAAATGAATTCCTAGACTAAGAAGTGTGAATAACAGTTTTTGACTCGAGGTCCTTTCCCAAGCTCTTGCAGACAGACCAGAAGCATGCAATGTCCACCCTTGTGTGTCTGTTGTTAGTGGCCAGTGCTCTGTGAAACCCTGAGTTAGAAGTCCTCTCATTGTCCAGAAAGAAAGGGCTTCCTTGGGTTAGAGAGAGTCTGTACCACCAGAAACAAGCCAGTCGAAGCGGAAGTCTGGAGGGGCTGTCTGGCCTCAGGCTTCAAAGAAAGCCTAGGATTTGCAGGCAGTGAATAGTTTAAGCAGACCGCAGGGACTATGTTCAAAAGTTTGTTTAAAAACAAACAAACCTGTAACTGTTACATTTTCATGGGTAAGAAATTCCTGTACTAAGCCTGTGCTCCTTGCTTTCATACCAAAGTTGTTTCTGAAAACCGTTGTTAGGAAACCATGTTGTTAGGAAACAACAGGTAGACTCAGAAGGAATTTATCCAAGTAATTAGGAGGGTTGGTTTGGGGATAAGAGGCAGAAGAGACTCACAGTGGCAAGAACAGGGTTAAACATGGGATCTGTACCTGGCAATTTGCTTGAGAAATCCAGAGTTAGGAACACTGGATCCATCTGCATCAGCAAGTCTTTGAAACACGGGAGATTGAGGTTGGATACAATCACAACAAATCAATGTCTAACCAGAGAACAGAAATCAACCCACCTGTGACAATCGGTGCTCCCAGTTTGTATCTTATACATAGATTGTTCCCCAAAATAAGCTTCACATCTCGTCTTTATAAGAAGCATGCATCTTGGCTAGAAAAAATCAGAAGTCAGAAGTCCTCACAGCTCTCTCACATTGCTCCTGCACATTGGGGAAAGCAAAATGAGAAAAAACATCACTCAAATCCCCTGTAGGTTACCCTGAAGTATTAGTGCTACTGTGAAAGCTGACGTCAAACACCAGGTTGGGGTTTTATGTTTGTGTCTTTAATTTCTGGCTACGACAGGATTTATTGCACAACCAGAAGACAGCTTTTTCCAGCTGATAGCCTTGCAAAGTCATACTGGAAGCAGAAAATAGTGTGTACTTTGGCTAAGATATTACCAGCTATAAAGATCTGGCAACTGCAGCTTGCGTAACAATTTGGGTAATTATATTTAAATTGGAGTGAATCAACCCTTCTAACACTGAATAAAGAACAGCTTTATTTTTTCCCAAGGAGAAAAGCAGATAGGAGACTGGATGTTGTTCAGGTGAGCAGTTTGTTACTGTGTGTTTCCACACTCAGATTTAACACCACTTTAACTAGACCCATTCGTCAAGCTGGTGCAAGTTATTACACTGTTTTACACAGTGTAATAGATGGTCTGAAGTTAAAGCTCTGTAGTTACTCCACAACTGTACGTATGGGAACACTCTTATGCCAGAATAATTTTTTCTTCTTGTTCAACTTTTTCCACATGTCCATGATATATTAAGCTAATTAGTGAAATAAATAAACCTTCTTCTATGTGTGGATATACATCAGTACGTCTAAGAAAAAGCCAATAGTCCTTTAGCTTCTGCTTTTCTACTGACTGGTGGCAGAACATCAGGTATCCTGCAGAAGTACAATTAGCAAAATCCCTTGAGATCTAAGGAACTATGGAATTACAAAGTGGGAACAAGTTGTCTGGGAACAAAGTGGGTTATAAAAGGTCAGAAAACATTATTTCTGCAAAAATAGGGGTCCCAGGTTGTTTTTAAGATCGCCTCATTATGGCTGTCACTGGTGACTTTCTTAGCGAGAATACTGGGCATGTTTTGATACTGATATAGAAATCTGAGATGACTTAGTGATTAATAATACAATTCTCCATAGCAAAGTTACCTCAAATAGAAGAATTGTACATAACCTGCTACATAGTTTTCTTGCCCAGTCAGTAGCATTATAGGTCTTATTAATAGTGAAATCCTGTTAGTAGTATCCTGCAGTAAGTTCCAGCAAATGGAATTTTGGGCCTATGATATTGCTGCTTGTGTATGGTTGCAAATCAGATTCCTAAGTGTTTAGGAATCATTCATGTGGTTTAACTGGCTTATTTTTATATCACCTTATTGCTTATCTGGCCCAGTCTGAGCACACGGTCTTTCCCTTAAAGGGTGGTACTCTGTGTATTGTATTATTCAAATAGTTGGCAACTTCTTAAAGGTTTAGAAGATGCTACTTGGAGATCTTAGAGGAGCTGAAGGCTTTTAGTAAAATAATTTAGGTAATTTAGTAAAATAATTTAACTTTAAATATTACTATCTCAGGGAGTATTATTTAATCTTAAATAAGATGACCTTGATTTCACCCTGGTGAGAGAAGGAGGGAAGACTCACCTTTTTCTTTCAAGTGTTTGTAATGAGATTGTAAGACACAGACAGCCACCTGAACAGTTAGGCATTTTATATACTGAGTAATTTTGCCTGAAAATTTTGCCTGATACTGCATCTGTTGAGAAACATCTCTGTGATCACATGCTGCTGCATTGCAGAATCTTTTCATGGTCTTTCTTTTAAATAATTGGGAGGATCATTATAATGATAACGCAAACTGATTATTAATTTTATCCATTTTAGGGAATGCAATCTAGGTTTCCCAGCAGAGCATCTTAGTCTATTTGCATCTCTTGAGTTACCAAAAATGCTGTTTCAGAGAGAGTGCAAACAGCACTTGTGAGCTACTGAATCTGGATAATATGATCCAGATACTGATCTGAAAGTATTTGGATGATACTTTCAGGTAAATACCACACTATGAATGACCAGCTATTTGGTAACCTGGTAGTCTTTGTGAGTGAGGCTGGCTGGGAGTAGTGCCTTGTCTCTCCTAACCTAAGCAATAGGGAAGGCAATAATAGTTAAATTTAGTATTCCTTTATGAAATTGACTTGCATGAATATAGGCTGTACTATAGATCCTTTTTGTTCTGTCTTCATTTATTTTATTTCTATATCGAAAGTAACTAGAAAGTGCAGGGCCTATATGTGCGCTTACTTTTGAACAAGTGGTATATTTCTGCTTAGCCACAAAGTAAATACATACTTAGAAGGGCAATTTAAGGATTAATTTAATTCTGTTTGAGGAGATGTTTGATGGCACTAATGAGAATTGTTATGTTTATTTCACAAAATACAATCACTGTAAACTGGATGAGGCATTTTCATATGCTTTTTATTGAAATCTGTTTTACCCATATTACCAGATAGGGATGAACTCCAGGTTAAATAATCTATCAGTTGGAGAAAACTGAACCAGAGAGAGTATGCAGATTTTGTTTTGAACTGACATGCAACAGTCTCAATTTTTTTCTGTGGATACCCAGCAGGTTTTCAGACAATAGTTAAGAAATAAATGTAGACCTAGCACAATCATTAAAAAAAAAAAAAAAAGAAAAAAGATTGCCTTCCTGTTACTCTTCCATATATTAAAGCAACTCTTTGTGAGTAGAAAAGTAGATTGGAATTAAGCTCTTGTGTGTGAGCTGCAAAGCAATACACTGTATGAAGTGATTTATCATGTATTTAATACATCCTATAGAGTTTAAGAATTTCAATGCAAATATGTACAAACTGAGAATATTTCTTGATGTATTTACTATCTTTAGACTATTCTTAAAATGTCATTTTTTTAAAATGTTTGTATTTCTCGACACAAATCTGTTCATTTTGCAAAGGCAAGTAGACTTTCTACATGGAAGACTTTGTTCACAGTTTTCATCTGCCTTAATATTTGAATTGACTCACTTAGAGACACAGTTTTGCTTATCTAGTCAGTAAAATGCTGACAGCGTGATAAATCCTATCTGGAAGTGGGGCCACTAACACCTGCTAACCCATGCTGTAGCCTTTAATACCAAAGAACTTTCAAAGCAACAAAAAGAAAATGGTAATAAACAGAATTAATTTGGCTTGAATAGAAATTAGAATTCCTAAAAGCAAGCAAGCAAGATTAGTGTCACTTCTGTTC
This sequence comes from Eurystomus gularis, assembly GCA_013400335.1. Lineage (NCBI taxonomy): Eukaryota > Metazoa > Chordata > Aves > Coraciiformes > Coraciidae > Eurystomus > Eurystomus gularis. The sequence goes on from VZZY01018513.1 coordinate 84,657, forward strand.
CTGGTGGCTCATTACTTAGGTACTATTGGTGGAGGTAGAAGCTCTTTGCCTTTTGGACTTTTTGCAACCTGAAAGGTCAATTGAGTAGCAGATGACCAGACGACTAAAATCTGTTTCTAGACAACAATCGTATTGGGTTTATTTGATAAAATATTTGCTTCTCTGATGCTCCAAACTTTTGTTGAAAACAAAATGGAGTTCTTGAGATGACAAAGGTGGTCTGGAAGATATTAAATCTATGTAAACAAAGGAAGGAACTTTGAGGTGCTTAGATCCTATTATAATGGGTACAATATGAAATACTTGACCTGGATAGCGATATGAAACCAAATCTGAAGACTGCCTAAAAGAATGGCTTTAAGCAGTTCCTGCTCATTTGAAAGAGCTGTTAACTTTGAAGCTGAATGAGAATGTTGCCAACAGTGTTGGTTATTTCACTGCCAAGAAAGAGGTGAATGATCATGCTAGGACAATGTATTCTTCATGCTTCCTCATTTAGCAGCAGGATCAAAATGAATTCCATGTTTGGGGTCTGAATAAAAATGATTTTAAGATGTTCTTCAACTTAATACCTGAGAGTGGGATTAATTTCACAAAATTTTAGGTGGCTAGAGTTCTCACTTGTACATCTATGCTAGTCATCTGGGCTACTTTAATTCACTTATCTCATAATAAATATTAAAAGGAATTTGTTCCCTGGAATTCCTTATTCCCTCCTACTAATACTAGGTAGGTGACCAGCTCTGATCAGATGTTCATAGCAGAGACAGTGACCGGGTAGGATGGAGGAATCCTACACTAGAAGTCTGCTATCAAAAACTCAGCTCTGTGCAATTGGAGATGTGCAGGGGGCAGAGGGCTTTTACAGCTAATGACTATCGCTTTCTTTCATTTGCCTACCTTTAGTAATAGCAGCTATATGTTAACTGTGTCCCAGCCAACAGCCTGTCAAGTTACATCTGCACTTTGTTGAATAAAAAACTAAAATGCAAAGGACATAGACCTGAGCCATACCACAGGCTTTAGGTGAACCTAGAAGTAGGAACATGTTCAGTCTGGAACCGTTGTTTTAAATAAATATCGAAGTGGGAATCGGACCTGTTGCTTACCCTTGACTTCACTAGCTTGACATATAGCTACTCTCTTTTCCTCTGTCATTCTGCCCACTCCTAAAGACAAAAAATTCTCTAGCTATTTGTGAAGTAGGAGGGAAACTGTATCTTCACAACTAATAGCACTTTAGGAAACTTTTACTGTAGGTGTTACCAAATGCTAAAACTAAGGTTAGGTGCCCCCACAGTAAACATGTAAAATCTGTGCTTTTTATCTTTGAAAATGTGACTCGCTTGCTTCAGCAGCAAGACACGGTCCCTGCACTTTGTACGATGCAGCTGGAAACCAGTCTGAAACATCAGTAGAACATCCTGTCTGGCTGAGAGATGTATAAACACTGTTCACTGAATGGGATTTAATCTGATGTTGATCTTCACGCAGTTGGTGATACCATATGTTTTTGTGTTTTAATGGTTATCCTGTTTATCTCATCTTTCTGACTTAAGGCCAAATCCTTCTGTTGAATAGGTGCATTATTAATTCTAGCTGAAAATCAAACAGCAAAAAGCCTTAATCGTTAAAAGCATGCATTAGTCTAAGTGGTCACATAATTTCATGTTAGTCTCTCGTCCTCTCTGTATAGTGCCTGGCTTTCTTGCTTTTGCATTTATTGTACTGCTTGTTACAAATTTGTGAGAGTTAGGCATTTTACTAAAGACCTTTTTTTTTTTCCTGGACGATGTAGGCATACCCTTTTCTTTGATTACCGTACAAATTCTAGTGAGAGCAACAGAAGAAGGTAGAATTAAAACTCTCCGAACATGTTCTCTTCAGGCTTGGCATCCTGTCCACTTTCCTTTTGCAGAATACCACATAATTTTGAAATACTCTACAAATAAAATGATTTATGGAAAAAGCTGTCTTGGTCTGTCACTAACAGCACACTTCAACTCAATAGGTGTTTTGTTTCTTTTTTTTAAAGTAGTCAGCAACTGAAACATTCCTTATGGCTGAAGAAAATGCTGCATGTGAGGTTACCGGAGGCTACTGAAGTATTGGTCTGTTTTCAACAGCGTGTGAGAAAGCAAGTGAACGTTTGATAGGGAGCTGGCTAGAATTTCAGACAGGGCTGCTGAAGGTCCCATTTCCTGGTCTGTGACTTTTGAGAGCCCACAAATGACAGGGCAAATTACTCCTTTGGCACCGGCATTTTATACATTGATCCTAAAACAGGCATAGGCAAAGCACCAGCACAGCAGATGTCTGTTGAAAGCATTATGTCTTTTGCATGCACAATTGCTGTTTGTTTTATTAGCTGTAGGATATCAATAAAACACGTAAAGTACATTACTGTACACAGGAAGAAATCTTGGGCAAAACCAAGGTGTTTCTCACACAGCATTTCTCAGCTTATCCATTCTCAATTTTCTCACGTTCCTCTGTATTTTGGTGTTGGGTTTGATTTTTTTCCTTGCTTGTAACGCCAATTCAGCGGAAATAGATACAATTACCTGTATACAAGCCTGTAATTTATTTTCACTATTTTCATGGCAATTCTCTTATGTCCGTCTTCCTTCTTTTCCCCTTTCTTTTAAAACTATTTTTTCTGTGATCATCCAGAGCTTGAATACCATAGCCACAAAGATGGCTCTCCTTTTACATATCTTTCCAGATTTTTTTTTTTTTTATTATTTCAAATAGACTTTAAAAAAATTCTTTGATAGCAAGAATTTAAATGCCAATGCTTGTGTTGTGAATTATTTGGGTTACTAAAATTTTGGAAGTCGAACTGAAGTCAAACCTGCCCTTATTCTGTTTGCAAAGTACATTTGCTATGGAAGATGGGGATTGAAAATTATCTGGCTACGAAGAGTGAGTCTTTGTTCTAGGGAAATAGCTAAGATCTCAGGAGACCTCTCTTGAAAGGGAAGAACTTAGTTCTTGACAGGAGCAGAGCGTAGCAAAGAGCAAAGAGGTACAGAGTTTCCCTAGATATCTACTTAATGTCTGTAAAGGAAGGCCCCATGTGCCCTAATTTTTTCAGAATAGAAACCTAGGTTTTTTTAGTTTAGATAAATAGCAATAGGACAATAAGATACAGAATACTGAAGGAACATGCAGAATAGTTAGAGCTATCGCATTTATAAAAACAGTATAAACAGTTCAATGTATGGAGAATGAGATTTGTGACTCACCATTCTCAACAATGTGAGAAGAAATCGAAAATAAGTTATTTCATACTAATCAGGGGATAAGAAACATTTAATAACCGGAAAATATAATCTATTTTTTTAAAATGTCCATAAGTAGAAGATGCAAACAATATGTTCACAATGTTTGTTTTTTTTAAAAAAAACAACCCATCCTTTATCTTAAAGGGCGGGGAGGGGGAAGTCATTACAGTGTTTATTGGAAACAGGGAAATGAAACTGCAGTATGTGAATATTATATTGAAAAACATGTGGAGAAAGTCTTGTGCTCAGCTGAACACTGTTCAAAACAGAAAAAATATATATGGTTCTTCCCTTAAGCTGATTTGACTGTCACACTGTTTGCAGGCCTCCATTCAGAAGGTAGCTGAAGTAACCCGAGGAGTATAACCGAAAGTTAGAAATGTATCTAAGTGCTTGCAGAGCTGGACCCTTTCTGATCAGTCATATTCAGATCCAGTCTTGGATTTTGCCCTTGTTTATGCCTATGCCACTGAAAGTTTAATGAAGTTAATCATTGCTGGCAAATGTGATGAAGATTGAATATGGTTCCAGAAAAGGTTTGCTCTGTCATAGCTGTTAAAAAAAGTTACATTGAGGTTGGCAAAGATTGATTTATTGTAAGAAGGCTCGATAGATTTGGACAACTGCTTCTGGACAAAGACTTGCTGGAGAATGTGAAGCGTTAACTTTTGCACGATAAATTGCTTACGAAATACTCTGAGCATATTTAAGCTTATGATAGGCTTGGGGTGTTTCATAAGTATTAAAACTTGCTCCTTGGGGAAAACAGATGTGCGTTGCAATCGTTGGCCAAAAGTTCTCTCTTTGCTTTGACAATTATTAGGTATTTCATACAGCTTTATTGTGTTTTGTTACAGGCTTCCACTTTTTCTGTATCTTACTGCTGTTACATGTGTATGTGTAACGTTTTTATGTTTAACGTAGAGGGGCATGTGTAACAAGACAAAGGGAGTGTGCAGCAAGATTAGTGCACCTATAAAATGCGCTTCTTTATCGTAAATGTATTTGTAAACTTTTAAAAGAAAATTAACTTAGTTTAAAACAGATTGGAGGACATTGAACACGCAAAATTAAAAATCCAAAGGTCAATTAATTCTGAAAGTCAGGTATTCTTAAAGCTGGGACCCATTCAATGTGTGTTATTACACAGGCTTTCATTATGTCACTATACGGTTTTCTTTCTTTAGCTACTACTTTTCATATGGGGAGTGACTGAGTAATTTGTGCTGAGTGAGGCATGGTCTTAAGAATCTGTGCTTTATTTTGGACTAAGTTTTGTTTCCCTGGTAGGTGGGAGGGACAAGGTGATTCAGGGTCAAAAAAGGAAGAAGAGGCTTTAACAGGCAGGTAGGGGAGTTGGAAGGCGCAACAGATACAGCAGTAGCAGCCCAGGTTCCGAGGGAAGAAATGGGGATGGTGTACAAATGCAAGAGGCTGCTTTGAGCCCTCCAGATCTCACGGGGAAGGACTAAGTAGCCAGATTTAATCTGCTGATTTTCTTTCAAGAAGCTCCTCTTCCTCATCAGGCCCAAACTGCTTGAAACATAAGTAGCTGCCAAACGCATTAAAAGACGCATGGTTGAGAGTTTGGAAGTGGGATCACCAGTCAAAAATCTTGCCATTTAACACTCCTGACCTCAGCCTTCCCTATCCTCACAATTTGTAGGGAGGAAAGGTGAAGCGCTGATGCCCCTGTGCAAGCGGGAACATTTCATGAGGTGTGCAAGTGCAGTATATTTTCTTTCTTTGTCAAAAAAGGATAAGACAACCGGAGAGAAACGGTTTCACCCCGAGCAGCCCTAGCAAAGCGGCAAGGGTAGCCCAAGGGGAGGTGAAGAGCTGCCCCAGAGAGCGGCTCCCCGAGGACGGCGGATGGCCCGAGGGCTCTGGAGCCTCCGTACCGGAGCTGACAGCCTGGAGAGGGACGGTGCGGGATGGAGAGCTCCCGGGGAGCCCGCGGGCGCCCGGTAGGGCCGAGCAACGGCCATGAGGGGGGAAAGCAACGGCTGCCAACGCAGGCGGGAGGGGGTGTGTGGGCGGGCAGCGGAGGCGCGGAGCGGCGCGCCTCGCTTAGCGTTCTGCGGTGGTTTTTTTTTTCTTTGCTTGGTTGTTACTACCAAACCTTTACCTGGTTGTTGTTCGCTGTTGTCAGCGAGGGACTTTCAGACTTTTCCCTCCGTTCCCGGCTGCCCAGAACGGGCAGCCGCAGGCAGCAGGACACCGCTGGGCGTAACAGCCCTGCCTCACGGGGAGCTCCTCACTGGGCCCGGGAGCGGGGCCAGGGGCTTGTTTACCGCTCTCCCCGCCGCGGGCAGCGCGCCGTACCTGAGGCGCGCGCCTCCCGCCCGGCGCGAGCGGCGGCCGTTAACGGCTGACT
>VZZY01018513.1:91271-125422 GCA_013400335.1 Eurystomus gularis
CGAGACCTCTCGGAGCGGGCGGGAGGGCCGGGCCCGAGCCTGCCTCGCCGCAGACACGTGGGGCTGGGCTCAGGGACTCGGAAATACTCGTGTCACTGAGGAGAAGAGAAGCTCCTCTCTTCTCCCTGCCAGGGTTTGCGCTCACAGCCATGCCTCTGAGACAGGGCTTGGGGCAGCGGATTCCTGGGACGTGGGGCGAGAAGCTGCGGGGAGAGAAGCCGGTGTGCTCACACTCCTTCCGCAGCAGTATTTCTAGGTGTCTGTCATCGTGCGTTAGGGGGGAAAATACATACTCCTGGTTCCAGAAAGTTTTATTCTCCCGTCCCCGGTAGCCTAGTGATTAGTCTGAATGATTAATTAACAAATGGAGTATAGTGACACTTAAAACATATCAAGAATGGGCTTAACAGTTGCCAAAACCAGCGTTTGGGTGTATAGATTTACTGCTGTAACCAGTATCCCCAAACTCACCAGTAAAGTGAATGTTTACTCTAAAGACATAACAATGCTATCACAATCAAATATCCACTCTGCCATTACTAATCTAAGTCATACTAGATACAAAAGTATCAATTCAAAAGTGAGCATATGTTCTATTTTATCTTATGTGAGTTTTAAGTGTATTTGGATTTGACTTTTAATTGAGAAAATGCAGTTTTTTGGCTCTCACAATAATAACAAATTAATTACAATCGTTTACTATTGTGAATAATAAAGTATGCTTATTTGAAAGGTAGCTTATGTATTAAAATGAAATATTAAAAAAAAACCACGTTGTATTCTATTATTTTGTTCCTTACTAAAAGCTGTGCTCAAGCTATGTAGCCCTGCAGAGGTGTAAGCATTCTAGGAAACTTTCTCAGCACAGAGTGGTGTTACAGAATTTAAAAGAGTTTTGAAATTTCTTAACTTCCTTAACGTTGGGATAAGTGGGCCTGAAGTTGAGATGTAGGAGACAAGGAAGCTGATTTTCCTCTCTGACTTAGTAACAATATTTTTGTCTGAAGCAGAAAACCAGGGCATGTCTTTAGACTGAAGTAAGAAATCTGGGAAGCTGTGGAAGAGCATTAAGTGATGTGCTCTCCAGCTTTTGAACTGTTCGTCGTGATGTATAAGGTGTGTTGTTTGGTGTTCCTGAGCTAGAAAGATGAGAAGCTATGTATGTCTGCACATCAGGTGTGGCAGTGCCTGCTTCACAGAAGGGAAATGCACATCCACAAGTAGGTACCTAGGCTCCTTAGCCTGTACAGGAGAAGAAATGAGGCTCTTCAGAGGAGGTGCTGTGAACCCATACCTACCTGGGAGCCACTGACCAGTCAGAAATGCAGAAACACTTGAGTCGTTGATACTCTGTTCATGGTACACAGTTGTAAATGCTTTTTTCTGAGGATCTGGTTCTCTAGTAACAGTCTCTCAAACTAGTCTTCTTGTACTTAAAAAAAAAAAAATCTGACTTTTAGGTAATAGTGAAGTAGTCAAAATAATCAACAAGAGGAGGATTGGAATTGCTATCTCTTACCTTCCAGAAGAGTAATTGCACCAGTGGTGTTTAAGTGGGGTGAGATTGTGGGAGTGCTCCACCCATATTTCTGAAAATTTGCCAGCCGCAGAAAAGAGCGGGGAAAAAAATGGGTCTTGGCTTTAGAGCTTAGTTGTTTTCTATCCTGCTTAGAAGCAGGAAGAGTTCTGAGACTTGGATGCAGGCAGCACCTCCTGCATTCCTTTTTCATTTCATTAAAATTATAATAACACAAAGGAAGTTACAGGTGCAATTTGTTTTGCTCTGTCAGATGTGCTCTGCTTTGGATAATGCAGAAGACGGTAATTTTGTTTTTTTAAATCCAAATGGGTTTAAGCTGGGGAAATAGCATGAGGTATCTGCCTTGACTAGATGATTTGTGTGCATGTGAAGGAGTGTTTTGCAAACATAAAAGTGCCTCCTGTAAACAGCAGAAGAGCAGATAAAAAGATGTCCTTCCTTTTAATACCTGAAAGGACCCTAATGAGTCTGGGCACTATAAGGGCTAAGCATCAGCTGTCAAACAACTTTTTGTTCTGTAATGTTGAACTTCATCGCCTACAAACTGTCTCCTGTTTTTTAATCTTGCTGAAGGTAAGACCAAGAGGGAACTAAACAAATTGATACAATTTTTAGCTTGCCATAAAGGGGAGCTATGATCAGAAATGGCAAATTGCACTTAGAATAGCTCTTATTGAACGCATTTACTTCTACAGGCATGCTGTAGAAAGAAAAAGAATGACTAATGGGATAAGGTCAGTATGACTTTAATGCTAGAGAAACCCCTCGCCTGACCATTCCCATGGTATTGATTGTGGTGCTTAGTCTAGTCTGTCTCTTGTGTTTGGACTGATTTTTGACTCAAAACTGGCAGTGGAAATGCAGTTTCAGTCAGGCTTAATGAACTGGGACGTGTAATGAAAGTTTTCTTGCTGTGTGGTTTTTCTTTGGAATACAAAGTTTAATAGTCTAACCCTTCTGGGAAAAAAATGATTTCTTTAAAATCTGAAACAGTGATTCCTGAGAGGCATAAATATCCAGATAATCTCTCCTGGGACCCCAAGGTGTCTGGAATCTTGCGGGTGATCCAGAGTACACCAGAATTCAACTTTGTATAGCTACGAGATTACTCAGCTGTTGCCAGAAGCATATGTGTTGCAGAAGTTTGTGTGCCTGCTCTTCTGGGACCAGGCAGTAGTTGTCTCTTGCCCGGTGTTTTTCTCAAAGAGGAATGAAGTATGTGCTATTTTTGTTATATTTTAACATTTTGCAATCTCTTAATAATGGATGCCTATCTCTCTGTAAGGCAAAATGGGAGGGAATTAAGAAATCATAGATGTGCTATTGTTATTTTTAGTAGATTGATGGGTATTTTTCAGTATGAAAGGCAAAATGGGAGAGGCAGAAGGGAGGAGGATGTAGTCAAGAAGTGACTCTGCCTTGCAGATAAGGAGAGGAAGGAACAAAAAGTGCAGGCAAGGCAGTATATAAAAAAAATTTGAACATAACTAGAATACAGTGTTTTGATATTCATATTGGTGAAAAGCTCATTTCTTTGCTTATGTAGTGCAGTATATAAGTATTTGCATTGTTTCCTTGTGTAGCTAGTTTTTCGTTCAAAAGGTAATTGATGCACAGCTACAGAAGAGGAAGAGCCCCCAATGCAAGCATAAAACTTCTAGAAAGATGTGCCTGAAGTCTCAGGAAACGACTCTGTTCCTTGTTTATAGTTCATTGTGTCTGAAGAACAAGTTGGGTAGAAAAACACAATGGCAATGAAATATGGAAGTCTTAGTCCTTGGAAACAGGGCAGACCTAGTAGGCCTCTGGAGTTTGAACACAATTGTAGTCTGATCGTCCTTGAAGAGAAAGGGTCAGGCCCTGGGGCCAGAACTGTTGTTAGTATGAGGTATGAGAAAGTACACCACAGTGTAACAGTTTGGCCAGTACGGATTACATTGCAGTGAAGGATGTAGTTCCACAAAAAGTTGGACCAGTGGATATTGGTGCTGCTGTAGCCTGACTGTCTTCCTATGCTTGTGTGGCTGTTGAAACAGGCACAGGGAAACAACAACGGGAGCACACTGGCTGAAAACTGAGCTGCTGTAAAAGTAATGATTCATTTTATTCAGCTGCAGTCATATTTTTGTACTCTCTTGACCTGGCTTTGCAATTATAAATATGTATGGAGATGAAGACTCCAGAGTACCTCAAATTATGACTGGGTCAAACTGGACAACTGAAGGTAGTTTCCTTAGTATGCTATCTTTCTTTAGGATGGAACAGTTCATACCACTACTGTTTATACATAAACACATGCACATATCTTTCTGTCTCCAGCTCTGGAGCATTTATCTTGTACTCTTGATAATTAGTTTACAGAGTGATTAGCCTTGTGCCTGATAGATTGTTCTGTGTTTTTTTTCCTCTTGTTGGAATTCACATTGGTTTGATTTCTTCCTATTTGAACTGCAGATTAACTTGCAACAAGTTGCTTAGGGAGAGTATCTTTCTAATGTGTCTGAAAGCTAGTTACCAGTTTATTTTTGTGGTTTTCTTTAGAGGCAGTACTTTAATTTCACAGGGGTGAAACATCCCTATAAAATACTGAAGATGGGTAGCTATTGCTACTGCTCCATGTTAAATGCACACATCTCAAGTTGTGAGCTGTTGTGTGCTGCCTTTCAGACAAAATGGTATCCTCTAAAATCTCCTCATCCAATCCCCCACCTAAATACCGTACTTTATTCATGAGGTGAAGAGGTGGATAAAAGTGAAATGCTCCTGAATGTCCTGCAGAGTAATGTGGTGTTACTGTAACCTTATCAATAAAGGTGTTCTCTTAAAGCTGTTACATTGATACAACACTAAAAAGCAAGATGTAGTTTAGTGCCTGCCTGTAGCTATGCTAATCTAGTCGTCAAAGTAATGAAAGAGTTTTCAAGTGTGAGGTTCAAATAGTTTAAAATATCTTTTAAAAAATCAGTGTTAGTGTTATTTTGGCTTGTTTTTCATTCATAAGAGAAATGCCTTGTTTGATGGTTCTTAAGATAGTGTTAAAACCAACTGTTTTCCAGTCTCACCCTTAAAAGGCAATTCCTAAAGGATATATGTAAAATCTTTTTGAGTGCTCTCATTTCTAATCCAAGTAAGCAGAAGTGTCATGTTCTGTAAATGTCTGTTAAAGACTCAAAATTGGTTTGATTTCCAAGTATCAGAAGAAACTTTTGTCCTTCACTTTGAAGATACTTTAGATAGCTTGTTGGTCTGTCATCTGCAAATTTGCTCTTAGATAAATTGGCTTGGGACTGGTGTGTGCATGTAGGTGTATTTTCATGTGTGTCTCTCTTTGTCCTTTCCGTGGATAAATCTTTCAAGTCTTAACAGTTTTGTTCTACGTGGAACATTTTTTAGTTCTCTCAATTAATGATATTTCTTTGTTGTCATAATCTCTGATGCTTCTATTACCTCCTGTAATAAGGAGAAGAAAGGTGCCGTGTGTCATATTCCAAATGAGGCTTTGCTGTTTTATGGCATGACATGATGTGCTATGATATTGCACTATCTAGTTTGCATCGGCTACATAACCTCAAGTTTTTCTTGCTGCTTTTTATTTAGTACCTGCATTCACTGGAGTTTAGCTGACTTTGAAGTTTTCCAGTGCGCATTGCTCCTTACTGCTCAACTTTGTTTTGTTGAATTGCTCCCCATAGTCTGTTCAATGTTGTCTTATTAATCCATTTTGGCTACCACTTTTGAGGTCCCTCAAATCCCTTCCTGTCTTTTTGGGCTGGCCTGAATAACTGCTGTCTAAAGAGGAAGCTAGCAAAATGTGTATTTATTAATAGATCCTCTTCTTAGACTTAGCAAGATGTACCAGTGCTTGGTGTTCTTTGCCTATCCATAAAGATTATTTCATCTTTTACCTCAGGCTACTTTGCATCCGGATGCTGTAAGTTTCCTGATAAAATTCTCTCTTTTCTCATGATTTAATTTCTTTAGCCTCTCGAGAGGAGTGTTGTTAAAGGCCAACTTAGTTTAAATGTCTCCCTTTTATTCAGTTACTAGTTCTGCTAGAAGAAATGTAATAGACTGTTCTCAAGATATTAGGGTATAATTTGTCTATTTACTTCTAGCCAATTTGAGTTAGCCCAGTAATTACATATAATAACAAAACGATAAAGGTGTTAGCCTTTCTGCTTGGAGCAACATCTACTAGAGCAGGCTGCTGAGGACATTGTCTGGTTGGGTTTTTACCATCTCCAAGGATGGAGAGTCCACAGCCTCTGTGGGTGACCTATGCCAGTGTTCAACTACCCTCACAGTAGAAAATTTTTTTCTTACATTTAAATGGAATTTCCTATATTTCCATTTGCACCCATTGCCTCCTGTCAGAATACCACTGAGAAGAGCTTGGCTTAGTCTTTTTTTTTAGTTCAGACAAGTAGGCATTTATACATACTTACAAGATATTAAGGCTGCCCCCTGCCTTTTTTTTTTCCTGAGCTTAATGAACACCACCTCTCAGCCTCTCATTGTATGTCAGATGTTCCAATTCCTTAATCATCTTTGTAGCCCTTTGCTGGATTCACAGTAATAAGCGGGCTACCTACCTGTTCCTCCTCCTGTGTAGTTGGGGTGTTCAGACTCTTGAAGCTTCGGGGTGTCGAAGAAGATAAATTCAATCTTTTTTGCCATCTCTGATGCTGTGCATTGTGCTGACCTCCTCCCACATTTCCTTCACTTGGTAATACATGTCCTCCACCAGCACACACCTCCTGCAGGCGAGTAGTCTGGTGCCTGCTGCCTCAGTGAGGGGCCCCAGGCCTGCTCAGACACATCCTTCCTCAGGAGCGCAGTCTGGGTTGGGACCTACGGTGTGACAGGGACAGTTGCTGCAGTGGTTGCTGGGGACTGCCCTGTGGCACCGCCACTGCTGAGCAAGTGTTTGCTGCTCCGAGAAGAGTTGCTGGCTCTTTAGCATGCCTTGCTGTTGGCTAGCTGCTGTGTGAACTGCTGCGTCTGGCTGCCTTGTCGGAGCTGTGCTCTGGGCCAGCCCCTTTCATAATGTGAGGCTTCAATAGTCATATGAAGTTTAGTACTTAACGTTTTCCAAATTTTCTGTAGATATTTACTGTTTGAAGAGCAACAGGAAGATAATTGTAACTGAAGGACTGAGTGGCAGTTCAGGTTTAGCTGTAGAATTGTTATATGCTTGGAGACAATTCCCATCTTTCAGTTCCTCATTTCTAGATACGTGAATTAGTTTATTAATACTTCTAAAACATTTGAGACTAAGCGTTTAATCTAGCATGTGAAAGCAATTTTAGTTTGCTAAATGTTAATAACATTTTGTAATTGGAACTCTGTTTTCTGGCCTTTCAAACCAGATGTGTATTAAAAAATTATTCAGTTTATTTTTATAAATACATATGGAAACCTTATTCTGCATTTTTAAGGCAATTTTTTTCAAAATACTTATGTAATGTAACATCATAGGGAAGAGAAGGGTTTGTTGGTCTGAATTATAAATAAAAACTTTGAATAGAATCCTACACTCCAAAGACCATGCTTTGAAATGAGAGCAATATTAATAAAATTCTCACTTACGTTGCTATATGTTGCTAAGGGAAGTAAGGATTTTTCAAAAAGCATTGATCTATAGTACTTAGCAGGTAATTGCCTCTGCTCTATGAACTACAAGGAAGGAGATCTACTGCTTACTCACATCCAAGCTAATGTAGGCCTGATAATATAGCTGCTTTATTTTAAAATATTCTTTGTGGCAGAAAGAATAACATAGGTTCTTTCATATCTTCCACAGATTTTTAAAAACCTTCTGTTTTGTGAACACACACAGTTAATGCAGCCTTAGACTACTGTAGTTTAACCTTCAGCAAATATGTACAGAAAGGATAATTCTATGAGAAAACATTCCCTTGTGATCTTACATTATCTGTTTTACTTCCAGAAATCTAATTTATTACAGTAATAGCAGCTCTGTTTTATATCTTGCCATTAATTTTCATGGGAACTGGATAGGAATGACTTGTCTAATAGCTAAGTTAGAGTAGCAGCCCTTTAGCAAGGATGGGACCAATTTAAAAATCATCAGTGCTGGTTCCCACACAGAGGAAAGGATTACTGGGTTGCTGAGCCCAGATTCTTGCTGTTATCAGCAGCATGTCTATAATCCCATGTAACATGGTCTTCCTTAGGTGGTGTGGTTGTACTTGGACAGCAGACTGTAAAGTAACTTTGTTGAATTTTTGCTGTAATAAGTAGAAGTAGTGAATTCTTTGGCTAACTATCTTCTGCAGTGTGGCTTGTTCAGTAGAGCTGTACTTTGTTCAAACTACTTCAGAACAGTTTTTTCCTTTGCATTTTTTAAGAACATGTGTACATATATATATATCTTTATATGAAGAATAATAAGTAATTTAAAGCATGCTAGCTATTAATTTAATTCCCTTAGTCTCTAAGTATTGTTCTCTTGAAAATTACTTGTAAAATGGGCAGTAAGGATTGTCTTCTGGCTCATGGTCTGGGTTTTAGCCATTTTTTTTTCCCGATGCTTCAACAGTAAGGTTCCAAATAGAAAATGTATTGGGTAATCACCCAAACAAATCTTTCTAGTTCGTTGTAAAGTATGTTGATACCAGAGTTGACAGATTTTAAAGAATACTTGATAATTTTAACCCTTTTATCAATGCTGTAACTCTGAGCAAGGATAAAACACTATGGTAGGATGTCCTAAATAAAGTGTAATCTTTAAGCTTTCTGCTTCTGCACGCTAGAAGGAATGAACAGTCCTTTCTTTTGGAACGAAATACAGCTTTGATAGTTGCAAGTTCATTATTATGACCATGAACTGACCAGGAACAGTGTTATTGTGTATGAGGTAGGAAAACTGCTCTTTTGCAAAAAAACCAAACAGCAAAAATAAACCTAGACAAAAAACTACCCCCAAACAAATAATACTCCACATATAACTACAACACCAAAAAGGGATTCTTCTAATTAGAGAAGTCCTAGTTTTGAGCTCTTACTGTATTGCATTGCATGCTTAAGAGCCAAGGAATTCAAGAAGAAAATAGAATGTTAGTATTCATTAAAAAATTATCCTCAGTGAATGTTGAGATGGGATGTATCTTTGGAGGCTTTTGTCTGTGCTGTCTCTGGTATTGGCACTTGAGGGCCCCCTGTTGCTCTTGTACTATTGTGACTCTCTTGCTTGTTTTCTATACCCAGGCATGTACTATCCAGATGTCTCTTAAGGAGCTGCTTAGTTTGCTCTAGACTAGGGTCTGGATGGCAACTAAGCAGTATACAGAATGAAGAGTTGAATAACAAGGATGTTGGTGTAAAACCAATTTGGTTTGCCCAAGGAGGCCCCTATGAGAAGAACTGGAAGTACTGAGTGTTCTTGGGCCACACAGCCAGGGCTTACTTGGACAGTAACCTGATCTTGTGTTATAATTAAACATGCTGGAGAATGTGCCGGGGTTGGAATAATCTCAGTGGGTTACATAGGTGAGACTGAAAGCCTACTTGCTGTCAGTTTGTTCCATGTTTAGTGCATACTATAGTTTAAAAGTGGTTTGAATTGATTGGTAACGTCAGCTGCTATACAATAATGTTTATTTTTCGGAGCAGAGAAGGTGTGGTAATGGTTTTTTACCCAAATATACTATTAACCTCCAAGCAAATGAGATTGAAATAAAAAATCTGAACTCTGGTGCCTGTTTTGGACATGTCAGTGGGATGTGTCATGGTTCAGAGTAACAAATTTCTCAGAAAGTTGCTGTAGTATTACTACATAGTATTTTTTCAAATCTCCAGTGTACAAATTATATAATTACTTTTGGCTTCTCCTTCAGTTCATTTGCAAAGACACTGCCTATGGCCCCTTGAGTTCATTGGTTTAAATTGTCACATGCGTGACAAAACTAAAGGTATGTATTTTAAAGAAAGCCTTCATGGTTTTGGCATGTAAAAGTGAATTTGAAGTTGCCCTTTGTTCTTTTATGCCTTCAAGTCATTTCCTATCTTTGAAATACTTAGGCTCTTCAAAACCCAACATTGCGTTCCAAACTTGAAAGAAATAAGAACTCTCAACTTAGAATTCTAACACTGCTGGATACAGGCAGTGATCTAGAAAATGAAATCGACACTAGGAAGTTTTCTGGAAGCTTAAATAAAACGTGCAAGCTTGAGATGTATTTTCTAATCCTATCAGAGTAACCCCATTTTTTACAAATTGAAGAAGGGAGCATTAACAGCTTTTTACACCTCCGTACATACTGAAGTCTTTTGTTCATAGTGCAGCAGTTTAATGAACATTTAGTTTCATGCAGTGAAATTGCTGACCCTTGAAGGTGTGTCGGGGGGATGGGGACAAAACTGGGTAGTTCACTGGCAAGGCTGGAGTAGAACTACACAAAGTCGATATGGACACTGTTAGTCTTTGTATGCATGGTCAAAATTTTCATCAGAATGACCCAACTCTAGTGTTCTAGATTTTTATGGCTTTTTCTGATATTAGTCAACAAAAATAGTATGTTGCATGCAATTCATGTTACCTCATGCTACAGTATTACTCTTTTGTACGTGTGGTATAATACGTTTAATATTAATATTATGTGATACAGGTTCAGTCTCTATATCAAGGTTTGTGACAAAACAACTGTATACTGTATTAATATATTTGAGCTGAACATGTATTTCAGCAGTTGGTCAAAATATTTTAAAGTATTTAGTAAATAAATTAACTGTATTAAGGATTATTGTATTAGGAAAATACAGCTAGGGACAGGCACATGCCCTAAAAACTACTCTGCTGCTTGTTCTTTGGGATAGTGTCATGGCTGCCTCTGAGGAACTGCAGTTTCTTTCCAGTTCTGAGGTATCCCACTTACCAGTCTTCTAGGTACACACTTTCCTGGTCAGGGTAGGTAAGTGTGGTGCTCTAAACAGTAAATTTAAAAGCCAGGTGAAAAATTGTATCATGTCTTTAAGACTGCCAACAAGTAAGTGGACCTGTGTGGTTGTTCTGGAGTTTCAAACGAAAAGGATGTAGATTCTTAATGTGAGAGCATTCCTGTAGGTTTCAAATTAAGGATCAGAATGAGGAGGGTACAAACTTAATTTCAAGATGAAAATTTGCTGTCTGTTTTGCTGAAAGCTTTATATTGCCTTCTGAAGGTGATAAATCTTAGCATTTCTCACCGCTTTTTGTTTATAAGTAGTGTGGATTCTGTGGACACTTTGAGTGGTAGTTCTTTGGATAGGAACCCACCCTGAGAGTCGTCTGATCAGTATTTACTATGCAGATGATGTTGGTGTTGCAAACAGCATTCGTAGGATGGAAAGGCTTTCATTGTTTTTATCAAGACATTGCTTTAAAAAAAAGTTAGAGCTCTGCTTTTGAGCTTTTGCAGGGCTCTGTGGAGCACCACATGAACTGTTCTGTAATTCCTCTTCAATGTACTTATTTCTGTTTTTCTCGACGAGAACAACTTCTGTGACTGAGATACCACAGCTTGGTCATAGTGCCTTAAAACCTGGTCACTGCTTTTCTTAAGTGTTAACTAAAATCTGCATTAAAGTAAAATCTGCAATAGAGGAGGCCAAATGGGCTATAACAGATAACTAAGAGTGCTCATATTTAGCCTTAGAAACGTCTAGTAACAGTAATGTGGACAAGGTGACTAGTTTGTGAATCTCTGGCTGGTGGGGTTGTAGCTGATTAGTACATTTATTGGATCTTCTCAGAAATTAAATAAATGATGCCTTTTTTCCTTTAAGACATTAAATGCTAGATTTTGTCCACACGGTTTTTAGCACTGTTTCCTGTGTTATGAACCAATGATGTTTTTGATAAAATACAGATTAATATACTTAAGAATCAATCCTGATAGTATTTCCCATTCTGGAGCTTAAGATGCATATTTGACTTTTGCTCTGTGTTAATAGGGAAGTAACATGTTGCTTATTTTTTACATATGACCTACATGACAAAAGCCCATAAACCCTTCAACTAGAGGAGAGGGAGTTGTTGCCCTCTAACAACCACTGTATCTTGTATATACCGTATCTGTTTCCTAACAAGCTATAGACTCTCATTGCCTACTCATTTTTAGCAAAGGCAGTGTATGCACCGTAGTGCAGCGTTCTCCATCAGTTTGTAAGCTCTACCTTTTAACTTTGCATTTCCTGATAGAAGAATCATAAGGGCCATAAACTGTTTTTTCTTTCAGTTTCCCCATGCCATTACCAGCAGAACTACTGCGTTTTTGTGCAAAACTCAGAGCTTGAGAGTGTGATCAATTAATTTTAAGATGACCTTGTCTCCAAGTGTGAAACTGCATAATTAAATTCTTCATTTTTTTTGAGTAAGTGCCTGTAGTGGCCAACCTTTTGGTGAAGTGTTAAGTGTAGCTTTGTATAACACAAAGACATCGAGGAATGGGATCAAAGGTTTGTGACTGGGGGAGTGTGTGGATGTTTAGTGGGTATCTAGGAGGTGATTAGAATGGCTTAGCAGAGTTTGTACAAAGGTAATTGAAATAAGGGGTGTTTGGAACTACTGTAAATGCAGAGGAAGGAAGAAGGTGCCTCCAGTAATTGTTAGGGCTGTTGAAGAAGAGATCGGAGGTAAAATCAGTCTGCTTATTGTAAAGGTAGGACATGTCTTGTTAAGCCACCCGCTAGTGGGAATGCTGCATCCACACAGACTTGTTTGCTTGATTATGTAAGTTCTTGTCTTCCAAACTGACTTGTACTGCTTCTGATGACAGGTATGCTTTGCTGTTGGCAGTGTCATTTGTTTTAGCAGTTACTATTTGTCTTTAGCTACTCACCATTTTTTTATGAAGTCACTTCATAATTGTAAAATCTTTTTCTATGTGCAATGGGTTTAGCTTAGACAGGCACAAGTCCTTTGAAATTCTGTAATTATTTTCAGTTTAGTAAGACAAGTATAGCACAAATGTTTTGTGATAGAAAATGATACCATAGGATTTTATAGCTTGTCTGTTCATATACTTGTCTCCAGTGTAAGGAGTATCAGTCTGAATATGAGAGTTGCATTTTTTTGGCCTCAGTAGTTATTTCTGGCATGTGCTAAAATTTATAAATAGGTAAACTATATATAGTTGTTCCCTTCCTTGCCTTTCTTTTTCCTGTTATCTGGGTCACAATGGGACTGTTAAAGCAAATGTGGTTGTTGGCGGGTTTTGGTGTGTTCTAAAAGGCATGATATGTACCGAGGTGTGATGCAGCCTTCCTAAATGGCACTGGTGCCAATCACTCAGTGATGCTTGGCATCATTCTGGACCAGTAATGTGCATTTTGCTTTTATTGGTGTTTTGCCTAGCTCTGCTTGTCTGTGTTGCTGCACTGGAATGTTGAGTGACAGAGGCCTTTTCAGCCAGTGGTGCGAAATATGCCGGAGTGGTGCTCGACCAGGAGAGAACTGGCAAGGTATGGGATTCAACTTGCAGATTAAAGTAGATGGAGATCTAATCAAGTACGTTCAGTAGAATCTGGAGAGTTACTCAGCTGGCCAGATGCAGGCTTCAACTTTAGAGTGGGCTGAAACTCTGCAGTTTACCCTGGCTGTGCTGACTAGATCTCCACTCAGTAGTGGGAGCTTCAACTCCTCATTCACACAGACAACTACACTGCAGTGCTTTAAGGTGGAAGTGGAATCTAACTCTAGGTGTCCTGTGTTGACCCTAAGCACTTCATTTTTGTTGGTAAGCATAACAAAAAATACTGTCATAAGCTTGTTGGTATATGCTATATGAATACATTTTTCACTCTGACTAACAGTATCCACACTGACATGCACACCAGTGCCTGCTAATGAGAGATCATGTTGACAAACCCAGTTAGTTGGGCCTTTGGGGGTTTTGTCGTCAAAGTTATCTTCCCTTTTGAAGGTTTATCAGAGCCTGGTAAGATCGATACAGAAAACAATGTCCCATAGAACTGTTTGATGCTTTGGTGTTCTATGTAGTTACTAATTTAGCTGTATTTGCTGAACTGTCTTTCATGTGATGTTGTATGAGCTTCAGCCTCTAATGGCTTTAGAATTTGGTTCATGTGCTGGTAGAAAACAGGCAGATGTTGGGTTTCTGTGGCCAATGCTTTTGTATGATGCTGTTCCTCAGAAGTAAGGTTAAATTCATCTCGTAGTTGGAATGCTTAAATTCATTTATGTAGCTCCCAACAGCTAGACTATAATTGTGGGTGCTGCATTATTTTCAGCCATTTCCAAATATGAGGCAGTTATAGGCAGCTTTGCCAGGCATGATTGTGGCCAGTGGTGTTAAGTGCAAAGTTAAGCTACAGGGAAGAAGAGAATCAATGTGAATACATCAAGGAGTTTGAAGTAGTTTACCTGCCAACATTGGCAGACTTCTAAAAGTGTGTTCTCAGAGGCAAGATACAGCTGCTCAGCGTGATCTTTGCCTCTAACCTTTCTGTTTCCAGTTTTGATCTTGGCAGGTTTACAGAGCTCCTGGCACATCTAGAGGCCAGACAGTGCCAGTCAGTTATGTCCTGCCCCTGTCTCATGCTGAGCCCCACATTTGGTTGGAGCTGGAAACTGAAAATTGCTTCCTCTGAAGCAGTGTGTTGCTGCTCTGGAAGTTGTTACAGCAGGGCATAATGCTTTGCCAGAGTATCTGGGGGATGCCAGTTGGTACCTGCCAGTCAGCTATTTTTTTAATTTTAAAGTGTTGGCTGGCCTAATACACTATTTGAGACTGTTGGTCATGTGTTAATTATATCTCATGAAGATGCTCAATACTTGTTAATGAAGTTTAGATTTTTTTTTAGGAAGAAACTGTCTTAAGTAAATTAGCTGACTAGGATTTAGCTGGATATGAGCAAATACAAATGGAAGCATTCCGGTAATGTTTTCTTACTCTAAGGAAAACACTTAAAACATTGTAGAAATAGAACTTGAATATTCAGCTATAACATATAATTTGTGGATACTTTGGGGTTATGTTGATAGTACATGTTAGATGGAATAACAATTGAAAAATGGAATCTGAAAGCCTGCGTATTATGTGTGCTTGAAGTAAAGAGTCCTAATTATGATCACATTGGTACTCACTTCTACATATGCTGAATTTTTATTATATATTAAGATTTTTTGGGGTTTTTTTACCATTTATTTAACTTAAGCATTCAGCTTTTTGTTCTGTAATGCTTTCAGTTTCTCTGAAAATAGACCAGTTGCTGTGAAAGTGTTGTTTGAATAGCGTGCTGCCTGGTTTTGGCTTAAACAGGTGCAGGCAACCAGTGGCCCTCCTGAGGTTCTGTGTGCAAATGAATCCTTCTTCCTTTTCTTGACATTTATTGCCTGTATATGGGCAGCATCTGGAAAGGTCAGTGCTGCTCTATTAGAAAATGGCTCGAAGAGTATTTCTTCCCCTTAAGAACGTTATCTAGACAATTTGTCTCAAGACTTTGTTTTTTGGTTGTCAGTCTTCAACAGCAAGATGCAAGGTCTCTGACTTCCCATACATATCAGCTCTCAATACTTCACTGATGCAATTACTAATATGAAGCGCTGGTTTCTACAGTTTCCATAGCTGAGTTGTTTGCAACTGTTTAGTTTTCTGAGCTCTCAAACCAGAGAAGAAATGCAGGAAAATGGAA
Source organism: Eurystomus gularis (assembly GCA_013400335.1). Classification (NCBI taxonomy): domain Eukaryota; kingdom Metazoa; phylum Chordata; class Aves; order Coraciiformes; family Coraciidae; genus Eurystomus; species Eurystomus gularis. The sequence continues at coordinate 106,468 of VZZY01018513.1, forward strand.
TTACTTTTGTTATTTTACTGGTTTCACTTCTATTCTGTTTACATTTACTTTTACATTCCTCATTAAATGAGTTAAAATGTTTTATATTTTCAATCAGGAAGAAGGAAATGTAAAAGTAACACTTAATCCAATTAATGTATTTTCCTGCTCTGATTCATTGTGATGACTTTGAGCATCTGGTAGTAACTGAGCATGAGGTGCTTAAAGTCACAGAAACCTAATTCCCATTATTTCTGCTCATTGAAGGGAATAAATGAATTACCAGACGCTAATCTTTGGATAATTGCTCGCTGAGCAGGAGATCTTAGCTCTTAAAGAAATTAGTTTTGTAAGTTTATAGAACTGTCAGAACTAGTGAAGTATTTGAAAAGGTTAACCATAAATGAACAGAAGCTGAGCTTGTAGTTTTTTATTCGTAAGTATTGCAGTTGAACCTTGCAGTATACATAGTATGTGGCAACAGATACTATCTTTCCCCTTATGAGTTTTAGTATAACTTATCAACTGAAATTTAAGCTGAAGACTGGAATTAGTGTCAGTGTCTCCGGCAGTACAGAATTGAGATGTATGTGGAATAAGGTACAGTATGTATTGCTGTTTTGAATGACCAAACAATTTTGGGTTTGAAGTAACACTCACTCATTTTGGGTTGGTCTTCTGATTGGGACAAAGAGGAAGGCATGTGCTTCTTAGCATCTAGATAGATGCAACTCTGTTGCATCATGCATGTAATTTTCCCTGTTCTCCTTTATTTGACCTAAGGTAGGTTAGCTTTCAAAATCCTTTTTGTTCTTGATAACTGGGTGGACTTGTGATTTGTGTCTTTGGGGTATTGGTATTTGAAAGTCATGTTCCTTGTCACTGGTAGTCATCACTTCTTTGCCTTTGGAGAGCAATCTGAAAGAGAGTGTTAGGAGTCATTATTATTCATAGCTCCTACTCCGTAGCCTTAGGCCACCCTTACTGCTTTGACCTCACTGGAGTCTCTTACTTTGTCTAGGAGCAGACTTCTTCCCCCACACATACATCTGGAAACATTCAGGGCCCCAAAATAATTAGATAAGCAAGCCTCAAATCCAACTGAATATCTACTCCATCAGAATACAATGCCTGTTAACTTATTTTCAACATCTTGTATTTTCAGGATAACTAAGGAGGAATTTAAGTGGTTCCTGGATCTTTCTGACCTTTTGGGAACTGTTAGTCTCTGTAGATCATTGCTATGGGCAGTTTATGCATTTTTTTTGTCTATTAAAAAAAAATCTGTATTTGCTTCTATCAAATTCCTATTCTACTGCTGGTCTTTGCATATTCCTTCTAATTTTCTTACACTATATATTACAACGTTTATGACATTACATCTTTGATCAAAATTCCATGGGGATTCTGGCAGAGGGATAACAATACCCTGGGTAACTCAGGTTAAATACTCTGGAAGTAATTGTTCTATTCAGTATGTTTCTGCTTGTCAATGAGAACTGAACTTCTTTCCTGTAGACAGTTTTTTTAATTGTGGAATCACTGCTTGAAACTTCCTCAATTTAAAGAAGCAGGCTTTATTTAATTTCCTTCCATTTATTTTAACTACTCTCAAAATATCAGGATATAGCAGATTTGCCATATAAGGACATTATTATTAATATTCTTTAAGGACCAAGTGATCTCAGTAAGTCATGCTTGACTTATATTTAGAGCTGTCACAGTATTTCATCTTAGTACTGCTGTAAATGTCTTCAGAGTGCCATTTTAAACAGGGACAAAAACCCAACTGAATCTTAGAAGTTAATCTGGTTAAATTGGTTGGGCATCAAGAAGTCAAATGCTTATGCACCCCAAAGAGTAAGCTGATATCCTCCACAATCTTAAATATATGGTAGTTCCAGATGTGTACCATCAGTGTTGGAGGTAGGTCTAGCTATGCTTTTGAAACCACTTTTCCTGAGACCTAGCCATTGTCAGACCCTCAGTTGAGTAGATTGTTTTGATGGTTGGTCTTGGCACACTAGGAAAGAGGAGGTGTGTGTATCCATATTTTCCTCTCCAGAGACAGGTTATAGTGAGCATTTGTAGCTCTGCATAGCACACAAAGGCTGTTGAAAATGCTTGCAGTGAGCAGGGGGAGCAGGAGGTGAGCGGGCGTGGAGCCTTTGGAACACTCCTCAGTGGTCAGTGTTCAGATATCCACGGGTTGGTCACAGTAGGAATGTAAAACAAATGTGTTTGCATCTAGTATCTGTGAAACTACATATTTTATTCTTAACATGCAAACAGAAAACAGCATTTCCTTTCATGCACAGGAACTTAATGCACACGCATATGTGTTTTTAGGAAGGTATAAAAGCAGAATTAATCACAGCCAGATTTGTTTCTGCCATGACACAGCTCCAGTATTTTGTTCATAACGTGTATACAGTGGAAATATATTCATTAAGGGAAAAAGGTCAATATTATGTTTTGTCATTGTATGTATATGTATCACATTAAGTCTGTAATGTATTTGCCATTATAGATCTGAATTTTTGTATTGATTAGAGTAGTAAAAATTAGATTTATGAAAAACTTACTTGAATAGACTGATTAAAAGTGCAGAGATAACAGATTTCAAATCTGAGTCTCCTGTACCATGCACATGCAGTTTTCATGTGCAAACCAGAAAACAGCTTATTCTTGGCATTTTTCTGTAGTTGAGGGTGTTGTTCTGTGCACAGCTTATCAGAAGCAGAGCACATGGAACAGTGTTACTTTTTTCCCAGTGTTGTCCTTCAGTTTTTAAATACTTTTAGTGTGGTTTTTTTTTTCCTGGACTACTGCTAATAGCAATGTAGGTTTAGGTCCTGAAATTGTAAACTTTGATATAAACCACCTACTTAAACTGTTAGATTGCATAAAGGTTTCCAAATGAGACTGCAAACAGTGTGGTATAAATGGCTGCTACTCTTGCTGATGCTGGGCTTCACTTTTCCAAATTGTTTCTCTAGCTAGTAAGGGAAGGTTGTGTTTGGTCTACATACACTTCGATGAACAGTTTATTTTGTTTCATCTTTATGCTTTTCCTAACTTTCCAGTGGTGTGTCTGATTAATGTTTTGTCTTGACTATTAACATGTCCTAGATTTTTTTTTCTGCAGAACTTTAGGGCTAAGGAGTTACATTAAATTAAAATAAAGAACTTCTTATAACATAGCTGTTAATGGAATTAGCATTGATTTTATTAACATAACTGTTCTGGATTACTGTGCAAGACAGAAGTCAGATTTCTTAGAACTTCCATTTGTGTTCTCTGAGACTTCCACATCCTTAGCTATTAAAATGGTTGAATCAAAACTTGTTCTCACCCAGACCATAACTTTTGAGTGCAAATTGAGAATATGGCATCACAAGGAGCAGTGGTAGCTTATATTTTTGGCACAAATGGTTGCATACATTCCTGACCGTGTGATTTACTGCTTTCTTCTGGGATTTGAATTCTTGTGGCTAATGAGTGGTTAAATTGTGTCAATGTGCTCAGTGGCTTGACCGTGGTTGAGAAAATCTTGGTGTTAAACCTTGTCATAAAGCTTTTTGAATAATTAAATTCAACTTTTGTCTTTATAAAGTAGCATCTTCAGTGATAGAACTCTTCCAAAGAGAGTAAGGAGCTGCTGACAAACATGTAAATCAAATCTTTAATTTTCTGGCAGAAATTTGATGGCTGAAATGGATGTTTTATTTGCAGTTATCAGCTTGAGCCACTGGGAAACAAACCCCTAGGGTAAACTAAGGAATGTTTCATTTATCAAAAAATACTGTTATTGTTATTTCAGTTGTATCTTCATATTTGTATTTCCTAGCTATGGAGAAGATAATCTCATTGCATAAAAACATTTCAAAACTTCAATTTATTATGCTGTTCTTGCATGAACCCTTCTATTAATTGCAAGAGAGATCTATGACCTTTCCAGTTGGCAGTAGATTTTAGATGAAGTAGCCCTCTCGCAAGCCTCTTCTAGCTGTGGTGTCTGTATTCACAGAATTGGAGAATAATTGAGGCTGGATAGGATCTTTGAAGACCATCTTGTTCAACCCCCTGTTGTGATCTGACTGAACTTGCTCTGATTACTCAGGCCCTTGTCCAGTGGAGTTCAGGTAGTGTCTGCTATTGCTCTGGGTAGTACATTCCAATGTTTGACCCCCTCCTTGTGTTGAAAAATCCAGTGTTCCATCTTGTCTTCTGCCTCTTGTGCTGTAGCTGTGTACCTTTGAGCAGTGTGGTTCTGTTTTTTAGGTAGTTGTAGACAACAATAAGATCTACAGTGCTCCTGCCTCCCAAGCCTCTTCTTAAGGCTGAACAAATCCAGTTCTCCCAGTCTTTCCTCCTATATTAGGTGCCCTAGCCCTCAATCATCTTGGTAGCCTTCATGTGCTCACTCCAGTATGTCAGTGTCTGTCTGTCAGTCTGGGGAGCTGAAAATTCTGTGTGACTCCAGATAAATCCCTATGAAGGTAGAATGCCTGTGTCCCTTGGACTGCTGGCAATGCTCCTGCTAAAGCAGCCTGGAACGCAGTCAGTTCTTGTTGCTGAAGGGCACACTGCTGACTCAGATTCAACTTGTAACCATGAGGTCCCACATACCTCTTTCTGCAGATCTGCTTTCTAAGCAATTGATCTGCAGCCTGTACTGGCTCCTGTTGTTTTTCATCCCAGGTGCAAGACCATCTTTCTGGTTTCTGTTGGCTCATTTCTCAGCATGTTGAAGTCCCTGCACATAGCAGCCCTGTCCTTCAGTGTGTCAGTTGCTCCTTCCAGTGTGGTATTACCAAGACTTGGTGCATGCGAGGTCTTTCTTTTCATCTGTATTATCTCTTCTAAAGCAAGCTGTATGGCTTTAATGCTTAATGCAAGGAACAGTAATACTACATATTGCATGACTCAGTGCATGTGTGAGCAAATAAAATTACATAAAAATAACAGGTCACACTTCCAATTGGTCTAAGCCAGTGTTCTGTATCCAATGTGAGGAACTGATGGTTACAGAGCTTAAAAATTCCTGCTATATACCTTCTTCCCTTTGGCCATTCAGTGGTTTTTGGACTTGGAGAGGCAGAGAAGCCCACCCTATACCAGTTGCTTTTTTCAAAGTCACTTACTGCCTGTGGTCTTCAGAACACTCAGTTGTAGAGGATTCACAGTTGAGTTTTTCTTAACATAATTCACACTTCCTTTGAGTGCTAAATGTACGTTCTGATAAAATGGGATGAGACTCCCAGAGTTTGTTTTATGAGAAATAATAATAAAATCACTCTCTTATATCATCCATATGAATATATTCTCTCTCTAAAAACAATGTAAGCCTATTAAAAACAAAATCCATCCTCAAAAAACCTCAACCTAAGAAAAAAACCCCATGCCGTTCAGCTGCAGTCACCTGAGTTCTGTTTTAAGATGAGAAGTTTTGTCCTTTCAGCCCTTCTCCCTTTTTCAGGTGATTTATTGATATTACCAAACAGGAAGGGAGCTCAACAGGGATTTTTTTTTTCTGGATGTTGCTGGTTACTGTTGCCTATATGCTAATTTAACCTCTTCTTGTTTCTTTTAGCCAGCTTATTCATACCTCCAAGAGCTTTTCCTCTCATCCAATGGAAACTTTGTTTTTCTAAGAATCTTTTTCCATGGCTGAACCCTTTGAAAACTGTAAGAAGTTCTAAACAAATAACATTAGACTTATTTTGAATTTCATGTTATTTTAGCATATCCAGATAATTCTCAGTAAGTGATTGTAAAAAAAAAAAGTGTTTAGATACAATCTTTTTATTCAAAAGATGTTTAATCACATGGTTTGTGATTGCTTGATGAATGATAAGTATTTAAAGCTACTTTTAGATGTGCAAAGCTCATAATACTCAGCCAGTTTGAAGAGGCTGTGCATCAGAGGAGGTTAGTCTCATGATGAAGAAATACTTCCTTTTTAGTGCTTTCTAAAATAAAATTTACGTGAGGGAGAATCCTATGTAAAGAAAAAGAAAAGAAACTTTGTAAAAAAAAAACTTTCACTTTCTTCTAAGCGTTATTGTAGTTTCTTAAATGCAGAAAATATACTGCAGAAAATGTGATTTCTCAAATAATCTACTAAAGTGCCTCTATTCTTCTAAGGGATAATTTTTTTAAACCAATTCCTAGTTATATCTCTGCCCTGCAGAAATCCTGTGTGGTTTTTTTTTTCCCACAAACAAGAATAAAAGTTGTGGGTTTTTTCTATCCCATCTTTGGGGGTTTTTAATACTACTTTTTATTGCATCTGGCTATATTAAAGCTATAAAAAGGGTAAGTGTTCTTCATAAAGTGCCTACCAGCCTGCACCTAGAGAATATTTAGTTCTGATTGTCAGGAAAACTGTTTATGGTCACCAGTACTGAAGTGTATGGTGTCATCTGTTTGGCTTGGCAGGATTATGTGAAGATATTCTTTCAGGGTGAGGGGCAAGGGAGAAACATACTCCCACATCTTCTTTCTTGCAGGCTTTTTAAGAGCAGGAATGACCCTATTTGACATAGCCATCTTCAGTACAGGAAACTTTAGTGAACTTGTCCTCTGTCTTCTAAGGGGCTGTCCCTAGTTGCATCTACCAAAGGAAGATGAATGCTTAAAAATAACACTGCTGTTTTGAGTCTTTCTTTCCAAGCTTCTGTAATTTTTCATATGAAGTCTAATATTCTGAAGAGTAAACTGGTTGTAGAACTACCAGAATACTTTGCTTTGGTTATTGGATATGTTAGGTTTTTTCCTAAATTGAGTCACTTCAGAGCTCCTGAAAGTAAACCATTGCCTCCAGCTAAGTGTGGTGTTGGCAGGAGCTATGCAAACTTTTGTGTAGTTTTTGCCAGAGAACTTCATTCTTGACCTGAAATATCCCTGCTGTTTCCAGCTGTGAGCTTCATGAACAAACACTGAATTTTGACAAGCTCATAATTATTCACGCAGAATAATTTATTAGATCAAATTCCTGTCCTAATTAGTTTCCCTTTGTTTTTTAACAAGCTTTACATTGTTTTTGTTTTCACTTGTTTTCCTAACAAGTCTTACTTTTGCTGGTTTCACTGGGTTGAGTAGGTAATCCTAAGAAATGACTGAAGGATGCAAGTGACCTGATGTTGCATTGTCAGCTTAAATGGAAGGCACCACATGTAAGCTACTGTCTTAATGTATTAAAATGCACCATCATTTTATTGGTGTATGGAATTGTCTGAACTGGTCTTTAAATCGTGAGTGAGGATCATAAGCCAGGAATACCCAGGGAGGGAATTAATTAAATTGGGACTTTAAAAGAATGTTGAATTTGGAGTGGTTTAGCATTTAAATGGCTATATCATTTTTTTCCCCAATAAACTAGTGTTATATGCCATTTAGGAAAGCAGGAATTTCTCCTGCAGCCAAATCTTCACCACAGTCACATAGTAGGAAGTGTTGAGTTAGACTTAAAATGGTGTGTACTAAGGCTAGTACCTGTGATTCCTTAATGCCTGGATTATACGTGGATGGATGTTACGGGCTGTTTCCTTTGCTACAGTAGCATTTTTTTTGCCTCTTACCTGTCCCATTCATCCCACCCACTTGAACGATGAATAATGTTGTAGCAAAGCTCATTGTGAGCCCTTAGAGGATGGAGGGGTGATATTCTATTAAACAAACCCCAAAACTCATATACACACACACTTTCACAGTTATATCCACATACTCATGAACATTGAGACGTGTCAAAGTAGTCTGTCAAGCAACCAGACCACACAGATGAATGTGTCAATGTGGTCTTGCTAGAAATACTTCCAATGAAATGAGTGATGTCTTCTGGGTTCTTCTTGGGTCAGCAGCTGTGTGCTGAATTTGGATGTGATTTTTGTCCCCTGTAGGAGCTGACAGTGGTGAGGATCTCCATCCTGTTCCACCTCTGAGTCATTAGGAGTTACTCAGTATTTTGTTTCCCTATCTTGACTGTCTTGCAACTTCAGTCCTGTTACTTATCTTCTCTCCATTGTCTTTTAATGACTTATGTCTAGTGTAAATGTAGTCGTTTTACTGACTTGGGTGTTTTGAAGAGCTGATTATGTAGTCCTACTGTGGTCTTTGATCTGCTTATCTAGTTGTCATCAACACATGCTCTTCTTAAAGGCCTTTCTTCTGCCGTTTTTTTTCTGATGTTCCCACACCCAGGCATCCAATTCATTGAACAATCATATCAGTCTTAATGTTTCCATTACAAAATGTCTCTGCATTTGTGCAAAAAGGGAGAGAACACCTGCCTCTGTTTCATGCTGGCAGCTCTTAATCTGTTACTATCCCTTAAACTACCAAAATATACTTACCAGACCTAGTGTCTGAACTGCTATTAAAATTACTTACTACTTGTTTAACATAACTTCAGCTACCCATTCTTGCATGGGGCTCCAGTTTGTTTGCTATAACCTTTTTGTCCATATCCTGTCATTCAAGAAATCTCTAGTCTTCCTTCTTCCTCTTTTCTTGCTTTTCTACCTTGCTGGTGCCAGAGGGAACACAGGACTCTGCTATCACACCAGGTTTAGCTGTTGGGTCTTATCAGCTTAATCCTTTTCTTCTTCTTGGTATTGCAGTCTCCTATCTTCATACTCCTGGATTTACACATCCTCAAATCCTATTAACTGCTCAATACTTTGCAATTTCTCTGTCTCTTAGGCTCCCAATCCCTTTCCTCTTGAGGGCTGAGCATGCATTCCTTGCTTTCTTCAAAGAAACTCTCTGAAGAGCAGCCACCTTCTTCTGGAGATAAATTCCTGGAGGACTGGTGGGGTAGTTGGTAACAAGTTTGAACTGCCAGGGGCTCCTCACTTGACTGCTGACTCTTTCTTCTTTGGCACTCAGTGTGTTTTCTAAAAAAAGCACAAGTGACAGAACTTTCTGCGCTCCAGCCTACAGGGTGAATTGAAAGCAAGCAGGCTTTGTTGATTCTTCATTTTCTTCGGGCTGGCTGGGGGATGCTGACTGTTAACAGTTTTTCTTTGAAGCACTTCAGCTGAAGGAAAACTTGCAGTATGCTTTAGTCTTTAATAATTTCAGAATAATTGAAAAGTAGACTCTTCTTTTGCTATCCATGCTCTCAACAGTTAACTACTTGTGCAGTCTATTGGAGTGAAATTTTTAATTGTGGTCTTACTTGAAAATTTTTTCAAACTGTACTCATGGGCAGGCATACTTGTTTTTCAATTTTACTTTCTGATTGCACCTGCTGGTGTGGTAGTTTTTTTTTGAGAGAGAATCTTTCCAGAAACTTTACTAATGCTAGTTTACACCATGTTAGGCCATCAAGATGAAGTTGCATGCACCAAGTTTCTGTATTTCTAATTAGGAATCAATATATGAGTCTGTTATTTATTCCATGAAGATACTCAGACTTCCCTGTTTCTTCTTGGATGCTTTGGCTGGTGTAGATTAGAGCAGCTTCTAGGTTCCCTGAATTGTATTCCAGCTGCTGCAAGGAAAGTGTCCTGTCCTAGCACCTCTTCTTACACTGTGAGAGTCCTTTGGAGGAAGTGCAGAACTTACCAGAGGTTTTCTTTATATTAGAGTAATACCAGTAAGTACTTTGATTTAATCAGTATAATAGCTACTTGTGAATTTAACTGACAAAAATAATTGTTCTTATATGACAAGTGCAACTTCCTGAAACTACAAGCTTGGACTGGCAGGGAAGGACTAGCCTATTACAAACAGGGCTATAGATTTTTTTCTTTTGGTCCTTAGGTGTTTGGGAAAATGATCAGGCTAGATCTGACAGAGCAAGAGAAGTAAGGCTACTGCAGCTTTGTGCCCCTGATCAAACCAGTAGTGAAGCTGAAAATGTATTTCTGGTAGGCACGCTCAGAGTGCAGGTGTATACCACACACGTGTACACGGCTGGCAACTGACAGACTCACAACACTCACATGGATACAGCACTAGTGGCCTCAACCTACTCCCCTCTCCAGCTGAAGAGAATGGAGGCCTGCTAGTGAGAGTGTGTGTGTGTGAGTGTGCGTGTGTAATACATATGAATACATGTTTGCAATGTGGCTATGGGCCCAGGAAAAGGTTAGAAAGGAATTGTAGCAAGTAGGTAGGACAGGCTGTGCTGATCAAGTACGAGGCATGGCCAGAGAACTGTAATGTACTAACCAGCAAATTATTTACATGTGACCAGTCCTTTTTATTATCTTGTCTCTTTTGCCCATACTTGCCTGTCCCCAGATCACCTAAATACCTCCCTGGTTTCTCCCCAGAACATTACACAAGTCCTGTGTGATCCAGAAATGTGTTTCCCCAGCATGCCCCAAATCCCCCTCAGTTCTGAAAGTGCTTTGACAATGACTCATCCTGGTGGATGTCACACAGACATAGGGGCTGAGGCTCTCCTGGGACAGCCAGGGGAGATAGTTTTCCCATCAGAGCTTCCAGCTTGGGGTCCCACCTGCCTTCGCCCCTGTGCTTCTCAGGGCATATAGAAAGGGGCTAGTGGCAGGATCTTAAGTGGGATCCCGCTCCTGCCATTGCCTCTGTGTCCCTTTGTGGGTGTGCAGATGATATTTTATTGCATAACCCAGCACTGCAAATGGAGCTTGATGGAAGACACTCTGATACCTGTTAAGGTCAGTAGTGATGCCTGAAGCACACCTTTGATCAAGCTCGACGGTTGTACTCCATGAGGAACAGAACTCAAAGACTTCGTCCAGGATCTTGCATGTAACACATGTAACTGCAATGTTCTTTGTTCTGTTGCTTTTTCTGCATTTTTTTCTCCTGGGAAGCTGTAATTTATTTGTCAGTGGCACTAGCCCTGCCTTAATTGTTTTTGGATCATTAGAAGAGCTAGAAGCTTTTTTATGTTCTAGAAGACCAAAGTACATTATGTGTAATATGCCTGTCTTCTATGAAGTGTGGATATTATTATATGCACATTAATAATAATGTTAATATAATTATTAGTCACACATCTAGTGACAGTTACTGTTTATGATGTAATAGCATTTTTGTTAGGTTTAGTATTTAGTCCTTTTCTTCCTCCTTAATATTAGAAATAGGGAATAATGATTTACTTACTCATTTGGAGTTAAGATCTGACTGCAAAGATGGCAAATTGTTGGTGTCATTCCTTAATTGATCTAGTGGGGTTACTGTTCCAGAAATAGCATTAAAATAAACAGGGTTGTAGAAGGGCTAGTAGCCAAGCCACATTGTGCTTAGATTGAAAGCTGATAAAATAATAACACATTTTAAATGCTCAGACTCTTCTAAGAAATTAGAGTGCAATGTTAATGGATGGAGATTGATCCTTCAGCAGAAAGACTTAAGTGCTTTTCTTTTTTGATAACAATGCTTATACTATTCTACAATGTGCTATTATACAGTCTAACTGGAAAAAATCTCTACTGAATATATACCAGTTCTTGCCATTGACACAATAAAAATGCCTGAGTCACTGCAATAAAGGTTTTCACGTTTGTGCAGTTTAAGCAAGATTATTGCAATTGCTAGGTAGAGTGGTGGCTTTAGGCCTCTTTTCTACAAATACAGAGAAAGATTCTCTAGTGAACAGTTTGAGAGTTTCAGTGCCTTACTCCCTAAGGTCTTCCAACCCTCATCAGATATTTGAAGGAGGTGACTGATTCAAGCAGTTTTCTTGACTAAATTTTACAGTTTCTCTGGAAGGAAAAAGACTTTAATATCTTAAGGAAGTAATAAACAATGTTGTAATCCAGGATTTCAAAGAAAAAACTATACTAGGCAGCATGTGCCTGTATCTGTTTGCTCATGATGTGTACAAAGAGCCTTTTTAATGCAACCACCCAGAAGCTTGAAGGGCTAAAGGCATTGGTGAAAAATGGAGGAGGAAATGAACCAGCACTATGATTGGCTTAGAGTTTTGTGCTGTTGTACCTACCTACTTTATAAATAAAAGCTTTGGACTTCTGATTTTTCAGAACTATATATACACATACATATAGTTTTTTATATATATAGATATATATATAAATAAAACCATATATATATACACACACATAAAGGAGTAGTAAAGCATGTATATTTTTTACTACATTTTACCTATGTAAAACTTAAAAAAATTAAATATTTTCTTTAGAAGTACGCTCAGTATTTTGAGAACTGATTGGATGTATAAACTGTAAGAAAATAATTTGTGGAGTAATACAGTATGGTAAAGGAGACTACCTGTAATGCTAAAGAGCATCTGTACATGTGAGAAATAGTGCATAGATTTTATTTTGTAACAACTCAAGTAAGTAGAATTTTTGCTCAAAAGAATTATTGTGGGTTTAAAATTCCAGAACAATGCTCAAGTAGCTCAGTTACTTGCCCACTTATTTATATTTTAAAATGAAATTATTGTTTTGCTGTGGAAGTACCTGGTGCTGAGTGTGAAATATGGAAGTTGTGTGAAAACGGATATGAAAAACTGAGTTTAATTTTTATTTTATAAACTCAGTAAAATGTAAATTCTCAGCTGAGGAATAAGAACTTAAAATAAATGTAGTGCTTCTTTAAAACAGTTTTGAGGAAGTGTTTGCTTTCATGTTTGACTTGGTGCTTTCCTAAAAAAATGATTGGAAGAAGGGGCCTGTGATTCAACAGTTCAACAGGAAGCTTTTTGTTTCATTTTTTTAACTGCAAATATCTAAATTATAACTGTTATCAGTAGTAAGCATTTGCAGTGTCTAGAGATTGTCAAAACCCTGGTGGTATTATGAATAAATCAAAATATTTGTAAATTCTTGCTTTTGAGTTTTTGCAAACTGGATTTTAGACTAGATGGGACAGATGTGAACTCTGTATCTACTAAGAAGTACTTTAACAAGCTGTAGTTCATATGTCATCTGTCAAGCTGAATTATCTCAGTTGCATATGTGAAATATTGCATATGCAGCAAGTCACTTTGAGGGTTTATCAGCTGTATATCTAAGATAAAATTACTTTGTGCAAAGTAGCAATTTGTTCAGGTTTTCTGTATGTATAGCAACCTGGGCATTTGGACTGCTGGAAATCAGCTATATCAGATAACTGTTTGGCCACTAAATGAGAAATAGTTTATTGTCCCAGTGAATGATATTGGCGAACTTGAAAATTTTGGATGGAGATGAGGTAGAAGAACAAGGTCAAGAGTTACAGAGGCTGGTTCACTTGGTTACAAGGGTTACTGAGTGTACAAGCTGAGTCACGTGTGCATGTAACTGATATAAAGGGCACTGCTGACATGGAGAATTACTCTGTATGTGCTTTTTCTTTTATTTGCTCTTATCAAGCTTTCCATGCAAATTATTCCCTCTTCCTATTAATCCTCTGAAAGGGACAGCACTTTAATCCATTTGTTTGCTGGGCAAAAACTTAGGGTATCCCTGGTACCCCCAGGGTAAAACCTTACAGCACCTCCTGTTATTTTACTAAATTTTTAGTATTTGAAAGGAAGAGAATAGGAAATATGAGTGAAAGAAAATGATACATGTAAATCTCCCCTTTTCTTCAACTTGTGAAAACATTGAATTCTTAGTGTCACTTGAAAATAGTCCAGTTTTGGACTTGTATTTCCATTTGACAGTGTATTTGTGATGAGGCTGATAAATTTGTATGTAATTATTGGAGGAAAAAAGCATTCTTAACAGAAGATAGGCATGCCCAACTTCTTAATTGTCACCTCGCTTTACCTTAAAATTTCTTCTTTTAAAGTCAAATGTAGCTTTCCACATAACCTATTAACAAAATAATGTTACAATTGCTGTATAGTTCATTGCTTGTACTTGTTGCACTAAATGCAGGCACGTGCCTCTGAACACTTGTCTGTTTTTTGGATTGAAATGTCCTTTTTCAGAACAGACACTTTAGTTTCTGTGTGAATGCAGATTGTCGCCCTCTCAAGCAGATGCTAGTTCAACAATCAGATCTTCACTTGAAAAGTATTTACCTGCTACAGCATCTAAATGATTTGTCCTAAAATCAGTTGTGCTTCTGTGTAATGGTATTTTGGGTTTAGTTAGTGTACCTTTTTCTTTATGGTAAATAGTCTGTCCCTTGTTGAAAATGGACTTGTTTACTTTTAATGACTATTTTGGGGTGGATAGTGGGGAGTGGTGGTTTGTAACATTAGGAGTTCTTTAGGTAATGGTTTGAGCCTTGAAGATAAGAGTTTAAGACCTAAGTTAAGTTTGATTATTCTGTAGGGACCTACAAAACATAATGGGAATATACATTGACGTAATCAGAGAATACCTGCTGTTATAGTCTGTCCTGAGGATACTCATGAAGTTACTGAGGTGTGATGGAGTCTCTTAGCCAATTTTGATGGATTCAGAAGGGTCTTTACATGTGAAAAGTTAGGGTTAGTTTATGAGCTACTTGAGCAAACTATGCTCCTGAACTTCATGTAGTTTACCAAACTTACTTGTGAAGTAAGATTTGTCTTGTCTGGTTTTATCTTAATCATGGTCTCACTAGGGCTGTAGAAGTGGAGTGTATGCTTACAATATTTAAAAGGCATCCTTGATTTGCCCCAGTGCAAGTGGGGTGGGGCAAAGGAGGAAGACTAGTAGTTCCACTAAGAGGAATTTGGGTCTGGAGGTCTAATCTATGCTATAGCTCTGAAACATGAGACCATTGTATGACACGTTTGGTTGCAGATATGTTTGGAATATGTGTGTACCTGTTGGTTGTGGGAGCAGTTAGAATTAAACATTTCTAGCAAATGAGACTGTCATCTTTGAAGTTAATATCTAATGCTTTCTTATGCTGAATATCACTGATCCTAAATCAAAACAGAACATTATCTTTGGTGTTCAGCTGTTGGGTATTTAAAAAAATGAATAAAAACACTAGTGCTAATTTGGTAGGAGGGGGGAGGGGGAAAGGAAAGAGAAAAACATGCCTGGAAATCAGATCTGGAATTCAATTTTTTTATTTTAGGCCATTAGTTAAAAATGTGATTACCTTGTGCTTTGAAAATTGTCTTGGACAGTCAGCAGAAAACTTTCTTGTATGACTACTAAGAGGAAAACAAGTGATTACAACCGTTTCTTATCGATTTGTTCCTTGTTTATTCTTTCTACCACAGCATTTTTAGACTTTATTAAGTGTCAAAGGTCAGGCTCAGTTTGCCATGAAATCCAAATGCATGTGTTTTTCTGTTAATGATTGACTTCAGCCTTCCTTTAAAGGTTCCTGAAGGCTTAATACTTATAATCTCTACTAGCAATATTTTGCCTAACAGTGCACTTTTTACTTTCGAGCTTTTTGTTTTACTTAATTAAGCATTTGTTTATTCTCTTCTAGATTTTTAAACTACACAGAAGACCTGCAGTCTTTCTACTAGTAAAAGTTGTTTGCCCCCAAGGGCGTATTCTTCTTTAACTGTTTCAGGTTCCTATTTTGTGCCTTTATAGCTTGAAGAAAATGCCATGATCAGTTTCCTATGATACTTGCTTCTGATTCACCATTACTATCTATTTTGTTGATTTATTAGAGGGGAAACCAACAAGCAAAAAAGCCCCCCAAACTCTGCCTGAGCTTAAGTTGCTATTATAGTGCAGGTGAATTAGATGGCAGTTAGGTAATCTGCTAGCTGCAGTGATACAAGATGTTCTATCTGTGCATAAATACCCATTTTTCTGACTTCTATTTTTTTCTGCTGCTTATGCTCACAAGGACTTGGTTTCAGTAGAAATTCTGATCTTGTGTTGTCCTTACAAAGGCACAGGGTATAAATAGTCTAGCCCTGTTTTTGTAAATGGCAACCTTGGGGAAGGTCACTGTATTAAGGATATAAGTGAATTTCTTCTGGCGCTTGGCGTTTCAACTCTGTCACACCTGTCAGAGAACATTTATTGTGTCTAAAGCCTTGGAGGAAATCAGTGTATGTTCTGACTTGATATAATGTTTGCTTTTGTTTCTTACTCCTATTATAAGCTTATTTTACTAATTTTACAACATACTGGCAAGTTTATGCTTCTTTCCACCTTGGTCCATCAAGATCAGAATGGCACATACAAACTTGAAGCAGTATTTTGGACTCTTACAAAGCATGTATGCAGAAGAGATGCTCTGCATAAGGACAAGAGAGCTTACAGCTATTTGTAAAATCTGAGTTCAGTCTTTTCATTCAGAAGAAACTAATTCAGACTGTCTAATGATTTAATGTCTACTGAAAACAGAGGCTCTTTCACGATTGTCATATGGAAACAGGGTGTCTGTTCAAAGATCTCTTTATTGGGATCCAGTGGATCCTATATAGTTGGTTATATATATTGGTTTCTGACTCATTTTAACTACCAGTATCCTTAATAAGGTCATTCAGTAAAATACTTGTTCCTCAATGACAAGAAATGAAAGACAGTGGGGAAGAAACAATGTTTTATATTCTTGTCAGATAATTCCACTAATCCTTGGTTTATAAATCTTTGCATATTGGGCATGATCTCTTTGAGAGTGTTGTAGAAATATGATTAGATCCTTTATAGATAATCCTGATTATTAAAGCCTGTTCAAGAGAGCTTTGGTGTCCAAAAGAGATGGTATTTCCTTGCAGTGAATTCTTTGCCCATAATGTTTTAGAATTTTCATTTAAACTGGTATTTAATTTGGGGGGGGGGGTTTGGGTTGTATTGCTTTTAAAGGAGGGCCTATCTCAGACAACTGCAAACTGAAAGCTGTAGTCATGTAACTGGAGTTCAGAGTATAGTATACTTCTTGTGGCAGCATTATGTCATAAATTTATTTTTAGTCTTTCGACACATACTTTCTCTAATGGGATCAGTAGATCTCTTGAATAGAACAAGCAGTGCACTTCTTGACAGTAGGAATTTTAAGTGTGTCAATACATGCATTTCAACATTGGCATTTCTTTTCTGGTGACATGCTGTTCTGTGATCTGTGGATTGTTCAGTAATGGGAACAGCTATATAGAAATTCAGTTGCTCTCCCTTTTGGACCCACAACTAAGAAATTCCTCAGAATTCAGGCAGTGAAGCAATTTTCACAGGTGTGTGTTAGGCAAGGCATATAGCATCAGGCGTTTGACATAGTCTTTGGGTAGTGGTAGGTTGGACAAAAGTAGGGTTGGCAGTTTCTAGGAGGCAGATGTACAGAGACTCTCTGTGGACATGGGAGGATATTTGGATGCTTACTGGCTCTAATGGTTCTGTTGGTTTCCTAACATCTATTGAAAAGTCCCTCTTTTGGAAATGACTACTTTTCCCCAGAGAAAGAAAAATAAATAATGGATGGAAGAGGATGTATCTGGAGTGCCTTAGGCAAAGGGTAACCCTGTGCTTCTGGGCACAGGCAACACAAATAAAACAAGACTGGTGGAAAAAATGCATCCATAGGAGGGAGATACAGTTGTTCTAAGTAATGAAGCTTACATCTATAATACTAACAATAGGCTTCCTGAGATCTACTTGTAAGGATCTATTTGGCTTAGAATTCAAGGATGCCCTCAACTCCTACTCATTTCTTAAGGAGAAAAAGAAGAAATATTTTAATCTTATGGCTTAGTTCTACTTTTTTTACCTGAAAGAGACTTTGTCTTTCTAAGATTCACAAACAAGGGATTGGTGGTTGTCCTAATATGCCAACCTAAGTTTTATTTTCTGAAGAACTGCTAATGTTTAACATGATCTTCAGAATCCAGTTTTTCAAGAAGCAGAAGTCTAGAATGCTATTATTCCATAAACTATAGTGTCTTAGAATAACTTCAGTTGGAAGAAACTCTAGTTATCTGGTCTGACACCTCTCATTCAAAGTAGGGCCAAGCTTAAAAAATACATCTAATCAGAATATACTTTATTGCAGTTTCAGTTGCTTTTAGTCCTGTCACTGTGCACCACTGAGAAAAGACTAGCTCTATATTCTGTAAAAATCACCCATTTGGTGTATTGAGGCACTAATGGAATTCCTTATGAGCTGCTGGTCTTTTAATCTGCAGTCTAAACAAATTCAAACTTTGTAGCCTGTCCTCATATGTGAGCATGTTGGTGGCTGACTGTTAGACTTGCTGAGCTCTTATTGTTGAGTGATTAAATGGCAGATTAAATTCAGTGCATGTATATGTCTCATAGGAGAAATATAATCCAAATATATGCTGAAAAAAGGCCTCTACATCAGTCATTACCATTAGCAGGAAAATAAGGTAGGTCATGAATGTTTAGAAAAACCTAAACATCTTTACTCTGAAGCAGTTGCAATACTTTGAAGAAAAAGAGGGGGAAAAAGGATAATTAGGATATAGAGAATGAAAAAAGTTGTTAGCACATAAGCTTATTGTTTGTCCTATATTAAATGCTGTGTGCAGTTCTGACTACCCTCTTGCAGAAAGAGTATGATATGATTAGACTCAATATAAAGGGTGAAGAGGGAAAAGTGGATCTTCTGTATAAAGACAAAGTCAGAAAGATGCTTCACTTTGGAGAAGAAGCTACTGTGAATAGACCTGATCAAGGCATACAAGATCATATGTTACAAGATGAAGTTTAGCAGGGATGATTAGTTCATACTCCTTACAGCAGAGGTATTAAAGTATGAGCAGGTTCAAAACAAAGTTTATTTTTTTGTGTGGTGCTGATGCCTGAGCATGTTCTGTGACTGATTACAATAAAATGCAGTGAAGCCAAAGGAATGCTTATGTAATGAAATGTTCTTCAAGAATGGTTAAGATGCAACTTTCTGCATAGGAGGTTTTTAAGCTGCTTGCTGCTGGGTGTTGGAGGATATAGCCAGAGAAAATATTGCAGCATGCTAGCCCTTTTTCAGCTGTTCTTGGTCTTAAGTATTTTGTGGTGGTCAGAAACAGGATACTGGGCTAAATCAGTCTTTGATCTACACAGTATTAGAATTTCTTCTGTTCTTAAAAGTAAATGCCATGTAAATGTGATTATGGAGGCAAGGAATTATTAATGCTAGCTGGAGATGATCAAAT
>VZZY01018513.1:125451-165669 GCA_013400335.1 Eurystomus gularis
TCAACAACCACCTTTTTCCTCCAAAGCAAGATCTCTTGAATTCCTGAGCTACACTTACAAGTATTCTTACAGAAGCCGATCATCTGCTTTGCTAAAGATAATATCCATGTATGTAAATGGCCATAATTGAAGTGGAGTTCCTTCACACAGTCCATAATTGACTTACGGAGTAGTTTGCTGTAAGATATTGTGGATGCTGCCAACATGTAAGTGTTCCAGGAGAGGATGGCAGTTCAGGGAGGAGAAATCCACAGAATATTGATAAATATACTGAAAAAAGTAATCTCCAAATCTGTTTAGTAGGAAAAACCAAAAAATCTCTGGCTTAGGAAGTCCCTCAGCTGTTAATGGTTGGAGGCTGGGAGACTTCCTTGGTCTTGCATAAATCATAACGAATAACTTAATGGAAGCATGAAGATTTTAATATTGTAAATGTTGTCCTTCCCTTTTGTCCAATATTTCTATAAAATACAAGGAAAACCCTTCTAAATATTAAAGCTGAGCTTTCAGAAGTTACTGAATGCTATGAAAGCAGTTATATTAACTCTGCATTATGACTTTCTTGTAATAGGCTACTTCAGTGCAAACATTTTCAGTGCGAGACAGTGAAATATTTTCAAACATCTACCATTCATATAACTCATACTATATTGTTTGTTTCACATGATCATTTAAAAATAATTTTTCCTAGAAATCTGTGTTGTAGAGTACTCTCCACAAAACAAGAATTTCACATACTTGTCTGTCACATACTGATCTGCAGAAAGTTTGCTCTCACTTTCCACTGTCTGTGCTTCTGTCTCAGTATGCATACTGCCAAACAGATCATTCTGCAAGCTACCCAGTGAACTACAATTTTACCGCTGTTTTGGTTTGCTGTGTGAGCTACACAAACACACATCTGACTTTGTTTTGTGTGAGGAAACAATATTTTTTTAGTTGATTTTTTTGAATCCTCAATTTAAACATTCTTCTCCTCACTTGCCTCCTATCAGTTGTCTTCCAGACAGTAGCTTTTTGTTCCCTGTCTCAACTAGAACAATCTCAGGGGAAGATAATAAAATATTCTTGAAGTTCATTACAGAGTGAAGGGTGTTATTACTTTGTTAAACCAACCACTTGAAAGATACTTTGAGGCTAAAACTGATAAGACTCTTATTATAACACATAGAAAATTTTTGATTGTAAAGAGGAATGCTATGGATGAGTAGCCTTTATTTGAATTTATGCATGATAAAGCATTCCAATGTGATATGGTATTAATGCTTTCTTTTCTGTGTCTCTAAGTCCTAGTGTTTGAGTCTAAAGAATGAACTAAGATTTAACAGCTTGGCTTATAGTTTAGTAGATAAATAGATATTATGTAATCTAGCTGTGACAATGGGAATGATTTTATGAATGCTTAGATATTATATTTATAGCTGAAGATAAAAGGCACTATTTAAGGCTGATTTTTAAAAACTTGTGGTAAAACAGCAGCATGTTTGGAGTATGTGGTACAGTTTCATTGCTATAGACTTCTGAATGGAAATAATTAAACATACTCAGATGATAGCTGAAGTACATTTGGAGTGAACTGAAAGAGCATGTAGCTGTGACTTTTCATTTTGGAATCATTTTAGGTATAAAGTTTTGCTTTTTTGTAATCTGTTATGTGTTTCAATGTCACAGAAATGGACTTTTCAGTATAGATGCTGCCAATAGGCTCTCTGGTCTGATATTTTTATCTGAAGTGTAACTTCTGTTCCATCTTCTAAAGAAGCTTGGGAATTAGTTATTTGGTAATTGCATGTTTTGTGGAGCTAATTCTTAACTTCCAGTGCCTTGAGGAAGGTTTAAGTCCTTTGAGCAGGAATAGCTTTTCTTCTATGGCAATCAGAATGTTTTGCATATGAATATGAAAGCAGCTATATGTAGCAATTAGGTTGCTGTATTAGTATCTGAATTAGCAGCTCTGGAATGTAGCCAGCTTGCGGCCAGGAAAGCAGCCAATAGCCTGGAGGGGAAATGTTTTAATTGATACGTAATAACTGTACTAGAGAGCTCTCATTATTCTGGCAAGCTGCATTTGTAACTTTTCATATTACTTATTTGGGACAGTAGTTCCTTCTATTTTAAAAATGTGGAAAACAGTTCATTGTACCTTTTTCATACTGAGTGAAAGTGTAAGAATGCTTGAAAACTTACTTGAGCCAAGTGAAAATGAAAATTACTTGGATCTATTGAATTGAATATTTCCATCAATTTCCTCATGGGATCAAGATATTGTAGCAAGAATTATTTGCCTTAAGGAAATAAACGGAACAGCATATGCTTAAATTTTTAGTCTTAATTCTTTTTGGTGCTAGGTGTCTTCACAAAGGATGAATACAGTAAATTTTCCTGAACTACGCATACATGTTAAGTTAAACCTCAGGAACATTCTTTTCATTGAATAATAAAGCTGTTCATACAAGACATGCCAACAGCATCTCTTAAGTTACATTTCTGTAGGACACAAGAGCCTTGTATTAACTTGTAATTTAAAGGGCTCCAGTCTTCATTAGGTAGATAGGTGGTACAGCCTGAGCTTCCACTTCTGCAGCACCTTTCTGAAATGCTTCAGATGAGACCATTGTCCTTCCTCCTAACTGTATGTGCTGAAAATCAGTGGGAAACTTTCTCCTCTTTTAGGCTTTGCCTGTCATTGCTGTAGCAGAAAGAAGAGAATCAAGTGATAAGAAAGGTTTATTTCTTTGATTAGTACCTAAAAGCATGAAGAGACAAAGTCAGCATGTCATTAATTGAATGTAATTTGAGCTGAATGTTTTCACATCAGGCTTTTAAATGTCAATAATTGTATAAGCTGTATAAGCCATTAAAGTACTGCAAACTATTTGATTTCACTAAGGTGAATGCTAATTGAATCACAGCCTGTGCTAACTGGAAATTAGGACTACTAATGGCTCTGAAGTAACTTGGTCTGTGACTTCATGCAAGCTACTTAAACTGTTTCAGATGCCCACTTTCTTTACCCGTTTGTCTCTGTGAATGGGGTGTTATGTACCTGTCCTTGTGAGAAGGGATTCTCATAACCAGTAGTCTCTGGTGGGCTTGTCCAGTGCCACAGTTGTGTGTGTCCTCTCATACCTAGGCAGGAAGGCTGGTAGGAGGTTCAACCATTCCTTGATACCTTCATACCACTGTGACTCTGACAGTGAGTCTTGTAATGCCTGCTTCTCAAGATTTAGCTGCTATTTCTCTTGGCTTTGCAGATACCCCAGGTGTCGGGGTACTATATGATTTAATGCTGCCTTTGCAAGTCATGTGAAGATGCTGAGGACTGTTGATGGTGGTGGAGCTACCATTTATTGGGGGAGGTGACAGGAAGCCATGGAAATTCTCCCTCCTAGTGTTTGCAGTTTCTCTTGGACAGTAGGACTGCAGGCTCTGTACAGCTTACTCTGGGAAAGATAAGTAAAAAGATGCAGAGTCTTGTAGAAGTTGGACTTAGAAGCTTTGCAACTGGCTGGTGCCTAGGTTGTATGAGAGCGTTTATTCCATCTCCTGCTTACAAATTGTAGTTGGTAGTTGTCTTGCAATATCAGGAACCATCTGGGCTATAAAATGGGACAGATGTATTGAAATAATCTCTTGCCACACTCAAGGTGCATTTGAGCTTTCCTTGACTGCAGAGGAAGAGAAAGGATAATTGGTCTTTGCTTTTCAGTCAGTGTTAAAGGGGCCTTGTTGTTCCTAGTCTTTTGTGCTCTCCCTTCATACAGCTGGTGTTTCTGCTGCAGAGGTGCAAGGCTGGCAGGGCTATCTTGTCTGGGTTAGTCGTACCCAGAAAATACCCATAAAAGTACCTCACTCTTCTTCAGATTGTGCCTTGGAACTCCATTGTATTTATCACATGCTCAAAACCCCACCAGTAACATTCCTCCTGCCTCAAACAGTTAGGTCATGGCTCATTGAGATCATTGTTTGCTGTAAAATAAAGGTTTTAGTTCTTCTACTCTCATTTCTGTTTTTCTCTAGCCATCTGTTCTCTTTTGTTTTTCACTTATATTGTAAACTCTTTGAAGAAACGATTTTTTGTTTGCTTGTTTATTTTGCTCTGTCCTCTTCTGTGCCTTGTACAATGGAGTCTTCATCAATGTGTAGGGGTCACTGGTGCTTTAATAACATTACTTCTAAGTCTTGGTGTTGATTGATAGATACACCTGCAAATATTCTTCATTATCTATCTTGGCTATATTTTTCTTCCAGGTATTTTTATTTGCCCTTATTGCTGAATCACAATTGTTTATCTAACAGTGTCTATAAGAAAAAATCTTTAATAAAACTCCCAGTCACACAGATTTTAAATCCATTCTAGACTGAAAGAGTTCTTTCATCTTCTTGTACAACTCAAAGTGAAATTTTTTTCTGATGCATCTTGCATCAGAAGCTTTCTTCCACTACCTTCGCCCCCAAACAGATGGGGACATGTAGCCATCTGAATATATTTGTTGTAACTAGCGTGCTACAGCAGCTTGAATTACCTTTATGCCCTGAGAGAACTGTTGCGTGTAACATCAGTAACGCACGTTTGAAAAAAACAATTAGATGATAGAAGGTAAATGATGTGGTTCTGAACACCTCTATGAAGTGAAGCAGAAAGTTTACTATTAAACTAAATCAAATTCTCTTCTACCTAAACTATTTGAAGTTATTTTTGGTACACTTGGAGTAAAAAAAACACTTGCGGCTAAAACTTCAGTGTACTCACCTGAACTGAATCTTGCTGATGTAAAGATTCATTTATAAACAAAGTATAGTTTTAACAATGTCTCTAATGCTGGAGCAGTATCAGATGTAGTGACAATTTCCCATTGTATTGAGATGGGTAGTACTAGCTCAAGTTTAATCGTGTTCCTAATATATATATTACAGTATAAAAACCTATTGTTGCTCCTTTATTATTAATGTTCAATATGATCTAGATCTATGTGATTATTTTTTCAGCAAACCTAGCTGTTTAAAGTCATTAAAATCTAGAATTAGATCAAGTGAAATGTGCTAATTGATATCAGAATGGATACAGCGCCTCAAAGGTATCTTTAATAGCCTAGTCATCAGTTTGAATACTAGGTTAGATACTGGAGGAATAATTGTGGCTTGTGGGTTTTTTTTAAAGTGATAATAACTTCTTAGCTAATTGCATTCCTTGAGCTTGTAAAGTCTGAATCAATTGATTATGTAAATTGGTCAAGCTTTTTTACCATGTTGGGTACATATATTTTAAAATGAATGTAAATATTTTAAAAATAGTTACTTGATTGTTACCCAACTTTTATCTAAGATTTTATGTTGCTGAACTAAAATACTAACTGAAAGCTAGTTAGTTGGTCTTCTAAAATGCTGTCTTTTTCTATTTTGCAGCATGGGTGAGCTCTCTTTCTATGGGGATGGTCTTCTTCTGTTCTCCAATAGTCAGCATATTCACAGATCTGTTTGGGTGCCGAAAAGTAGCTGTTATTGGAGCTGCAGTAGGGCTTGCTGGACTCCTTTCAAGTTCTTTTGTAAGGTAAACAATTCTTTTCTTTATGCTTGAAGTATTTTATCACTTTCACATTGTAGAGGTAACGCTGATCCTGTCAACAGCATATGAAGGAGTAAGCAGTGCTACTTTACATTATCTGTTAGAGTAGAAACCTTGTTTTATTTGTTTTTGTTTTTTTCTTTCTAACTATGACTTGTGAGAATTCCAGGTGGTACTTTCAACTTCAAAAGTAATTTAAAAAATATAGTATAACTTCATAACAGTACTTCCTATTTAACAGGAACCACTATATATCAGTGTATCAACAGAAGACTAATGCTCTAAGATCAACAACGTTGTTGTGGATAAACTTGTATGTTTGCTTCATGTATGCTGTGTTTTAGCAGGTACATAAACATTGTTTCTGTCTCCTCCCTTTGCCTCATCCTCTCAATTTGCTTTTAAAACAGTTTTAATGGTGACACATATGCAGTAGGACCTCCAGGAAGGTGTTAATATTTGAGTAAAATTTTGCTATTATCTTCTATTCTTACCAGTCCAATTGCCAAATATAGAGATAGTGAAAACCTTAGTATAGTGACATATAGTTGAAGCTTATTTGCTTTATTAAGGAAATCTCAGTTCTTTCTTGTGTTACTGAAAAAACTTGAACAGTAGCTGAGTGTTGTTTTTTTCCCTCTAGATTACACTTCCTCTTGCACACTTCTCTAACTTTTGCAGAATAAATCCTAAGAAGTTGGAGCAGCTGATTTGTTGGACATGCCCAGGAAAAGATGAGGAAACAGGAAATTTACTCACTTATTCTAGTCATCAGCAGAAATTGGTTAGTGAAAATGGCATAAGAAGTAGCCAGAAATAAGCCACAGTTAGGTCTAGTTCTCAGTCTGCTTCTCCCTACCCAGAATAAGTACAGGAACAATCAAAAGCAAAATTCAGAAGTTTCCTACATAGGTGAAAATGTATCTCTAAAGCCAGGCTTGTGGAAATATTTTCTGTGCCTGTGCTCTGAACTGGCTGTGATCTGGATGGATGAATAGCCATGCTGTCTGGCACTATGCCTGAGCTAATACATCTAGTTTGGGCATATGTCCCCTTATGTGAACGCATATCCACAAATTTACAGAAGGAAAGAGAAATAGCTCTGTCCTAAGTACTGAGACTAGTGTTTATGTTTAATCTTGGAATAACTTGTATTTATGGGAAAAATAAAGCTCTGTTTTCCCGATACTTGAACAAGTTTCTGATTTTTACTTTTTTGTTAATTCAAGTGCAAATATTGTGCTTAAATAAATTTATTAAAGCAAGCAAAAAGCCTGCTTCCTGATATGTTTCATGAGGCTTCTTACCACAAGTGAGGTAAAGAGTAAAAGAATGCATTTTGGAGAAGTTTGTCTTTCCTTGCCTCCCAGTAGCATGTTAAGTGGTGCATGCTAAAACAGTCCTGTTATTATAATTAAACCTCTTGATAAAGAAAAGATGTTTTCTTCCTTTGAACAAAATGCTATCATCCTTGTGTTGCCCTGCTATCCAACAAAACAAGGGCACAGAAGAGGCATACAAAAGGAATTTAATTTTTAAAGGTTTAAAAAATTTTATTGTATTTGAATTCTGTTTTAGAATTTGAGGAGCACTTTGACAGAAGAGGTGAATTCCTATTAGAGTATGTGCCATGTGGATGTGCATTCTTGGTGTGTCATGTTACTTACACTAAAATGATTTATGCCTATGATGTTATCAGTTAATTGAGGGAGTATAGTTCAGATATGGAAGTCAATGTTCTAGAAGTAAAACATTGTGCAGTAGATAAATGTAAATATGATTTACTGCCTTTGTTACATACTGATTTCTTAATACAAATTTTATCTCTTAGGAAGCTGAGATGTAGGAGTATTTGTAATGCAGGAAAATATTATACTATGTATGTCCTGCCGCAAACTCTTTGAATGAAATTACAGTTGGAAGCAGTTCTCTGTCCTTAGTGTATTATGTTCCTCCTCTCATTTTATAACTTCTGTTTTTATTTTCCCTGGTTATCAATGAAAAATAACCAGAAGTATAAAGGTAATCAGTCTTTCCCCCTTATGTTGTTTCTGCTGGCTTACCTTATGTATAATTTTTTCATAGTTTAATGTAGAAAGCAACAATATTGTGTTACACAAATACTTTTTCATAATAATCCACAAAACTGGCGTTCCTGGTTCATTGAAAAGAGTTAAAAAATAAATTCAATAAATCATCATGTGGCACCTCAAATCTTGTATAAAAACTTTTCTCACATGTTGCCTCCTTTATCTAAATGTAAAAAATGTTTCCTTTGACTTAATACTATAATACTAATATAATTATTCTAATGCTGTTACTGATAAGATTTATTGCACAAGTACCTTTTAATGTCACATGTCTGCCTGTGAGCTAATACAATGGCTCTGCTTCATTTCAGTCGTATAGTGGGTGGTAATGGTGGAGAACCCTGTGATGAAAATCCTCCTTAATATGAGCTGAAATATTTAATCCTGTATTATTTTTTCCTGTTGCTTTCTTAGCATGCCCAATATCTGGTTAAAACACTGAATTTAGAATGTTTAATAAAGGGAATTATTTGTTTAAAATTAATGCCTAAAAAGTGTATCATTTGCTAATAATAACTTGACAGAATTCTTATGTTTTATTTTTCATTACTAGTGATGTTTACTGCTTTCGGTATTGTATTTTAAATCTGTGTAAACACTTGATTTTTCTGGGTTCATGAAGTGTGTTTAGTATTACGTTTGACCTGCTAGCACAGTGAAGTAATGTGTAAACCAAAATAGTGTGGTTTTCTTCGGAAAAGAACAACAACAAAAAACCCAATCCAAAACCCAATCAACTAAACAAAAAGAAAACAAATGCAAAAAAACCCCAAAAAACCAAAAAAACACCCCAGTGGTTGAACTTATTTGGCTAATTCACACTGCCAGTGATTTTTAAAACTTTATTTTTGTCAGATTATTTGGTGTAATAAATATAATTTTACCTTTTTACCTGTTCAGTGAATTCTATGAAATTTTCAGTGGAAGAAAATAGAATAATGCTGGATTAAGCTGACAGTGTATTTTATCTATAAGTACATACAAACTCTTAACTAACTTCTGTGAATATGTCAATTCATTGAAAAACTGTCTTGAATATGGTATGTGAATGTCAGCATACAGTATTGTACATAACACTAATGATTTTTTTTTTTTACTTCAATACAGCACTATCGAACCTCTATATTTCACCTACGGAGTCTTATTTGCCTGTGGCTGCTCTTTTGCGTACCAGCCATCCTTGGTCATTCTCGGGCACTATTTCAAGAAACGCCTTGGACTAGTGAATGGGATTGTGACTGCAGGCAGCAGCTTGTTCACCGTGTCACTGCCCTTCCTCTTGAGAGCTTTGATTGATTCCGTTGGCCTCTTCAACACCTTGCGGGTCCTGTGCATTCTTATGTTTATTCTCTTCCTGGCTGGCTTTACGTACAAACCTCTCGTTTCCAACACCAAAGACGAGGAAGGAGGAAAGAAGGGAAAGTTTAGATTTTCTTCTGAAAAAAAGATTTGCAATTTCTCCGTTTTCAGAGTTCTCAGTTACCGAATCTGGGCTTTTGGGATCCCAGCTGCACTTTTTGGATACTTTGTGCCTTATGTTCACTTGGTAAGTGCATATTTCTTCCTGTGTATGATGTATTTAAAATGACAGCTATCGACCTTTGTGTTATGGACTGAGAAAATAATTGGTGATAGGATGCAGTTTTTAAAGTGCAAGTTGTGTTGCGGAGAAACATGGAATTAATTTTGATCTTGTCTGTGATTAAAAGGGGGCTCTAATCAGAACTATTACTTAAGCCAGTTAAAATTTTTAAAGGTATTCTCTACTATTCTGCAGAGAATTCCTTATTTTGGTACTCAGCTGCATACATTGCCTATGATAATTGTGCATTTCAGAGGAATAATGGAAGGAGTAAGTAAGAGAAAACAAGTTAAACTTCTGATTTTTGTTCCTTTAAATTGAGGTATGTTTGGTAAATTGTGCATTTTTAAGGTATATCTTATTGACCATTTTCCAGGTTTATTAAAAGCAAAATATTTGGATCTTTTTCTCTCAACCTCTAGCTTTGTAGTTTACCACTATAGCACTAATATAACTGATCTGGTTAACTGGTGCTTCTAGCTGCCAATTTAGCTGGTTTTTGTTGCTGTCTGTAGTAACTCATAGAGCTTTAGCTCCTGATGATGGGGAAGCTGTCAATCAGACATTTCTTATATATGTACTAAAGTTAATTTGTTTCCCTAGCAGAACTTTTTTTTTCTGTAGTACACTGTTCATCTAAGAAATTTTGATGTGACTGGGAGATGTATTCCATGAAATGTATCTAAGTGGCACTGGTTGTGCTATTTAAATGGTGAATTATTTTTGAATGGCTTCTTGGTGGTGCTGTCTAAACTGAAGTGGTGCAAACCAGAAGCCTTAACCAGGAAAGAGGAAAAAGACCACAACCTGCAATGGGGTGCTCTGTTTAGACCATTCCACATCCTCTCATTCAACAGTATTTGATCAAGAGCATGGAATAGTAGTACCCGTGATGAAAACAGAAGGATCATATTAATATTTTTTAGTCATCCCTGACAGAACAGTAAGATGGATAAATGTCCTGAATTCTATCAAAAATCTTCAGCTCTCTTAAAAGCCCATGGGTCTGTATGCAATATAGCAAGTGGTGGTGTCACTGCTTTCTGGTAATACATTGGTTAGATTATCGACTCTACATCAAATACTTAATTTAAAAAATACTTAAGGGTAGGGGCCGGTGGGTAGTTCTTGTTACTTAGTTTTTAATTGTGTAGATTTTATTCTATAATACTTAGAATTGTACTATTTCAAAGGACTGTACAATGGGATGACTAAGCTGTTGTGACATCTTGTGCTAATTCCCCAGAAGTTTTGTAGAGATGTTTTGAAATAGAACAGTGCTCAGAGGAGTAGGAGGGAAGGGTTGTAGAGAAAGCTATTGGACAGATTGTAAATGATCGCTGACGCAGGAAACTGAAAAACAAGGCTGTACAAGCAGTCACACAATCTCTAAAATACATTTTGTTTAACAAAAAGCTTGTAATTTTTTATCAAGACTTTTGTACGAATGCTTCTTGTTTCTAGATCGGACTAAAGCTGCTGGTTGACTTGTAGAGGACAAACCACTTTATCTTTTTTCATATTAATAATTTTTTGTTTCATGGTGTGCTTTCACTCCTGTTGAGTGCTTTTCTTCCTGTATCAGATTGGCACAAATTCTGATTGCGAAATACAGCTGCAGTACAGGAAAACAACTTGATCAAGGCTGTTTCTAATATAATGTTTGATAAAGCTATAAAATTATTCCAAGGTACAGTTAGAATCTAGTATTTTAAAGATTACCTCAAAATTACACAGATTTAAATTCCAGCTTTATTTTTGCTCAGTTTCAGAGGAACCATGAAGCTTAACCATTTATAACATAAAACCTTCAGTGGTAGCTAGTTTGCTTTATATGCCACTTTTGAGAGGAGAGAAGCTTCACTGACAAATTTTATTATTTAAACCCCCTCCTGCAACACAAGTTTTTGTTTTAATTTACTTGTCTCTACTCAATTTTACTGTATAAGTCTCTGGTCCTCCTGTAAACTAGAGATGAAGATCTTCTTAAACAATGTATAGTAAGCTCCCACTACTTCTAAATAAAAGCTTTCTAAACAAGAAGCTTAGTTTTTATTCTTGGCCTTACAGATAGCAGTATTAAATGCAAAATACCTTGAATTTTTTTCTTTAATATTTCAAACCATCTGATTGTCTGATTCAGACTTCTATCAAAAATCTAATTTAGGTACCTTTCAATATGGAGGATTGAGGTACTACTTAACTTGTGTTACGTACCCAGGACTCGTGACCATACTCTGAAATATTTAAAGCCTAAACCAAACTTTGATCAGTGAGTATGATAGGGATGGTAAGAAATAGTATGTATTGGAATAAAATTTCATGTGTTTATACTGGTAAACTACGGAGGTGCTATCAGTGTCAGATTTTTGTTTGCTTATGTATATGGTCCATTAAGTGCTATGTAAGTGCTCACTAATCTTTCAGAAAGCTTGACATACAAATAGTTTAATAAAATAAACCTTAGCTTTGCTGGTGTTGAAATGGAAAATTAAAACTTGAATTTCATAAATAACTGTATTTCCACTTCCAGAATGTGTAAGATTTTTCTAACCTTCAGTCTTAAGTGAGTGATCAGGATGAAAAGAGTTTAATATCTGCAGGTCATATATTTAAGATTATTTTATAATTATTTTCTATGTGATTGCCAAGGATGGACATATCCCCAGTAGCAGAAATCTATAACAGAAAGCAGGAGTTTGAATTGCTGGGTTGGAGGATTCAGTTGTAGGACTAACACTAAACTTGCTGCTTGGGCCTCAAAGAAGGACGCGTTCTCCCAGCTAAACCCACCATTTCTGTAATTATTTCTACATAAACCTGAACTCATGCAGGAATTTAGGTCTGCTTTTAGAACTACGCAAACACGCATCCCTCTAAGTCAAAATCTAATAATTTCAAAAAGAAATGAAAATTGTTTTAATTTAAAGAGGTATATATTTTATGAAAACATGAATAAGTGAAGATCAAGTGCTGGTGGGATGTATGTTGGGGGACTATTTAAAACAGAAAGTCTGTGGATCTGTTTGAGAAAGTGAATAGATGAGTGTTCCTGAAGGAACAGCATAGGTTCTGCCCTTCAACACAGATAGTTCAACTCCAGTAGATAGCTCTGGACTTTTATCCTGGTTTTGTCTGCTTTTGATTAAAAACCCCCACATTTTATGTACATGCAGAAGTACGTAAGAATACATACTTAGAGATAAGTCAAAGGCTGGAATGAAAAAAATAACTTTGCTGGTACATCTATCAAGCCAGAGATTGCTTTCCTCAGCTTTTGAAAATGAAAGTTACTATTGTTCCATTATTTAATGCATTTTAAAAATTGTAGCAATACTAGGAAAGGGGATATGATACTTGGACAAGTGACAGCTTTCATTATGCTAAAACTTTTGAAATTAGAGTTGGCCAACAGCAGCCAGACTGTTAGAATGGGATGCTCATTGCAAGTACCCTAAGAAAACACTTATACATGGAGCCTCATGTCTACAACTCTTCCCATAGTCCTCAGGCCTGGTTCCTGTACTTGCAAAGTCCCATTTTTCCCACCTGGAAAGGTAGTTTCTGTCCAGAATGGTGGATTAGCTTGACCGTGTGATGAAACACAGGTGCCACAGGTCCTACTGGTTAGGGTTGTTGTGTATCACCACTTGGGTCCATGGTAACTGGTGTGCTCCAGTTATTGCACATTAGCTGCTCTCTGCTGGCTTGGCACAGTGGAAGAGCTCTTAAGGTCCCAGGCAGGGTCTCTGAGTGCTTCTGAGGCCAGCCCTGATTTCTGTTTGTCTTCTGTTTTCTGAACTACACTGGAAAGGAGGGTGCATGTTGTGGAACTTGTAGTAAGTAAGAAAGAAAAGCTCATTTTGTGTTTTGGCATAGTAGAATTAGCCAGATCTTTACGATTTTAACCATCTGTACCATACTTTCTAGACAGAGTAAAAGTTGTTAAAACCAGAGAAAATAACCTCCTGATGAACTAGGCTTTAACTAAAATTAAACTAACAAGTTAATCATATGGTATGCTAGATAGGACTCATGTCAAGGAGCTGACAGGAATTACCACGTAGAGATATCAGCTATATACGAAATAAGTATCATACTCCTTTTGGCTCTTGCAGGGGAGAACCAAAAAGGGAGAGCTTTTCTTAGCCCGGTTTAATTGGTGTCAAATTCTGTTAGTAGGTTTTCCATTCCATGTGATTTTGGGGAATCCAGTTGGGATAAATATTATAAATAGGTTTTGACTTCATTTTATTATATACTTTTAGCATTAATTCAGATTGAAGAACAATTGATAACTCATAGGATTATTAGATCAAATGGCTGTTATTAACCTCAATTTTAAAACCAGTCTAAACTGCAGTGATTGAGAAATCTTTTCTTTTGATGTCTCTAAAGTAGGCAAATAGCCAAATGAAAAAACGAGTCCATTCAGGTTTAAATTGTGAATCCACAACAAAAGTCTGTCAGATAAATGCAAAATGCTTTCCAAGTTATTTTTTAAGAAGGACTATCTCACAAGGAAATGATTAAGTACATGTGAAAGAAGGTATGCCTGTTCTCTGTGCTACTTGTCCTGTGCTTGTTCTATTAATAAACAGAACTTCTGTTTTTCAGGAATCAGTCTAATGTTAAATGTTTAGTGCTATTCTCTTGTACCTTCTAAAGTACGTACTTAATCAGGGTCGTACATCCTTAATTCTTATGAGCTTGTTAGGTCGATCCTGTTAAAATGTGACATGAGGTCACATGTTGGGTAGTTTAAAAGGTATGCTGTTGCTTTTTGTGCATATTTAGCAGAGTGAAAAGAAATACTGCTTAAAATAGATGTTGGCACTGCTTAGCCTTTCCTAAGCAGCAAGTAAGGTTGCTACTAAGGTTCAGTATGAGTTCAGGACAATATTAATTAATACATTTTGGTAGATTAGGGTTATGGTTGGACTCAATGATCTTAAAGGTCTTTTCCAACCTAAAAATTGTATTATTTCCATGATTTACAAAAAAGGGGCCCAATATTGTGTTGTGTTTTTGATACAGCAATATTCAGCCACAGTGAGGAATAGTAGTAGAACTGAGAATATAATATTAACACTTTTTCAGTGTAATGTTTCAGTCATGTAGTAATTTGTCTTGGGACGCTCACAGAATCTAATGCAGTTTCAAACAAAGATATGGTTTGGTTTAGCAGTTACTTTTGTTAAATACCTCTTGCTAATGATAGGTCTTGCCATATAGTGTTTGACACCTTGCAGGATGAAAAACTGAACAACTTGAATAGTTGAACAAAATAGTGCAAATATTTATTGCACTTTTTTGCTTTTAAAAAAGCAACTGGGTAGTAGAAAATGCAATAAAAGTGTGTGTTGATAAGGTTTACCTTTCTAAGTCCAAATCTTCTTACATAAAGAAGATACATACTCTTAAAGAATGGATAGATCTATTGGAAAATTAGGCTTATTGTTTAAATATGGTTATAGGCTTGTATACAAAGCTACAAAAAACCCAAAAGTGCTGATTAATTGATAAGTGCTGTGAAAGTTACCGCAACACTGACTGTCATCTTAAAACAAAAATAGATTTCAGTATTTCTCACTCTGTTTTGCTGCCTATTTCTTAATTTACTATGTAAATCTGACTTTTCCTCTTGATGCTTATCCATGTTCATATTCCATGATGGGCATATACTTACCTATGTAGAGATTTTTGGTTAGCAGTAGCTATGTGGAATGCACGTGTTCTGTGTCTGTGTGCTTCATGTTTAAGAGAAGAAAAAATGGTATGTGCCTGGCCATTTTGTCCAACAACTTCCTTGGGAGAATCTGTCTTGGGAGACA
This sequence comes from Eurystomus gularis, assembly GCA_013400335.1. NCBI lineage: Eukaryota > Metazoa > Chordata > Aves > Coraciiformes > Coraciidae > Eurystomus > Eurystomus gularis. The sequence goes on from VZZY01018513.1 coordinate 140,524, forward strand.
TTTAAATACTGGATTTATTCTTCTCTGTAGATAGGTACTGAAGATTCAGTGTCTCACTGCTTCTCTGAATCTGTACGTGCCAGGAGTGGGTTCAGCTGGGCTTCTGAGGAGTGGGGAAGTGAGACTGCAGACTTAATTCTGGGGAAAATGAAATAGATACTGCTTCAGATTGTAGAAACCGGCACTGAGAAACAAATAATCACATTGGACTCTGCTCTAAGATTTTCATCAACTCTACTGGAAAAGACATCTCCGTGAAAAGCAAAGAGGCTTCTAAGCAGCTGCCCAGCTAAAATGTATTCCAGAAAGCTCTAGCAGCTCCAGGACCTAGAGCTAGGTACAGACTCTCAGGCTATGCTGGCATCTTACTTGAGAACACAAGATTTGCTGGATCTGTTGTTACATTGCCGTTCCAGATGCTTGGGGAAACTTTGTAAGAATGAAGTGAAGGTATAGTGTCTAAATAAGCTTGGCTGCCAGTAGTGGACCCTGTGTAGATGTTTTTCTCTGGGAAATAAAAATACACCCTAGTGGTGCCACATACCTGTGGTGCTATGCTTGGCTGTACAAAACCAAGAAATACACGTGTGGAAGAATTCAGAGGAGATTCTTTGCTCCCCATGGTATTATAAGTTGCATGGAGATAATCAGTGTAGCCACCTTCTCTTTTTATAGACCTTAGGAATGGCTCGGAAGAAGTGCCAGTGACGGCAAGCAATCTTACCAGGCCACTAATATCCTGCGGTGCTCAGCCCACAAACAGCTGTGACAGATGGAATACCTTGCTGTGTTTCCTTTGGAGACCACTTGGCCCATTTTGAACGCTTGAGTCAGCATTACCCAGCATGCCTGGTCATCTTGGGCTCTCTTTCACCTGGATAATCCTTCCAGTTCAGTCTGTTTCCTATTCGTTACCTCCTGTGGTCTTTCAGCTGTCTTTCCAATGATACCTTTTACAGTAAGTTTCCTGGGAAATAGGAAATTACTTTCATCTCCAAAAAAGAATAGGTTTGGGGAAGCCTGTTCATCTGCAAACTGAAGTTAAATGTAATTGAGTGACTGGTTCTTATGTTTTAACTGTCAGAATTCAACATTTCCTATGTTACCACATGTGTGAAGTTCCTTAGCTTGTTAGGCCAAAACCATTAACAATACCACGGCCCTTGTTATTCGAATTATTGCCAGCTTTGAGGATTTTAAGCCAGGTTTTTGAGGTAGCTGGCTAATACAGACAGATCTGCTCTACAGAAAGTATTTAGTCATGAAGCATTTAGAGACCTGAACAAAGACCTCATGGGGTTTTTTAAAACCTTGGGAGTCAAACCTTTTCCTTTGGCATAGGGAAGGTTATGGTGGCCTCTTTGGTTTCCATGTTTGCAAGGGTGTACCTCTTGCATTGTTTTAGAACGTGTTCAGGCTTGCAGATCAAAACACAACAGTGAAAATGTACATTGTGCCATGTGCCAGGCTACATTTGTGATCACATATGGGCTGTTAAAGGTTGGGCTGTTCCACAGGCAGGTATTTAATTTTATATATATATAAAATAAATTTTATTATATATAAATATATATATACTTCTGCCTTCTTGAAATTCTATAGAAGAGTTCAGTAAATTTCTAGGGATGATCTCCTTTTGACATCCAGGGCAACTAATTCATTGGGGGAAGCTCACTGGTTTTAGTGACATATACAGTGCCCTCAGTGTAAACTCTGTTTTCAGAACTTGTGAATCAGTTCTCTAGACAAGCTCTGGGCTTAAAGATAGTTATGGGCAAGACTGCAATTGTATTTTCTGTTATCGGAGAGAAAGGTCATGGTCCTTCTGCTGTGTAGGGAAGCTTTGAAGCAATGTATTTCAGATATATCTTATCAGAACAGATGATGGGCACTTAAAGCCTAAATAATTTAGGCAGCCTGCTTCTCAGGTGGAAGCTAAACTGCATTCAAAATCTTCACCATCCTGATAAGACACAGATTTTTATTCCTGAGAAGGGGCATGGAGATGGTTGGAATATCTGTAAAGTACTTGTCATAAGCATTTTTGAATGCATGTACACCAACTCATTTTCTAGGCAGCATCACAAAATCAGACAGCTCAGATAAATAGTAGTCTGTCCACTGTGTGGCTTAGTCTGTCTCCAGGTCTTCTGTGTTCATTACTTTGAAGCTGCTGGGTCTAGTGCTGTGCCCACATAGTCTGTCCTTGGACAAAAAGATAGTGCTGTCTATCAGATTTTTGTTGCCCAATTTGATTCCCTCCTTGTTCCCTCTGTAGTGTGTAAGATCCTTGTCTCCATGCAATTTAGCTATTCTACAATTGTTTTATCACCTTGGACTGCCTTGAACCAGGACGACTTCTTCTTCAGTTCTGTTCTTTGCCAGCCAGCTATTTTGTCTGGACTGTCTTGTCTCTACCCATTGTCACTCCCTATCAGTGATATGCCTTGTTTTTGTTAACAAGAGATCAGATTCTGCTGTGCAATTTCAATGTTCGAACCTTGGCCCCATAGAACACGTGCCAATAAAAACTGTATTCCTGTGCAGTCAGCTTGGGAAATGAAGAGCCAAGCTCTCATAAGATCCTCTGTGGCCACAGCTTTTTAAGGAACTTATCTGAAATTCTTGCTACATACTTTGAAAACTTGTATTCACTTTGCTTTCACTTCCTTATACTCAGTTTCTGAAAGGCCTCATTTATTCAGGACAAAACAGTCTCTCTATACTGCCCATTCAGAAAAACAGCCGTTTTCCACTTGTAAACTGCACCCTCCCCAGACAAAAGCTTTTCCAGAATTATACTAGAAAATATGAAGGCTTTAGAAACCACCCAGGATTCTCCAGGCAGATCTGAGCTGCTGTGTCAGGACAAGCTATAGGATAGTAAGCATGAAACTCACTGCAGTACTTGACATTCTGCCCAACAAGACCCTATTCATCATCCATAACAGTACTTATAAGCATTTTTGTAACTCTTCAGTCTTCCCCTAAAGATTGTCAGGTGTGACATCTCTAGATTAGACTCATCATTTCATCATGTTTCAGTTGCTGTCATGTCTGCACAGACAGTGGTAGTTGCTTTGTGTTCTCTGCAGTGGGGCATGCATCTGCTCAAAGGAGCCACAGTAGAAAGGAGTTACATACCTTGCAGAAAGAAGCTCTTCAGATTGTGTATTGTGTGTACAGTCCTAATCCTGCACCTCTCTCCGTCCTTCAAGTCCTATGTACCTGGATTCCATAGTAGAGAGAAATAAAGCCCAGGTGTAAGTGCTGTCCTTTGAGTACAAAGCATGATGAAAAGTATGACATATGCTGTACAGACCCTAGTAACCAAAAATCTCTAAACAAACATAAAATACATGCATATCCATGGTAAAGTGCATACACATAATACATCCTGAACAAAGTCAGTTCTTGTAAGGTAAGTACTGTCTGTTTTGTGAACCACTTGTATTATGTCATAAATTTGCTACTTTCAAAATGTTTTGTAAAATAATTTTTAATACCCAATAGGTATTTCTGGAATTTTTTTACTTACACTGGAAAAAAAATCAGCCTCCATCGCTGCATTCACTTGCTTTTATAGGCTGCTGCTCAAGAAACCTGTTCATTTCTTCAGATCTCCTACATCAATCATTTGTCTGAAGTCTGCTACATCTTATTTCCCAGAATCTGCTCTTTAGTCTGTTTTGCAATTATAGGATAGTATCTTTTAAACTATGTCCAGTACTAACAGGTAACCCTGTGTCAAACATATTTCTCTATACTGTAGATAATCTAAAAAAAGTTAAAACTGTAGGTATAGCTGTCAGTTTTAGCACTATTACCTTTCTCATCCACTTAATCTACCATATTTCTGCCTCCAACAGAAGACTAACAAGGCAGGAGTTTTGTAAAGGTCCAATGTATTTAAGCAGGTATCTCTGAGACCCTGAATCTTCAGTGGCTCCCCATGCTTTACTTGCTTTTCTAATCTTTGCATTTATCTCCCTTCAGATCTCAACATCTGCTGCAGTTTGACTGCCCAGGTTAGTGAATTTTTCCCCCTTTATCCACTTCTGTAACTATCAAATGCACCCGTTTCTTTCCCGGTATTCCTCGATGTTGATCTGGCAGTATTTATTCTTGGCTAGACTGTCCACTTCTGACATTGGGGGTGGTGGTGGGAAAAGAAAGAAATTATTTCCTACTTTATCCTTGTGACTGTTGTGAAAACACATTTAAACTGTTTTCCAAATAAGTACTGGAGAAGAATAAAAATAGTAAGTACGGAAAGTATAGAAACTGAAAAGAATAAAACAAAGGTTTTATGGTTTACAAAAAATATTTTAGGTAGCAGGTATGCTTGGGTACAGACAAGATGATGTTGAAGGATAAGAGCAAAACAGTCTTCCTCAGGTCTGTGCTGTACTAGCAGATTGAAAAGTCTGAGTTACATGATTTCCTTTGTATTAGTCTATAACAGCACAGTAGTTAATGCACTATTGCATAATACAAACTATTCTAATAGCAAACACAGCATATAGTTCAAAGTCAGATAAAATGGTAAAGTGTATTCTCTCTTTTTTTGAGAGTGCTATTTATCCTGTCTTAGGATGCTTGAATCATCTTGACCTGAACTAAACTCTTCAAGCTCCACAAGTGTCCAGAAGCTTGAGATCACAGTTGGCTTTTTCCTGCTATCCTCATACAGAGTAAAGAAAACTAATTACTGAAATTAAGTAAAGAACTTTCCTTCACTCATATACAGACCAGCTTTTGTGTCCAGTTTCTGCTCCAAGAGCAGCTGCATAGAAACCTTCTTTGCTTTTTAAATCCTGTTCAGACTTGTGAATTTCTTGCTGTGTATTTTGAATTTTCCTTTGGGGAAATCCTTGAACCTAGCTCTTTCCATTTGATTGCCAGTAATTGTCAAACTGTGAGCTATTTCTCATGTTCTTTTCTGATGATTGAGTTAAAATTTGTCATAACTACTGAGCAGCGTATTTCTTAGGAAAAGGGAGAGGTAGTTTTGGATTGCTCCAGGCAGGAAAGAAAACTGCACAAGAACATCTGTATGCTGAGTAAGGGCTGTATCCCTGTATGAAGAGTTGCCGTGTTAAATGAAAATATGACAACCTGTTGTCTTGTTCTTCAAGATAGGTAAGAAATAGAATGTTTGAAAATTTTAGAAAGGGCTACTGTAATAAGCTGCTTTCTTTCCACACATATGAGTCGCACAGTTAATTCTATCGGCGAGTTGAAAAATTTGAGGTAACAGCCCTGTTTTGTAAAATGGAAACAAATCCTTTTGTCAAAGCCTTTTGTTCCTGGCTGATTACTTTCACTGATGCACATAAACACTTTCATTCTGATCTTAGTCCAGCTTCCAGTGCTTCTCTTTGCCTTTGTCATCTTCCTGCCTGGGTAGTTACATAATGGAAGTGCTCCCCGGATAAGTTTTTCAGTATGGCAGATTCCAGACACCTGGAATGAGTCTCATAGCTGTCTTTCAAAATGTTTTTCAAGTTAAGGCGTACTCACCTCACTTGACCTGAAGACCTTTAATTTGACTGAGTAGTCCTTATGGTCCAGAGAATAAGAAGCCTCCCAAGAGAGCAATTTGGAGTATCAGTCAGGCTTATGAACTGCCTGTCAAATAATCCTTTTTTAAAAATCAGTTAGGAAGACTCACTGGCTAAGGCAGACATCTTAAGTTCAGCAGTAAGAAGACATCCTTTTGTGACATGTAAATGCTATAGCTAACAGAATATTCTATAAAAGTCTTGCTTGTTGTATTGTAATGGGGTTATTGCTTCCCTTTTTCCACTTACTACTTCATTTAATTGGTTAATGCACCATTAGTGCTACTTGTCCTCCCATATAGTCAACTGTAACATTACCGTTAGCTTTGCCGAACTGAATTGTAAGAAGCTAGATATATGCTTTCTATAAAATTTGTGTAGTATTTTTAGCAATATCTAACTGAGGCAAAAATAAGAAAGGGAATTAGGTATTTAACTGAAGTAACTATAACTGCTGACAGTTCTTAGTTTTTAAAAAATCACTTTTGTTAGTGTCTCTTTGCACTTATTTCTGGACAGATAGTATATGCTGTTATATTTATCTTTTCAATACTCTTCTATTTTTTGTAGGCTGGGCTAAGGAAGTTTGTCCTTATTTGTTTGGAAGTCAAGGCCAAGGCATTATCATCACTAGACAGAGTAGTACAGTAGATGTATTTTTCCTCTTCAAAATTGACTAAACTGGATGTGTAGCAGAATTAAGCAGATTTGTATTAAAATTTTACTTAAGTATGCTGAATAAAATTAATTCATACTTTAAGCTTTTAATATTATTAAGAGGATGAACTTACATATTAGGTTTTAGTTGCTTCACTTCCATTAGCTGCTTTGGGAATACATCTTAAATTGTGCTTACAACAATTAGCCAAAACAGTTTTTTCAATAAGTGCATACAATATTAATCATCAGTGGTTAATGAAGTATATTCTTGTTGCTTTGGGTACAGAATATCTTAATCCCATTGTTTTGATATTCCATAATTTCTTAATCATAGCATAAAATGTAATATGCTCAGTTTTAATTACCTAAGTTATAAGCTGATAACACTTATCACATTAGGAAATGCTGCAATGATTTGGAAAGAATTACTTACATTATGCTTCTAAAATTTAAGTATGTGGTGATGTCGGGAAATTACTTCCTTCAGTCATAAGGTTACTGTTTTGCCAAGATAAAGCTTTTTAAGCTTGTTTTCAAGTTATAGCACTGAAGCATGTATTTGTGACTATACCAAGACATCGATCAAATCACTTAATGACTCACAGAAAGTAAGACTGGATATTGCAGTACTTTATCCAATTTACCCAGTTTTCTGAGCACAGACTTACTTTGGTAAAGGACCTATTAAAATACTTTTAAAAAATATTTTTTTCAGAAGCCACTTAGCAAATTTCTGCTTATTGCCAGGTCTTTCTTTTGGATTCTGTACATATGGTCCATGTCTTTAATAATGAGTATTGACCAAAATAGGACATAGTAATTCAGCTGAGGCCTTACTGGTACTGAGCAGTATGTGAAGGTCACACCGTGTCATGAATTGATAGATTCCTTTACTTTTGCAACATGATGACATTAGAATGTGCTGAAGTTTAATCTGCTAAACCTTCAGTTTCCTTTTGAAAGACCTGTTGTCAGATCATTCTTCCATCTTGTATTCATGCATCTGATTTTTACTTCAGGTAGTGTTTTAAAATATTTTTACCTCTTACTAATTTTTATGGAAATTAGTGTTTATTTCACACTATTGACTGAGATGCCAGGTTGCTGAGATAATTTTGAATTCCAGTCTTTTCCTTTACAGTGCCTGCAATACCCATAATTAGATGTCATTTGCAAATTTAGTAAGTGTATTCTCTATTTCACCATCCATATCATTAATGAAAATGTTAAATAGTGGAAGATTTGGGCAGGTTCTTCTTGTGCTGCCTTTGGCATATTCAGTTTTGCAATGACTAATTAAAAAAAGCTATTCCAAACATTTGAACATCCACCTTCACAGTTGTTCCATTTAAGTCATATATTCCAAACTGGCTCATAGGAATTGTTATGTTTGAGGGAATTTCAAAATGCTGGCCAAGGTCAAGATTCATTACATCTGTCCTTCCCTCTCTTGTCAGGATTTGCTACAGACCATGTCACAGAGAAATTAGGGTTGGTTGTTCTATCACAAATCTATGTTGAACCTTAACTTACAATGTTGCCTGTTAGGTGTTTTGTTTCCTTTTCTACTGTTATTCTGGAAATTCAAGTTAACGTGATTGACCTGTAACACTCTAGGACTTGCTGATAGTAGCTAGTTTTGGACAGAGCAGTTCGTTGAGTTTTGAGAGTAAGATAGGCCCAGGAAACACTGCCTTAGGCCACAAGGAGCAGATAGAACTAACACTCTTAAGTTGTGGATTGTAGTCACAAGCATTTTTAGAATTGATTCTCATTTAAAAAGGGTAAGTTATTTGACAAGTGAACTCTCAGCCTTCTCACATATCCTGGGCTTTATTCCTAATCCTCACTCTCAGTCACTGTGAGCTTCCCCAGATAGGTGTGTGCCTTATCTGTCTTGCAGCCGCATAGATCCACCAGCATCCTTGTGCCCCTTTCTTTATGCTTCTCTTGTGGCTCCAATGGGATCCAGTCTCTGTTTACACCTCCAGGAACTACTGGAAATATCCTGAGAGATGAAGTGGCCTGGAAAAGGGAAGGAGTAGAAGCCTTGGACTGTCTTGTGCTGCAGTGTTGGGGTTGTTAGTCCCCCATGCTTCAGGTTTTTCTCAGTCCTTGTCATGCTTTTGCACACTACTAGCTGAATATCTTTCAGGCCTACCAGCTGGCATTCACGCTCTTAAAACCTGGGAACCAAATTAATTGTTTTACAAATGAGAAGCGTTTGCCTTCACATGCTCTTAAAAATCACACAAACAGCTTTGAGATTTTTTTTATTATATCTTTTTCTAGGGCAAATCTTTTAGGACTAGCTCTTTTTGGGGGAAAAAACCAAACAATTTTAACTGTGTAACTGTCAACTTGAATTTTTCTTAATCTAATCTGAATTCTTAAACCTATTTAACATTAAAAAAAGGTTAACAGTTAACCTGTTAACTGCAGGTTCTGTAGGTTTACTGCAGAAATTCAGATTATACTTATTCTGAATCCTAATGATGTATGGATTATTCTGTTTAATCTGCTTTATTTAGTGGAACAATAAAACATTTTCTGATTACTATGTAATGATCACCTTGTTTCTTTAATTTTCTCTTGTTTATCATGTATCAAATTGACCAGAGATAGAGGAAGTATCACTGCTGTCGCAACTATGTAAACAAGAGTTACCTTTAAGATGTATATATGCACATTTTTGTCATGTGAAGACATTCAATTTCTAATGCTACTGTATCAATTTCAAGATGATGGCACTCCCTTAAAAATATATGTGCATTAGGTATTAGTAATGCTATTTCATGTCTATTAACATGAAGAACATTGTTTCAGTAGATGTTCAGGACTCAGGAGTTGCTAGTTTGTTTGCTAGCTTTTGGCTCATCAGTAAAAGTTTTTCTTTGGAGTCTGGACCAGAAATGTATTTGTATTGAATGATCTTTCCTGTGTCTAGTGTCATACAGTTGTCTGGCAAACAGGTTTTTTCCTCCCTACCCCCCAGGACATAAGGACTTTTGTAGTGAGTCCTTATGTTAGAGAATAAAGAGTTATTTGTCCAGAGTTACTTTATGCTCTGTTTTTCAGCACATTCTGAAACTTTATCTTCCAGGAGGGTTCACTGCAAAGCTCTTGATATATCTTTATCAAGGCACAAGTTAACATTTTTTTAATCTAGGCCTTTGAAGGAGTCTGCTTGTTCAGGTGTGTGATTGACTTGTTCAGCGAAGGAAGGCTGCTGTGTGATTGCACTGGCAGTACAGAAAAATCTGTCAGTAAGGCTGTTCTTTTCTCAGGAGATCTGAAATTTTGAAGATGTAATTGTAGTCTTGAAGATAAGCATCACTAATTTTTCTACATATACACACATCTAATAATAATACTGAATGGGTTTTGTAAGGCCATAGTAGTAGTAATCAAATCAATAGATTATGGAGGTATTGCCATGCCTAGATTGATGGCTAAATCTGATACATTACACAAGTCCAGATTTAGATTTAAAATTGTTGCATGGCTAAGAGGGCCATTTAGTACTGAAAAAAAATGTTAAGGGAGTTCTGGCTATTACAAGTGCTTATGCCTCAGGGCAGATTCCATACTATGAGCCCTATGATCGATTCAGTCTCTGATCATAGTTTTTGCCTGTAAGGTTATGTTTTAGACTCATCTGACACTGTATTCAAAGCTTAATCTTTCTCACTTACAGGCATGGCCCACCACTTTGCGTTCTAAGGAAGCATAGCTTTGCCTGGATTTCTACAGAACTCATGCATTCCTGGAAAGCATGAAGAATGAAAAGTTTGTTAGGCTGTCCTTTTCCTGACTGGGAAAGAAAAATCAAACCCAAAAGAACTCCCTCAGCTCTTCCAGAAAACTGTTTATTTGGAGCAGTTAGGAATAGCATCTACAGCTTATGAATGGTGCTAGTAGTACTCTATAAACATTCCCTTTTTTTCATTCAGAATCAGTGTAAGGATAATGTCAGACATCAGGACCTAAAGAAAATGCTGGTTTTTACGTGCTCAAACTTTTCTAGGTCATATATTGCTGCTGGCCATGTCTTTTGAGAGATTGCATTGCATTTAGCCTATTAAAGCTTTACTTGATTGGGAATTCCCCAAATGGAATATACACAGGAGGAAAGCAGTTGGCAGAGAAAGAATAATCTGAGCATAGCTCTGGTTCCTTTTCCCAAACCAAAGAACTTGAATTCAGAAAGTGGTAATGAACAAGTAAGAAATAATTCTATCTTTCAATTCAGTGCATGAGTATAGCTGAAATGTGCGTGCATTGAATGGAAGATCTTCGTGAAGTCTGGGTCTTAGTAGGATGGAGAGAGGTTAGTCAAGAGAGTATGTCTGGAAGCATTCCTGCCACTACCAAGTGGCTAATTCTTTTAGTCTCATCTGAGCAGTTATGAGAATTTGGACAGTAAGACCTGTATGTTTGTATGCATTACCCTGATAACAGAGAGCAAAGGTATAAGGTAAAATGCTGGTGCCAGGGATACACTCGGTTATATTGCCCACTGTCTGTCTGGATTTGGAAAAGTGGATTGTACAAAGATAACCTATTTTAATATAGTAAAGAAGCTGTGCTAGTCTGGAAAAATCTTGTACTGGTTGTTTCAGGCAAAATTACAGGCCCTTTCTACATTTGAAAAAATCAGACCTCAAATTCAGCAGCTCTGAGTGAAGAGCTAGCTCCGTTCCTGTGAAAGGCAAAACCCATAGGGAAATGCTTTGGCCTTTGTCTGCTGAGTGCCGCAGCCCCTGTTTGACTGCTGTTGATCATGTCTGAAGTGTCATAATTACAGCCTGTATGGTTTTGCAATGACAAGAGCATTAATGCATGAGATGCTGTATGAGAAGGTTCACAAGTAATTGCCCGTCATGGGATTTTGGAGTGTTTGTACCACCTAAAAGTCTGGGGAAATCTGAATTTCATTTAAAGGTAATTCATCAAACTAAAATGTATTTAACCTATAGTTAGAAGAAATGTCTCTAAGTCCATGAGTTAGCACTTGGAGCACTGAATTAATCCTGAATCACTGTATTTTCAGATATTCAGTTAATACTGCTGTTACTTACAGCTTATTTGGTGACTGTATCACTGAAGATCAAATATTCTCTTCAGGATCAGAGGGTCGGCTCTGAGATCAGACCAGGTTGCTCGGGGCTTTGTACACTTGGGTCTGGAAAACCTCTAAGAAAGGAGACGGAACAAGCTCTCTGGGCAGCCTGCACCACTGCCTGCTGCCCTCCTGAGGAAAAAGTTTCTCCTTGCATCTATTTGGAAGCTCTTTTTAAGGCTATGGTGTGCTTTAGGGAGTGAAAGCTAAAAAAATAAATACTCATTTAGGTATTTGAAGATTGAGATGAGTAGCAGTTATTTTCTGACTTCAGGAGTTGATGATTCCAGTGTTTTCCCCATGATCGAAGAGCAGACAGCATTTCACCCTCGAGAGCGCTGCTTTGAGAAATCCAGTTACTCAGTTGCAGATGCAGGGTTAATAGTTATCTAGATGTAGAGCTTTATCTCACCTCTTGAAAAGCCTCTGGGGAGTGGATGAATGAGGTCTGCTCAAACAAGCTGGAGGCTGCGGAAACATGGAAGTGGAACAGGTGGCAAGAATGGCAGCAAAAACACCTTGGCTCCTCTCGCTGGCTGGGCCAGCAGGTGCTGACAGGCACGTAAAGGCGGGAGTGGGAAAACTGTCAGCTTTTATTCTCACCTTTGACAGAAGGAATAAGTAGAACAACTTATCTTTTCTGTTTAAACAATTCCTGCTGCAAAATTTCATCAGATGCTATTCCCGAATGTGTCTTAAAAAGCAAAGAAAAAAACCTCAGAAATGGAAAGAGCAAGCATCTGTCTTCAATTTAAGCTAGAAGTTATTCTTTAAAAACAAAACCAAACCACTAACCCTTATTTTTTGTTTCCTTTCTGACAAAATCAATTATGTTGGAGAAATTAATACTAGTTTTAATAGGCTTTTTGTGACATGTAACAAAACCCAACTGATTTTATACGCAAGAAAATCACCATCACTCAGCAAATCCTGTGTATGTTGGGGAAAAAAAGGCTCTGCTTGTGTGTTAACTCTGGCCGGGAGAGGATCTTGACTATTTTGCTCTAGAAGTATTCACTAAAACCAAACTTCTCCATTTTGTAGATAGGAAATTAAATGTTCTCTAGTTAGAAGTGATATCACATAATCAGAATTAATAACAAAAATCAGTGTATAGTTTTTGCTATCCAGGTCTGTCAGCCTGTGGTCACCTTGTCTCTCAAATATTTTTTTACTACATCTTTACTTAAAATCAATTTCTTCTCTTTGCTGCTTCTCACCTTTGAGTCTTTACAGTTTCTTGTTTGCAACTAGTTATGAGCACAGAGGTCACAGGACTATGCAGATGACTTCTACATCTTCTACTGCCCACTTTGGCATATTTGGTATTGCCAAGCACGTTTCAAAAAGATTGTGTGAAAAGTCTTTCTTATGGGTGATTTCTGGTCTTCAGGGTTGATGGAAAAAAAAAGGAAAGAAAAAACCCACAACAAAAACCAAACACAAACCCACAAACCAACCAACCACTGTGGAACAAGTATAAAACCATTCAAATCCATCAAGTCAGTCCTGTGATTTATTTATTTATTTATATTTTTAATGTGACTTGAAAGGTTAGAATTACTGACACTGGTAGTTCATCACCTTGGAGTTGATGGCTGCTATCGGGACCATCTGTCAGTTGCTTGAGTTCTTTAGGTTGAAGTGGCTGAGAAATCATCCTTCCAGTCTGCCCTGCCCATTGCTGCTGTAGCTGCACCCCCTCCTGGAAGCGCTTGCTGTTGGTCGGCACTGCAGGTGGTTCCTGCTCCTCTTCCTCCTTGCCCCTGGATGTCATGGCGGTCATGGATGTCTGGAGGACCACTCCAACTTGCACTGTCTGACCTCCAGCCCTCTGCCCCTCTACTTCTTGCTCCTGCCCTGAGCTTTCTTACAAGTTCGGCAGCATCTCTCTCCACCGCACTGCAGTGATATCCAGTAATCATTCAGTACCTTCAGACCTGAGGGCGTGCCCCAGCCGGTGAAGCAATGAGTTCTAGACAGCCCTTGAGGATTCCGTGCTATGTGAAGTCTATGACTAATAACTTAAATGTGGTTGGGGATAACACTTCTAGGTTCTCCAATTTTCTTGGTATTAGATGCAGCCTTGTTGTTTTCTTGAATTAAGTTCTGTAATTGTGAATAAAGCAACAACAGGTTTCAGGTTGTTTTTATGTATTGCACTTAACACTGGTAAGCCAGTGCAAAACTTACTCTAAAATCTGTAAAAGCAGAGTAAGTTAGTTGACCGTTTTTAGCCATATTTGTAAGTCTGAAATTCACAGTTTACTTCTGTTTGACTGATGTTTTCTAAGGCGTACCTTCCTTTTAATTCTAAAGCCAGTTTTTCTCCACCCTCTTTTTAAACAGATGAAGCATGTAGAAGACAGATTTGGCAACAGCGTGCCAGAAGAAGTGCTTCTGTTGTGCCTTGGCATTACTTCAGGAGTTGGCAGATTGATCTTTGGCAGAGTGGCAGATTATATTCCTGGTGCAAAAAAAGTTTATTTGCAGGTATGTCTTCATGCTTTTCTGGAGGAATATACAAACAATATTCTGAAGGCTTTGGTTGCAGGTACTATTAAGTAAGCAGACTAAACTGGAGATTCAAATCTGAGAAACTTCAAAACTTTAGGAAGCTCAGTGTATAGTTTTTGATACTAGGAGCCTTTGGTGCAAAGTTCATGAATCCCTGATTTTAAAAATTTATTTGTTTTAAATGCTAAGGAAACATCTATTACCTGCTGGCTGTTTTCAGCTGGGAAATAAATTACTAATCATTAGCATGTGAGTGAGAAAACCTTTGGGGGTTCTCTAGATTCTGCTTTCCCTGTTTTATCCCATTATTTAATAATGGTTGCATAAAGATTAATTTTTCCTATTTCCTCTGTTAAGGATTTTAGATCTTTTTTCTTGATCTTTGATTAGTGATAATTTGGTGTCAAGTATGTTCTGTGCATGGTGCACACAGGTAAAGCCCTGGGGAATATAAGAGGGCCTTAGCTGAGGAGATTTTGCTGGATGAAGAGGGTTCCTTGCAGGAGGAGTCAGCGCTTACAGAAATGCTGAAGCTTGGGGATGAAAGAGAATATACATTTTTTTTTTTCCTCCACACTTAAACGATGTTTTTTCGAGCAAGTGGCAGTGTACGTGTACAACTTTTGGAAAAGCTTTAGTTAGTAACTTGCACTTATCAACCACCGTGTGTTCTTGTTTTCTCATTCTAAATTGAATAACAAGGGAGACATCTAATGGCTATTGTCTGTACTACACCATTGAAAACAAAAACTTTGCGAAAAACACCTCTCTGAAGTTGCCGTAGTAGCATACGTTTAGGTTCCCTGATGATAGAAACTGGGACTGTATCTCTTTCATTTGCTTTGGTTTAATACCTGTTACTTTCAGGAAACATATCTCATAATTGAACAACTTAAAAAGAGTTCTACCAATCAAGTTTAACCTTCATCTTTCTGTTTCTGCATTCTTTCTTATGGAACTGTTGCTAGATTTTTTTGCTTTATAAACTTGATATTTAGTAACAGAAGGATGTGTTCTGTCTCTTCCCCATACAAAGTCTAGTGATTCTTGTTTTAGTGCTGCTTATACCATAATATGATATTACAAAGAACCTGGTCAATAGTATCTTGTTTAGAGTTTGTCTACAGATAACCACATTACTACTTAGATATAAACTTATCTCAAATAATATTTTTTTCTGTATCAGAATGCACAGAACTTAGAACTTCTTTATCTCTATCATTAAGTTCCTATACAAAGCTCAATGCTTCAGTGTTTCTATTTCTACACCATACTCGAGATGCTTCAAAACAGTTTTTCTTCAGTATGCTAAATACAGTCCATTACCAAACCAGAACTGTTATGCTGTCCTGAAAATTAAATTTCATCTAGCTGTCTGATTAAAGACTCTTCCTAATGAAGTAATTCGATGTTGTTTAGCCAATGTCATTTATCTGTCAAAAAACTGATGTCTAGTCATTTAAGCGACCTTGTTTTTCTTTAATGGTCTTTCAGTGACCAATGCATGGAAAATGTGGTTGTGCAGTTAAGTAGGACACTGGTTTTGCAGGCTGATATGGATGGCGCACAAACAGAACTCTTACCTTTTTCATTTTCTTTTTATTTCTGCTTTTTTGCTGAATGACAAGAGTTTTATTCCTTTAATTTACAACAATCAATTTTAATCTAAGATTATAATATAAAACCTTTGTAAGTATGCATGGCTACAGGAATACAGCAAGGTACCTCTACGTGGAAAAATTGAAATGAGACTTTCAAATACCATCTGTGTTGAATAGAAGTGCCCTGAAGTAATCACCCATAATACTGATATTTTTACTTAAATTACAATGAGTAGTGCAATTATAGTTTTTTAGCTCTATTAAACTTATGTATTTTGGGGGTTGTGGCTTTCTTTTGTGAAAAGAGCAGAGTAACTTTTCAAGAAATGTTAGTGCGTGAGAAATGACTTTGCATAACCACTGCAGCAGGGGTAGCTGATTACAAACACATTCTGAGAACTTGTGAAAAGGGTAGCGGAACTTCTCTGATCGCTTGTCATGACAATTGTATGGTGGTAATCCATGGAGGCTGCTTATACTTATTTTAAAGTAAATAAAGGCAGACAATTTAACTACAAAGGCAAGAAGGCTCATCAGCTCCCTTAATCTTTGTTGATTTGATGCAGCATGTTCTTACATTGTTTCCTTGGTCGTGTTTAGGTGGCCTCATTCTTCTTTATCGGCCTGATGTCTATGATGATCCCACTATGCCACGTCTTCGGAGGTCTCATTGCTGTCTGTCTCTTCATGGGCCTGTTTGATGGGTGCTTCATTTGCATTATGGCTCCTATTGCCTTTGAGCTTGTTGGGGCTCAGGATGTCTCCCAGGCCATCGGATTTCTGCTAGGACTCATGTCAATACCTATGACAGTTGGTCCACCCATTGCAGGTAAGTATAGATATGGTCTGTGGCTGTAAATGTGTTTGTATGGTTGCATGACTTTCTGGGCGTATATTCCATTCCTCCGTCCTATGCAGTGCACCGACACGGGAAGTTTTCTTGGCACAAGCACCAGAATAATATAGTGAATTTAACTGCTGCTTATGGGCTGTTAGTTTGCTGTGCTCTTTAAAGTTTGCTTCAGTCTTTATTAAGTTATGGAAGTGTAAAACATTCCTCAAAAGAAAGACAGGTTTCCAGTTGGATCGAGGACTTGACATTTTCCATGCAGTTGAGGTAACCGCACATATGTTGATTGGGTTACAGAAGGACTCCAAACTAGAATCTGATAATGAGTTAGTTGTACTCCAAAATTTGCTCATGTGAAAACAATTGTGAGGGTAAAAGCTCCAGTCACTTTAATTGCTTCTTATAAGTAGGAACACTGGCTGCTTTTTTTATTTTTTCATGGGAGACTGTTTGACAAAGTACAGGTTTCAAAGATGAAAGCTGGTTTTTGGAAGTGGAAATTGCTTAAGCTATTAGCTATTAAGCTATCATATTTACCACTGATGATTTTCAAGCATAATTCACCCTAAGGTCTTGTGAGTGCTACTGAAAGATACCCAAGACACAACTGAACTATACAGCATTACAAAGAAGAAAATTTTGAAGCTAGAACAGCATAGATTAGGTGCTTCCTGGTCTGGATACACTATCACAGCCATTAATGCTTAATTAGAATTTGATTCATGGAATGAGTTTTGAAAGACCGGTTAGAGTGACTTGTTGGAAAACACACTTTTTAATAAGAGGCTGCCTACCAGGAATGCAATATATGCAGTTTATCTAGAATAAGATTGAGGCACCTTGATCAAAGGCTACCGTTACCAAAAGAGGGAGAATTTCCCTAAGTCATTGCAAGATTCAAGTGCTAGAGAAGCTGAAAGAAGTAACTTTCAAATAGGAAATGTGGTACAGGGTTTTTAATGATGGGTGGTAACTCAGCAGTCAAGTGGCAACATGCGGAGTTCTTTGTTACTTGAAGTCTTTAAATCAACTCTGGAATACCTTTCTACCTAGATATACAGCCATATTTAACCATCAGGTAGTTGAATTACTGGTTATCATCATCTATGGCAGCTCTCAAGTTTCTGAATCCAAAGAAAAGACATGGGTTTTGCATTTTCTTGAGACCCTATTATTTATCAGGGGTACCATTCTGTCTTTTCAGGTTTGCTGCGTGATCGCCTCGGCACCTATGACGTAGCGTTCTACTTGGCTGGGGTCCCTCCCCTTATTGGCGGAGCTATATTATGTTTCATCCCCTGGGTCCATGAACGGCAGAAGTTAAAAGAAAGAGCAAAACCTGTTGATGGAGACACTACTGAGAAAATGCTGGAAAATGAAAGCACTTTGATGTCGGACGCTACAGAAAAGGCAGTCAAAGAAATGGAATCTGGGTTTTGATGCTTTCTTTTGTTGCTAACCTGACCTTCTTCTACCGAAGCTGGATTTGTACTTTTTGCCGAAGATACGAAATGATACTGAAGAACTCTTGAACTATTGCTCAGATTGCAAAACTGCTCTAAGGATTTTTTTTATACCATTGAACTGTTTTGAGTCATTGAGTTTGATTTCAAGCCACATTTTCAAGGTATTTGAAGTTTTGTAGCATTAATGTCTACGTGCGTAGAGATTCTGTGTGAGAAGAGAATATTTTTGCTAATTCATCAGAACCTATTTCTGGAAGTGCAAAAGCTGTTTTTGGTTCACTGACCCGGAATTTTTCAATAACTTTTTTATGGTCCATCCAAAGCAGCCACACCTGTGGGTGTTTATACTGGAAAATGTTGTAGCTCTTCTGACTGATCTGGTTTTTCAAGTTTCTCATGCTGTTTTACAGTATTTTACAGTTCAATATCATGAATGCGCAACTTTTTGATTCCCTTAACTCCTGCTGAAATCATTTTGCATTAGAAAGACAAATTATTAAATATCTGGTTTAATTTCTCTAAATACCCCAACCTGCTCAGTTTGCCTAAACAGTCACCTGGTTTTGCATTCACCTTTTCACAGTGGCCCAAACAAAGAACATTAAGGATGAAATTTTTGATGGGCGCAGGTTTTGAATATGTGCAAACTAAGCCCCGAGTGCAAACACATTCAGAAGTAAAGCTGCTGTCTGATAGTAGATTTCTTTTTCTATTTGGTGAAGGTGATACTATTAACATGTGTATATTTTTTTTTCAGCTAAACCTCAGAATAGCTGATAGTTTTGAAAGTGTCCCGAGGGTAATACTTTGGAGCAGTATTGCGAATTAGACTACATTTCAAATTATTCTGTTGTACTTCTTAGGTTCTTTTTTATTCTTAAAACGTGACAGCTTTAAAGGATACATTCTAAGTGCAATAAGTTGTTTTTAACGTGGAAATATACATGAGCTATTAAAATAACATTCAACAATTAAAGATTTTTGCACTAAGTGAACATGCAGGTTTATTATAGGTCTTTATAGCTGTGTGAAGTTACGTGTAGAATATAGCTCCCTATTTTATTCAAATATAAAGTGATGCCTTTGCGTGTCCTATTTCTTGCTTAAGATACTAAACATATGGCCCTTTTACTTAGGTATTTTTGGGTATTATGCACTGTTTGTCAAGCAGGTATTTCTGAAAAATATTTGAAAGCATAATACTGAGATGAAAACACTGCTTTTCAGTTTATTGTAAAACACTTCCAAGCACACTGTTTATTTGTGGCTCTGGCTCAGCAGTGGAATGTTAATCACTCTTTTTCATATCCATTCAATGCCAGTAATGTTTGTTTTCTTGTTTAAAAGTGTCACAGCAAAGTGTAAATGAAATGTGATCCTAAGACAAAGTGCACATTTAAGTACATTTTCTTAATTAGTAACAATACCTGTTATTTACATAAAACCATGGAGGCACACTGTTTGAAAATTATAGCCTTCATTGTCTTTTCTATTTTTATTATTTTTCTTTCTCCAGAGTCGTAGTAAATTGCTCAGAAAGCCCATGTCCATTTGTGGTATAAAACATTACATTAGCAATACTATTGCATAGAATGTTTACATCAACTTACGAAAGTCCTTTAAATAATCATGCAAAGCATCCTCATTATTGGAGACCAAAGCTCATATCTTTTTTACATTGCAGAACTTCAATCCCTGCTTTACATGAGTGAGGTTTAAAAGAATTGAGTCTTAAAATGTTAGAGGTGTATGGGAGGGACTTGGAGGTGGGAAAACCCCAAACTGATCTGTTAAACAGAGGTCCCTTTGGGTTCACTGGGACTTGTGCTTCTCTACCTCGTAAGTACTTCTAAAAACGTCATTAAAGTATTCGTAGTATTGTTCATTAAAATGACTATAAAATGCTGCCTTCATAACAAAAATGATGTCAACAGCCTGTGCTGCTCTTGTCTGGAGTGTTTTTGTAGAACATGTTACTCAGTATTATCTTCTATCTGGGCGATGCAAACAGAGTTGAGTGAGCGTGGTAAAACCCACATGTTTCCTATTGCTTGGTTTTGAAAAATTAGTATTCGTCACAGATCTTATATTTCATGTGTTTTAGTGTTGAGTTTTTAATGAAAAACACGGCTGCTTTTTAGCACTGATGCAATTTGAAATCATTGTGACCAGATATCTTGATGTCGTTGTGGCATCTTCCTGACTTGCTGCTCTGTATCTATATAAATTATCTGGGAGAGAATACAAAATAATTGTTAAGTTTTAGAAATGATACAAAAATAGTATAACAGTAGTATAGATTAATTACTGCCGTACCCTTAAATGCATCTGTACATAAAAATCTAAACTCTCTTATTTGAGTAACTAAGAATATATAAATTATGCTCATATGGAGTTTAAAAACACCCACATCTGAAACCCACAAACCCAGAGACTCCAGGAAGAGGATGTGATGAGTGAATAATGGTTCAGGAGTGATTACAATGTTAAAACCAGCCAGTGAATGGGATGTCGGACAAGAGGGAAGCAGAGTTACGGGTAAGGAAGCTATCCGGGTGCGACGATGTTGGAATAATGAACTTCTTTCTTATGCCAGTGCTTGTTTTACAACAAGGATATAATTGGAAAGGCTTCAAACAAATACAACGTTTCAGAAAAGGTTTAAAAAAAGGCAATTAATGCATGAGAATTCTGTTACCATCTTTACTAGGGAGTTTTTTACTCTTTTTTTACTCCCTTTACTAGGGAGACACTTTACTTATGTCTAGGGAGGAAATGTCCGATAGAAAATGTCTGATGGAAAATGCTCTTTATTTGAACATAAGCGTAAAAAGATTGTGTCCTAAAGCTGGATAAGATGCAGTTAAAATTAAAGATGGTTAGCGGTGAGACTAACCATTGAGAAACTTGTTTAGAGATATACTGGATTCTATATGCCCTGAGCTTTTAAAACTAAGGTTAGCTGTTGCCCTTAAAAAAACCCAAACAAACCAAAACACAACAAACCCAACACAAATTGCAACTAATTAGTACACTTATGAAAAAATGATGGTATCATGTAGAAATAGTCACTATTCCGAACACTAGGAGAAAAAAGCACCTAATATTCAATTCAAGTAAATGTAAATAAATGTTTGTAATAAACTTTAATTTTAGATGTGAAAGCCTGTTCATGGGAAACTTGCTGAACTTATGTTTTGGTGACCTAATTCATGCCAGATTTAATCTTGTTGGGAGTAGATTCTAAAATTTAAAACACTAGCTTAGTTTAAGAAAACCTGTAAATCATTCAGATGTGTCCCTCTCCTGAGGACAGTTCATGGAGTCCTTTTCATAAGCATTGCTCTTCTGCCCTATAAGCAGGGTAATTGTCTTTTTTTTTTTTCCATTAAATGTTCTCAGGGTAAGCTTCAGAAGAAATTGGGTAGATAGAGGCTTACTTAAAATGGCAGTGTGAAATTCCAGTCCTACTTGATGCTGTAATTTAATACACCAGATCTTGAAACCAAGACTAATTTTGAGCAAGGGGTTGGTTTTACGTATGGCTGATATGCCTTTTCAGTAGGTGTAGGATCCTTGTAGATCTTAATATAGCTGATCAGCAAAGAGCCTGAAATTATGAAAACCCTTTGGGTGCTTATTTACACCTAAGCTATGCAACAGTACGCAATGAATAATTACAGTGTTGTTGGATTTATTCTGGCTACATGTTAGAAGATCTGTACACATGTCAAACCAAGACTTCACATTAATATACTCTTAGAATTTTTTCATCCAGATCTTTCTGTTCAGCATTAACATTTAAATTTTTTCAAGTTCATTTTCAGCAACCATTTATGGACCTTCCTAAATTGCTCATGCAAGTCAAAGATGACATAGCCATTCTGTGGCCATCCTTCAGGGTATATTCCGTGTCAGATGAGGTAGACAACTGACATTTTTCTCCTTTGGCTCTTTATGCACAATGTCTGGGCATATACATTCCCCCTTTCCCTTGGGAGACACTGGATTGTCCAAGATGATGCGCACTGTGTTGGATATGGATAGTACTGCTCAGCCTTCCATTCCCAAACCTTTACCCTGCAGCAAACATCTGAATTAGCTATAGCCTGATAGATGAGGCAAGTCTGTGAAGTGGGAGGTGTGAGGTCGAATCGGCTCCCAAGGGTGCTGAAGGTGGTTCTCACACGTGCTAGATGAACGCTTTGGTCACACGTTTATGATGTAAGACATGAACACTACCTTCTCAAAGTAAAAATGGCCTGCCCTGTTCTTTACATCAGGTAGTACATGCCAAAGGGGCAGGAGATGCTTCCTTGCAGCCCCAAAGGAAATACCTAAGGATGCTTAGACACTCCCGGTCAAGGCTGCTATCCGTAGGATCATCATCAGAGCTTAGCTGAAGCAGCCGGGCTCTTGCTGTGCAGGCACCGGGCAGCTCCGTGCTTGCTGCACGGGAGCCCACAGCCAGGGGCTCAGCCATCCTCTCTGAGCAGGGAGCAGAGGGGCTGCCTGCTGTGGCTCCCAGATTCCCCTCGGGAGAGCTGGGAGCGTTACAGGAGCTGGCTTTTAGGCACCTCAGCACTTCTGTGGGAGCTGAGCCTCTGCTGTCGAGAGTGTGTGTGTACGTACGTATCTATTAATACAATGTATTTTGGCCGGGGCATACACAAACATTCTGCACTTCACTATGGGAGCTATAGCGCTGGAATGTGGGAGATAGTTGAGGAAAAAATAATTATTTTAATTTCACTGTCAACAAGCACAGCACCATTAGTTCCAGCCAGTGGGTGTCTTCTCATGTAAACTTTGGCATATTTTCAGTATGCCCTTTATATATATATTGAGTCAACATTTTTAATGTTTCAGAACTGTGTATGCTAAGATTAGACTGATTTTTATACTAAAATGTGTGCTAATACTGATAACACGTGTTTAAGTATCTTTATAGACATCATATTTTGTATGTTGTTTTTGATATTAAAAGATATACATTTTGCTAGCCTTAACTCCATTCTTTAAAATTCTGCTTCATTAGAAGGGTGACAAATGAATGTCTAGTGTTTTTTCATGGTGCTAAAGTAACTGTGATCAGTCTCAAATTATTCAGAATAAAGACGGTAGTTCTTAAGTGCCCCGTTTATTACTGCATATGTCATTATTAGTCTTGTTCTCCTGTGAAACTTTAATTTTTTAAAAGTAATTTTGTGTTATTTGGATTATTATTGAATTTCATATACAGACTTTTGCATAAAAGTCTTTACAGGTTATTACCGCTGTGCTCTGACCGGAATGTCCTCATTACATTTGCTCCTACATTAATATATGATGCACCCCATTTAATTCTGATTGCATGGATGATCCATTTTAAGACCAAAGGTTTATAAACACAAACTATTGCCTTCCAGAGTTAGGTGTGTCTGAAAATTTTTATATCTACTCTATTTTCCATTCTGGGGTCTAATGTCAAACTTGCAGAAGAGTTGCAGTCACAAAAGGTAGAAGTAAAATTGAGGGAGGGAAACTGTGGGAGGATAAATTTAAGTGGTCTTTTAAAAGAATTCTGTATTTTTTTGCTTCATGAACTGCCAGTGTAATTGAATGGACCTTTGATCATTTATTGGCCTACCACCAATTTCACCTTGACTTCCCCTGGCAGTATGAAGTGTTTTCTTGTTGACAGCTTCAGTAAATCACAGGAGTTCATTCACGTTTCCTTTTTAGAGGGGCCAAATATTTAATTTTCTTTAATAAACACACGATAAGAGGGGAAATACTCGGCTCCTACCTGGGGTTATTCTCTAGGCTGCTCATATTTGAAATTAAAATCTGAAAAAGATGCCCCAAACCTAAGAGCCGAAGTGCTGTTGCCATTTGTACACTCTCAAGGTAAAACACAACTGAGAATCCTACAGAATACATTCCAAATACTTCTGTACTTTTTTTAGGAAGCTGTTTTTATTCCAGCATTTATCGTGAAAGCTAATTAAGGCAATTAACGAATACTAACATCTAGAAATGCCATTTGACTTGTATGTGGTTTTCAGAAAAGAAATACTGTTATTTTATACTTTATTTTATTTAAAATTGCAAATAATTTTACAAATACAATTATTTATAAAAATAATTTATTTTATTTATCCTTTCTACCAATGGACCTATGAATAGAAGCTCAGCAGCATTCTGCAAATACCTGAGTAAAACTTTGCACTTCTTGCAGAGATACTAGTGTGGCTATGGACAGTCAGATTTAAATGTTACCTTGCACAGTTATTTGTTGTAGGGTTTTGTTGTTTTTTTTTTTAAATTAATGCATATATCCATTCCCTCAAGTTATCCTGAACTGGGGCTGTACCTGCAACATGCTAACCAGTGCCAGGAGAAGCAGGGTTAGGTTGCTGCAACCTTCATGCAATTTCTGGTATCTTCTTGTATTTATTTCTGTTCTGAACAACCTGGATTCCCCCCCCAACTTGGAATGATTTTTGACTTGTTTGTGGGGCTTAATTACAAGTATGCTGGAAGTTAAAGCCTTTCTTGCAGAGAATAGCAATAATGAAGTGTTTTGAAAACACTTTGTGAGAGCCCACCTGCAGTACTGTGTCCAGCTCTGGAGTCCCCAGCACGAGAAGGATGTGAATCTGCTGGAGTGGTTCCAGAGGAGGTCTACAAAGATGACCAGAAGGCTGTAGCACCTCTCCTACACCGACAGGCTGAGAGAGTTGGGGCTGTTCGGCCTGGAGAAGAGAAGGCTCCGGGGAGACCTTATTGTGGCCTTCCAGTACCTGAAGGGGGCCTACAGGAAGGCTGGGGTGGGACCTTTCACTAAAGCCTGGAGTGATAGGATGAGGGGTAATGGCTTTAAACTAGAAGAGGGGAGATTTAGATTGGAAATTAGAAGAAGATTCTTTACCCTGAGGGTGGGGAGCCATGGGAACAGGTTGCCCGGGGCTGTTGTGGGTGCTCCATCCCTGGAGGTGTTCAAGGCCAGGCTGGATGGGGCCTTGAGCAACCTGGTCTAGGGGAAGTGTCCCTGCCATGGCAGGGGGGTTGGAACTAGATGACCTCTGAGGTCCCTTCCAACCCAAACCACTCCGTAATTCTATGAAACAGCCTGTGAACTACTTTCGGCAAGTAGAAACTCCTGTGTTTAAATAGACGCATACCTGTGTGCTTCTTGGCAAGCTTTAGAAGCCTGATGTGACACAGGCACTGCAGGAGACAAAGACCGTTTATGCCGAGCTGCCCGAGAGGTCCAGCAGAGGCTGAGCTGGGTGACAACACAGGTTTATTTATTTTTCAATTAATTAATGGGCTCCTGCCTGCGCGGCAGGCAGCGGGCCTGCGGCTGGCCACAGGGTGCTGG
>VZZY01018513.1:166222-282021 GCA_013400335.1 Eurystomus gularis
CGGTCAGCGCCGGCTTCTCTCGGGCTTGCGCGGCCTGCGGCGGGAGACGCGGCGGTGTCTGCGGGGTGGGGGCCAGGGGGCCTGCGGTGCCGCTCCCCGTGAACCCAGGGACTTGTGTCGCAGCTCGCTATCGCGATATGCCGGTCTCGCCCGTTCCCTGACACCGCGCGTGTCCGGGCATCGCTGGTTCCCGGTGGCTGGTGCTGGCGGGGCACTGGCTTCGAACCGACAGAACCAGTTTGACCAAAAGGTGCCTTTGGTTTGGGCAGCAGAAGTAGAGTCGGATTTCCTTTTTTTTTTTAATCTTTACATCAGGCCGATGGGGTCACGGTGGGTCCTTGTGGAACACACGGGCTTCTATCATGTCGCTCTGTGAAAGGTGTAAAGAAAACGGGGGACGCCGCGCTCCGGCCTTCGCTGCAGGCAGCAGAGACCTCCGGCAGCCGTGCTGAGGCACGCTGCGGTGGGGAGAGCTCTGCAGGACCCCCCCTTTTCCTAAAGCTCGGCCAAGTGTTCATTGTTGTGTACAGGACAGAAGTACTGGGATTTTGACTGGAGGGCCTCGACCAAATTAGAACTTCCTTCAAGTGGAAAAAACATGAAGTACCACCTGTGGCGGTGGAGACTTAACTGCTCAGCTGCTGCGTAGCTATGGAAAAGTTTAAACTCTCTTGGAATCACTGTTTGTCGTCCTGACGGTTTTCTGGACATGTGGAAACTCTCCGGCAGGAGCACAGGGCTGGCTTCGTCCTGGCAGAGCAGGGCTGCTCGTCCCTCAGGTCCTATAATGTCTGTCTGTCCCTTCTCTCTTTTTCCCCCTTTTTGGCTTCATTTTCCCAGATCAGCTCTTATTTGCTCTTGTTCCAAGATACTTTTACTTTGTCTCCTCCCTGTTCTTCATTCCTCTTCTCCAGAACACCTGTAAAAGGGGGTTTCCTTTGGCCTCCTTGTGCATCTGACAAGGTCAGAGTTCTCTGTGCCTGATGTTTGAGACTTTTACCTTCCCTAACAGAATTAATACACTCATGGAAGTAAGTGTGAGCTTGAAATAGTTCAGTATTTGCCTCTTCTCCTGAGGTGTCACACAGGATAGCTGTCTGTCAACAGTGCTTGGAAAATGATTAATTTCGTAATCCTTTCCAACATGGTAGCGCTTGTGGCACAACCACAATTTGAACTGCTGATCCTTCTCTCATTTTTGTCATCTGAGGGCTGCCCGTAGGAGATTTTTGGCTAGCGTTGTTTTACCTCCCATCTTGCAACTGCTGAAACTCAGCTCCTGTACAGAGAAAAATCTGAAGACACAATCTTGTCTTTGTCAAGGAAGCTTTTAAGTATCAATCTTTAGGCTTAGAGCTGAAGCGGACAACTGAGAACTTGCTGAGAAGTTAATTTTCAGCTTCGAGTGGGGCATCTGAGAAGCTGTACTGAATACACTCCATCTTTAGCTTTGTCTCTCCGCAGCTCAGCCTGCTGGCCTTCAAAAATGTTTGAGGCGTGTGTTCCAACTGTCTTGCTAGGGTCTGGGTGTTTATTTTTTCCTTTGTTGTTCTTGGTTTTGTGGTTTTGTTTGGAATTAACCTAAGTTCTTAAGTGCATCAGTCCCCACTGATCTTTAAGTGGCTGCCCCACCTACTCTGAAGCATTGATTTGAAAAATAGTACGAGACATCTGAACCAGTACAAGCTTTCTGAAAACCTAATACCTGTATATTTAAGATATTAATTGCAGATTATTTTATTATGAAGACGGTTATAAGCATAGGATGTAACTGCTGAACTTTCTCACAAATTGTGATAAAAATAATTTCTGTCAGCTAAAAAGCAGTTTTTGCAATGGTGTGTTGCAAGTGTGCTTAATAATAGCAAAACTAATACAGTTAATGCATTGCTGCTAAATTTCTGATTAGGTATTTTGTAGTTTTCTGTCTTGAAATGGCAGAAATCCTTTGGCATGCATCCCTCGTGTGAGAACAGAACATGAATGAAAGTCAGCGTTTTGATGTGGAGGTTGCTTGTTGGCCGAGCTGCAATCACTTTATGGGATTTAAAGAGTCTAGTGATTTGGGTTCTTCTAAAACGGTGCCAATTTTAATGCACAGTCGTTCTTAGAGGGAAAACTTCATACTGTGCCAAGGCATGTTTTACTCCTTTTGTGGTAAAGTAACATTTCTAGATCAGAATTTTGCAGAAGGTGCTGAAATAGCACTTCCAAATGAAAACTTTACAGAAGACTCCTTGGTGTTTCAGTAGCAGATGCTGCTCCCTTTGCAGATAAAGCTTTAGCAAAGCAGGATTTTCATCTACTATTTGTATTCTGATGAAATTCCTTTTCTTTCCCCCATGTGAAAAGTGATTCTGTGGAACTTTCCAGCTGCTTCTGCTAATGATGGATTGAGGTAGTTGGGTTACATCACCTGTTGGGGTTATCTGTAACTGTAATAGTTATGAATGTGTTTGTATTTCTTAGTCTTCTGTATGTTGTGTGGCTTCAACAGAAAGTGCATTATGTGGGGTTCTTGTTTTGTTCTTTAACTTTTCCAGCGTTATCCATGCTTGCAACAACGGTTGGTCTTTATGGGATACCCTGGTGTAAGAAATCCCTGCTGTTGACTGTCTTGATGTCAGTTATTGGAGCTTCCATGGGAATTCTAGACACAGGTAAGGGACCACGTGGTCCGATAGTTCCTTCACTGAACTTACTGAAAGCTTCAAGCTCAACAAAACTGTTGCTGGTATTTCATGTGACACATCTTGGATTAAAAAGAGGGGAGCTGTTTTGCCTGCCTGGGATTCTTGGATGATCCTGGTCTTGAGACTTCTGGTGTTTGTGTCTCTGGAACAGCCCTTCCTTAAGGGGGCTGGGCAGCTGGGTATCTCTGGCTTCCTGGAGAAGGTCAATCTGCGTGTCAGTGGGCAATTACAGGTGGAAAGGAAGTGTCCTGTGCTATTTAAACAGCGTTTTCTTTAAATTACTAATCTGCAGGAAGCTGGTGGGGTTATGGTTCATTAGCCCCAGCTGGAGCTCAGTGAGTCCTGAGCAAGCCCTGGTGTTTGAGAGAGATTCTCACCGTTGCTGTGGTGGAGAGTTGCCTGCCTCAGGCTGGCTTGGTGGCAGTTGAGTATTCACAGCAGACATTTACTGCCACTTACAGCACCAAGGCATCCATCTCCCTGAGTTAAGGACTATCTGCTGCCCTTGGCCAGCCTCACTTAGCTGTTCGGGAATACAGATTTATTCTGGCCCCCCAAACTCTTAAGTCTGTGGCATGTGCATGTTGCAAATGGCCTGGAAGAAACCCCACACTTCTGCTGGGAGGCTGCTCACAACCAGTTTCTTAGTAGAGGCTCCGCACTTGAGGAGGACATGCTGGTGAAGTTGCAGAGCAAATGTCTATGGATGTGTTTGGAAAGGTGTTGTGGCTCAACCCCAGCTGGCAACTAAGCCCCGCACAGCCGCTCCTCACTCCCCACCACACTGGTAGGATGGGGAGGAGAACTGGAAGAGTAAACGAGAAAACTCGTGGGTTGAGACAAAGGCACTTCAATAGGTAAAGCAAAAGCTGTGAACAAGCAAAGCAAACCAAGGAACTCATTCACCACTTCCCATCAGCAGGCAGGTGTTCAGCCACCTCCAGCAAAGCTGGGCTCCATCACACGTAATGGTGACTTGGGAAGACAAACGCTGTCACTCCAAACATCCTCCCCACCCCCCTTGCCCTTGCTTCCTTCTTCCCCCAGCTTCATATGCTGAGCATGGTGTCATGGTACGGATGGGCTCAGGCCAATCAGATGGGCTTCAGCAAGGCCGAGTGCAGAGTTCTGCACTTGGGCCACAACAACCCCGTGCAACGCTGCAGGCGTGGGGAGGAGTGGCTGGAAAGCTGCTCAGCAGAAAGGGACCTGGGGGGGCTGGTGGACAGCTGGCTGAACATGAGCCAGCAGTGTGCCCAGGTGGCCAGAAAGGCCAAGGGCTTCCTGGCTTGTGTCAGGAATAATGTGGCCAGCAGGACTAGAGAAGTGATTGTCCCACTGTACTTGGCACTGGTGAGGCCGCATCCTGAGTACTGTGTGCACTTTCGGGTTCCACAGTATGAGACAGAGACAGGGTGCTGGAGCGGGTGCAGAGAAGAGCAACGAAGCTGTTGAAGGGTGTNGAGGTTTAGGTTAGACATTTGGAAATGAATTCTACACTGAAAGGGTTGTCAAAGGCTGGAACAGGCTGCCCAGGGAAGTGGTCGAATTGCCAGCCCTGGATATACTTAAAAGCCATCTAGATGGGGTGCTCAGGGGTATGGTGTAGAAGTGGCCTGGTAGAGATAGGTAGCAGTTGGACTTGATCTTGAAGATCTTGAAGGTCTTTTCCAACCATAGCGATACTGTGAATATCCCTCAGCTCAGTTGGGGCCAGCTGTCCCAGCTGTGTCTGCTCCCAACTTCTTGTGCACCTCCAGCCTACTCACTGGTGGGGTGGTGTGAGCAGCAGAAAAGGCCTTGACTCTGTGTGAGCACTGCCCGGCAATAACGAAAGCATCCCGGAGTTACCAACACTGCTTCCAGCACAAATCCAAACCATAGCCCCGTACTGGCTGCTGCGAAGAAGATTCACTCTCCCAGCCAAAACCAGCACGAAAGGTCAGTTGTACCAGAGGTACGAGAAGGAAACTCCCACAGGAATTAGCTTGCTGGGCATGGCTTAGGAAGGCTGAGTCGGTGCTGGCTGCCTCTACAGGCAGTTTGGATCAGGAGGCAAGGCCACGGCAAGAGACCCAAGTGTGCTTAGGGACGAGCGGGTAACGCTGGCGTACTTGCAGGGGGAGATGGGGAAACAACAAAAACTGTGCCAGCAGCCGAGCGCTCTGGCGTTGCTGTAGAAGGTAGTGATGAAGGCGCAGCAGGCGGCCGCTCACCTGGTGCCTCTCCAGTGGTGTCCCAGCAGCACGACAGCCTTCCTGGCTTTCTGGATCGTGCTGAGCAGCTTCAGGACAGGCTTATTTCTGAGAAGGAGCTGGCTAATGAATTACCCTGGCTCTCCAGACAGCTCTGGGGGCATCCCAGCCAGGG
Source organism: Eurystomus gularis (assembly GCA_013400335.1). Taxonomy (NCBI): domain Eukaryota; kingdom Metazoa; phylum Chordata; class Aves; order Coraciiformes; family Coraciidae; genus Eurystomus; species Eurystomus gularis. The sequence continues at coordinate 171,286 of VZZY01018513.1, forward strand.
CCTGGTTTTGGTGCCTGGGCTGGTAGGCAGTTCAGAATTTGATTACTGATCTTATTTTCCTGCATTCTTCTGAGGGACTACTTCAAAACGTCTCAGATCTTATTTTCTAGCATTATTGTTGATTTGGGTGTGCCGTAGTTTGGTCTTTGCGGTGGTATTACTGCAAACCTGTCTGCTGCTGGAGAGTCATTTGAACACAGCTGGGGTAGTCCCAGCCCATCAGAAGCAAGTGGTTCCTGATGGTTCCTGGGATTGTTGTTTAATGAGGCCTCTTGATCCTTAGTGTTGCGCTTTGTTGCTTTTAATACTTACAAAAATGAGAAGCAGTTAAATTTGCTTTTTTGAAAAAAGGCTGGAAAATGCTGCAAGTTGGGAAGTAGGGTATTTAGAATCATGAAGTCGTTTTGGTTGGAAAAGACCGTTAAGATCGAGTCCAAACGTTAACCCAGCACTGCCGAGTCCACCACTAAACCATGTCCCTAAGTACCACATCTGTGGCTGTTTTTAGATACCTCCAGGGATGGTGACTCTACCACCTCCCTGGGCAGCCTGGTCAGTGCTTGAACCCTTTCGGTGAAGGAAGTGTTTCCTAATGTCCAACCTAAACCTCCCCTGGCGCAGGTGAAGTGCAGCCATAGCTGCTGGTCTAAGCCGTTGTGTGGCTCTTCATTTGGACTGCAGTGAGTACCCTCCTGCAGCTCAAGGGATCACATGGGTTTAAGGTGCTTTCAGGCAGAATTTCAGTTAACTACAATTTTGTGCGTTGTATTTGCTAAAGCTGATATTCTTGCAAATTGAATTATAGTGCAGGTTATGGTTTGGTCTGGTTTGTCTTCTTTTATTTATTTATTTTTATTTTTTTTTTTGTCTTTAAAACAGTATCTGGTTTCAGACTCTGACTGAATCCTCCTCTCTCTGATCTGCAGGTGGCAACGTGCTGGCACTGAACACCTGGGGAGCAGAGGCCGGGCCACACATGCAGGCCTTGCACTTCAGTTTTGCCGTGGGTGCGTTTGTGGCTCCGATCCTGGCTAAAATGGCCTTGGGAAGCTCTGAATCTAAAGACCTTCCAGTAGTTGAAAAGACAAACCAGTCTGTCCCGAGGTCTCTGCCGACAGCAGCAGCTGCATCAGCTACGTCGGCACTGAAGCACCGCCTTGGTGCAGACTTCTTGTGGTCCTATGTTGTCATAGGGACCTACCTCCTGTTAGTTTCTCTCTGCTTCTTTGTTTTGTATTCAAGGGGCAGCTCAGCTCGAGACAAGTCAAAGGCTTCTCTGCAGAAGCGCGTGCTTGCCAAATACCACTATGCTCTTATCGGTCTCTTGTTCATCTTCTTCTTGTGCTACGTGGGAGCGGAGGTCACTTACGGCTCTTACGTGTTTACTTACGCAAAGGTCTTTGCCGAGATGAAAGACAGTGAAGCGGCTGCTTTGAATTCTGTCTTCTGGGGCGCATTTGCCGCTTGCAGAGGAGTGGCAATATTCTGCGCTGCTTGCTTGTACCCTGGCACCATGATCCTCCTGAGCATCATAGGCTCTGCTGTCTCCTCCTCGTGCTTGGCCTTCTTTGCGAGGCACCCAGCGTCGCTGTGGGTTGGAACTGCTGTCTATGGAGCGTCGATGGCCACCATCTTTCCCAGCGGCATTTCCTGGATAGAGCAGTACACGGTCGTGCAAGGAAAATCGGCTTCTCTGTTTGTGATCGGCGCTGCGCTGGGCGAGATGTGCATCCCTGCTGTGGTGGGCTACCTTCAGGGCAGGTTCCACCATGTTCCTGTGGTGATGTACACTGCCCTGGTGACCTCTGCCATGACGGTTCTGCTCTTCCCTCTGATGTACAAATTGGCCAACTGTCCCGGAGAGAGCGACTTGAAAGAAGTGAGTGAGAGTGAGGACCGGAAAGCTTTGTTGTCAAACTCGAGGCTTAATGAGGATGAAGAGGATGAGGAGGATGCAGGAGAGTGGAATGAGGCAGACTTCGAGGTAATAGAAATGAATGACACGCTGAGAAACTCTGTGATAGAGACTTCCCGTAAGATAGCAGGGGACTCTCCAGGCAAAGTCTCTCTCCAGCCCCACCTGGACGATGTATTGCACGATTCTCCAGTGGCTGCTGGTGGCTCCCCTGGGAGAAAAGACGTGACTGTTGAGCGGGAGAAGAATGATTAAAGTAAAAACTGACTATTATTTTTCTAAAGGGAAATGCAATTGAATTGTAGCTGTTCTTGTAAAGTGATTCCAGAGTCCTTTTATAGCAGCGTGGAGCTCAGTGCGTTCCGTTCTGCATTTGTCCGGCCTTTCTCATCTTTCCTTTTCAGTCTGCAGCGATGTGGCTCGGGGTGGGGAGGTCCACCACGATGTGAACAGGGTCACGTGATAAAGTGTACAGACTCTACTCAAGATGTTAAGAGCTGCTGTGTGAATGGAGGCACACGTTGGAGTAACACGTGCTGTGATAAGACCTAACCAGGAAAGAAGGGGGGAGTGCTGAAAGCACTGAGTCTTTTGGGATGGGTGGAGGGAGCAGTTCTGAGGTGCCTGGTCACAGGATGAATCTGTTACCAGTGATGCTGAACTTTCTTATCTCCTGAAAGAGGGATGTTTTTACTGCAGTGAAAGTTTGTGTGTTTTGTACCAGGAAACCGAGTCAGGTTTCAGGTTGTGCCTGGCGGCTGTAGTCAGATAAGCTGCTGGCCAGCTCTGTAATTTCCTGGTTCAGTCACTAAGATGAGAAAAAACTAAAAATGAACTTTTCAGAGCAGAACCATGCCTTTGGGTCATTTGAAAGTGGAGTACGGGGAGGGGGACAAAATGGGCTGTATGAATCTGCGCTAATGCTCAACTCTGACTTACTAGTTAGTTAAACAGGGGTGACACATCAAAATCGTCTAAAGTACTTCTGATTTAATTACCGCTCTACCACCAAGAAATGCCCTCGCCAGTATGAGCAAAAAAGGAGCAGCAAAGGGCAAAATCTGACTCTGGAGCAGGAGTCCTGCAGTTTGTCTACTTGAAACTCCAAATTTGTAAGTTAAGGGTAGTGTTTGGTTTTTTTTTTAAGGCTGTGTGAACAGAATGTGCTCATGTTTGGCTTTGTTTTACTTTGCACCTTATTAGTATTTTTCTTGCTAAGAAGTTTAATTTACTAACAAACAGGAGAGCTCTAGCTGTAAAGTAGCACAGAACCTTAGGTGTTCAGTGTGATTTCAGGTCCAGTTTGGTTCATCCCTCGTTCTCCAAGTGTGCAACCTAGAACCTCGTGGCTTTTGCCTTTCTTCTGAGAAGCTGGTAAGAAGCACGAATCAACTTGTAGTGAAAATGCATCGTTTATTTTCATCTTGTGATGTCAAAGGGCCTCCTTCTGCTGTCGGCACTGAGGTGCCATTGTGGTTTTGCCGGATTCCTTTCTCCCTCCTGTGGATGTGCACTTCTGTGGCATCTTTTTCAGGGCGATGCATGAACGTGCACTTTAAAATATGGCCTTGTGTCACTTGCTGCATACGAGTTCTCTGCTTAAAGTAATGGTAAATGCTTTTATATAATGGGCCAAGTCCTGTTCTAGGTACCTGTGAGGACATTTGTTCAACAGGATTAAGTCTGTGTGGCCTCATGGTTGTTTAGTTTCTTGTGACAACAGCTGGAGCGGTGTGGCAGAGGTGGTGACTTCAGTGAGTGCAGGTGAAGCCCGGGTTTAGTCAGCTCCCAGAGGGTGTTACCTGCTGGCAAGGACAGAGCCTGCTGGTGGCTGGGCCACTAGAACCACTTCTGGTTTTGCAGGAGTTCCTGGCCCCCCACGGAGGTCACAGGTTTCCTTTGGCAGAAACCAAGTTTGGTGCAGGACACCCAACAGAAGACAGGGAAATGGTTCTGTGGCAGCTCCCGGCTGGAACTGCATCCATAGGCTTCGTCTGAGCTGACGGTGATGTAAAAAAGTTTCCCTGTACCTGAGGCCATGTTGCCAGAAGAAAATTAGTTTAAGTGACACACCTGCTAAGAAAGATTTAAAATAATCCCAAATTTATACTAATTTTTTGAATGAAATTCCAACTTGGAGTAAAAATACTGCGCAAAACAGAGTTGTTTGGGGTTTTGTGTTTTTCCTGGCTGTATTAATTCCTGCACGAGTCACTTGAGTTCATCCCCTTAGCGGCAGGAACGGAGCAGCAGCCGGGGGTGCCAGGGTGAGCGCCGCCTTTGACAGAAGGTGAAGGATCCAGAGAGCAGCGGCAGGAGGACAGAGTGGAACTCACGGACTTACCTTGAGCGGTCCCAGGTAGCAGTGTCTGACTCGTGTGTCAGGAGGGAACCCAGGGATGTCTGGATGACGTCTAAGTTTTGAGTCATCTTAGCAAGCACTTGGAGCCTTCAGTGTCTTAGTTCTGGCCTCAAGCTTGCAATGGAATACACTGACAGAACTTGTTCTCCTCATCTCCTAATAGCAGGCTTGTAATCGCAGGGGCTGCCCTTTAATGCCAACCAGCTGTTTTAAAGCAATTTAAGATTAAAACAGGTCTAGGACATTTCCAATGATGAGTCCAGCCTGCAGCGTTTTGAGACATCCTTGATGTTCAGGGCTGTAGCTTTCCTAGTTCTTGGGATGTTGGTGTTCCTCACGGCATGTTTTTAGACGAGGAACGTTAGAATTTCCATGTTTAAATTTCCTGCCAAAGTAACTAGCTCCCTGGCACGTGGAGTTCCAGTGAGGATCTATTTACAGTGCCTTTTAAGTTACAGATCCTCCAGAAAGCTTAAACACTTAAACTTACATGTTATGGGTTGAACTTACTTGAAGTAAACGGTGTTACTTTGCCGTGGCCTTGCTTATGCTGGAGAAGGCCCCTCTGTGCTGAGGTCTAGGGATTAGAGATAGGAAGTTACGAAGAATCCCGTTTTTGTCCATAAAGCCAGGACTGAGTTGAAGACAAGCACTTGCCCCTTCACCCCCGTGTTAAAGGTGACCTCTCGCAGTTCAGTGTCATTTGAGATTCTTATTTATCCCCGAGGCGCTGCCGGATTGTACCGCAAGCCCTGACACATCCGTCCTGGCATTTGCACTTTTATTCTGTACATGACAAGTGCTAGAATGCAAGAGTAGGCAAAATTTTATGCCTTGATTTTTTCTTTTTTAAGTTACTTGGTGTAAAAGCGCAGCGCAATCTGTGGATGTTCTGTTATACAGTTGATAGTTTTAATTCTGCTTGGTGTGGATTTACCTTGTACTGCATCATGTGAAATTTAAAAGGCTCGTATCTTGAATGTAATAAATTCGTAACTGGAGAAGGCGCTCAGGTTCCTCGATGTAAATAAAGTTTTGGTCTATTTTTCAAAGCTACTCTGGGCTTCTACATGTAAAACTCCCACCTGTTCTGACTCCTGGGAAGCTGGAAGTGTTTCTCCTCTGGTCTGGGAGGGTGCAGGTTGGGGCCTCCCAGAACTGACACCAAGGTTTTAGATCCCAAAGCTGAAGCTGGAAACGGAACGGTGGGTTCTGAGCTCCGCTGTGAGCAGTCGTCTTTACACGACTATTTGCGCACCAAGCGAGGGAAACAAAGGTGGCTGCAACTGAGGGTAAATATAAAGAAAAGCATATCATTTTTACCATATCATTTTATTCAACTTTAATATGGTTTCCATTATTAACTTCTAAAACAAAATGATTTCCAGTTTAGAAAACAATGCACTGACCACATAATTCCTTTTCCATTTTATACAGTTATACAAATATTCTAAATACACATTTTGTCAAGATGGTGGCAAATAAGATTTAACTGTACAGTACGTAAGGAAAGAAAATATTTTAAGCATATTTAGAAGCAATAGAAATGTCTATACAAAACAAGCAAAAATGGAATAAAATTTTATATTTAAAGTATTGCAACAGTCCCACAGGTTTGTAACAAAAATGTCTTTGCACAATTCCTCACAATGCCCCATTAATAGCTAAAGCAAGACAGCAATTTTTAGAAAATAATGTTTCAAAATGCTACACATGATACTACTGCTTGCACAGTCTGATCAAAATAACGATCTACTTGGAATCAAGCAAAACTGAGGAGGAGATATACCAACCGACTTTAAAATTATCTGTATAAAAGTCATTGCACATTATTTTACTCAGTCGTTTGAAAAGTAAAAAAGTGTATTTACAAAATATTTCGCAGACAAAATTATAAAGTGAATGGATAATATATAAGTAACACGTCTTGATACTGACAGTTCAAGAACACACACTAATGGTTTTATCGTTTCAACGAGGTTTTCAGTGCTCCTTCCTCCCGGAAGTAAACTTGACTTCTACTTTGAAATGGATTTACAGGATGTTACACATAGCTATTCCAACATCAGCATTATAAAACAGTATGTTAGAAACATGAAAGAAAGAAGAAATTTGTACATCTTAAAAAGTGAGCTATTCATAGATAAACAAATGTGGTTGGTTTTTTATTAATTTAGTTAGGACAAGCGTTCGTTATTCTTCAGATAATAAACCTGACAGTTAAAATGGAAATCCTGGACTAGATGAGACTTGAAAAAGCACCATGCACAATAGTCTTAGTGTGGTAAACACTGAAGAACACAAACAAAAAAATAGCACCTGGAATCCTGTAACACAGAGCATTTAAAACTGGTCAAGTAGCTGGCGAAGGTACGGTGCCTTTGACAGTTCTCTGCTTACTCTGGAGAGCTTGAAAAGAACGGGGCAGTTGAGGGAGACACACGGGATCTGTCGATCAAAGCAGCCTGTACAGTTCTTGCATATCTGGACGACATGTGAAAAAGCCAAACAGATTATTTTACACGCAAGCAAGGCATAAATCTCCGCAATGCTGCATCAGCAGAACCGGCACAGCCCCGCCAGCGCCAAGCCTTCCCCAGCACGGAGGGATCTCGAGGAGCTGCAGCCTCTCGTGCCTCTGCCCGACTGCTCCTGCTCCTGCTGCCAGCCCCGGCACCACCCGCCTGAGCCGGGCAGAGCGCGGCAGCCTGGCCCACCAGCTCGCGTTTCAGCTGCGTTTTATTTTCCAAGTCAGTTCATCCCAAGGCAGAAATGCGCAGGGCACCCAAGTTCCGCTGCTCTCCTTGTTCAGGGACCTACTCCTTCATGTAGTTAATGCTGCTTCAGAGCACTCTTAACAGGAGATACCCGATGGAATGAAATTACAGCAGGCACAGCTGCTTTCCTTCAGAACACGAAAGGTCCCTGCTTTGCTACTTGATTTTTAATCCTTTCCAGTACCTGCCTAACAGTTTTTCCTGAAACTCAGAAGTTTGCCTCCAACTACACTTGCGTTCTGTAACATCAAACCGTTACACAGTGTTACCCTACTGTTTGCATAGTTTGAACAAGTCAGAATCATATCCTGTGCTTCACAATTCGTTCTTTTCTGTCTTTCCATGTTAAAGTCATGCAGGCACCAGCAACCCCCTCAGGCCAGCCTGTATCAGCACTGAATCCCAGCAGGCCAGCAACTCAGAGTAGCGGGAGAGGAGCAGCCCCTCTCGGCTGAGCCCTACACACGGCACCCCAGAGGATCCCAGTCCTCTGGCCAGCAAGCGTGACCAAAAGGGTTAGTTCCAGGTTTTGAACCATGAGAAGAACCTCAGAAATAAATCTACTCTAGTTCTTTTGAAAGAGGCTGTGGCCGGTTTGAATGCAAGGGACCAAACTAAATGGTACTCATAGAATCAGAATCGCTTAGATTGGAAAAGACCTTTTAGATAATCGAGTCCAACTGATAACCCAGCACTGCCAAGTCCAAAGTACTGGAGACACCTTCTAAGTTCAGTTTGTGTAGAGGGGAGAAGTCCACGGCCTTCATCTATGGCTTGTACTTTTAAAGTGCACTTCAAAATAACATGCAATTTCAGTGTTAGATCAGTTTTCTGCTGGCTTCAGCACGTTTGTCATCTGGGAGGGACGAGAATTTAAGCTGTGAAGGATATATACCCATCTCTGTATTAAAATAAGACCGATGCTCTTCCAGAGAGGTTGATTCATCAGACTGACAAGAGCAGGGTCCTGCTGCATGTTGCAGGAACAAGAGAACGTTCTGATCAAACCCACTGGATCCTTCTGTGGGGCTGGGCCGCTCTGCCAAGCTCTGATTTATTCCAGAACAAAGGCAATGTAAAAGGTCTGGAGTACCACAGGAACGCTGCAGAACATGCATCACCTTCCTCTACTGCCCTTTACAGTGCCGGTCAGAGCAAATATTACAAAATACAGCCCAAAATAGAAGCCCGCAGCTATGCAATATTTAGGAGTGGTGAATTCTAATGCTTTTCGAGCAACAGAGCCCCGTGGGAACCCATCAAATCAGTGCCTGCACTAGAGGAACAGTTATATCCCTGCAATTCAGACACGTCTTTAAAATGGTTCATGTGCTACTGCTAAAAATAAACGCTGACAAAAATATTTACGAATTCTAAAATACAATAGTATGAAAATAAGGTGAGGCTGTGGTGTGTGTTTCTGCAAGGGGAGGCATTGTGCTTCGCTGTGAGAGCTCCGTGAGCACGGTCACTACCCTCTTAATTGACTTCTGGCTCAAGGGAAAAAAAGAGCTTGGAAAATTCCCATCAAGAGGAAAGGTAACAAGAAAACCCCCGAGCTAAAACACATCGACGTTATACACATAAATAAATTTTCTGGGACAAACGTTTTTGTTACTGTAACATCATCAGTTATTTTAATGCAAAAAAGGTGAATATTTAATAATTTTGCAGCTCACCGTCACTGCCATTATAAAAAGGCACCTACAAACCAGGTAAGATCCTCTTAAAAGAAGAAGAAAAGGAGAAAAGCATCTTCTGTTCTGACCCCCCTGCTTTGCCTTCAGTTTTACGCAGCGCCGAGGAGAGCAGCAGCTGCCATGCTGCCTCCAGCAGCAAGAGGAAAAGCAAACGTAACACCCGGGTTCTCCTTCCCATTTCTGTCGGGGACACTCAGGAACACGCTGCTTTCAAATTCCCCCCATCTCTGGCTGACAGACATCTGATAATGCTTTAATCATACCTTGACCAGCTGTTCCTGCTTCCGCTCCAGCTCCCGGATTTCTTGGTTGAGAATCACTGCCACGTGCTGTGGCTGGCTTCTGCATTTATTACAGATCCCGTACTGGGTCAGTTCATCACACACGGGACAGTGTAAGGTCGTGAAATACTGGGAGATGGTGCTTTTGTATCCTTCTAGCTCGCTGCGGGCAGTCGAGGCAGCTTTTTGAATCTGTTAAAAGACATAATTAAGAGGTAATGAACTGCCAGGGCCGCAGCTTTGCCTTATTCCTAGATTACAAGTGGGCCACAGCTGGCAGGGCACGGGTTCACACAAATTACTGACGGGGATCGCATCACCCTGAGGAGCGTAGCACTTGCCCTGAAGTGATGGCACCAAACAGAGCCCACCCACGCCTCATGCACAGCGAATCTCACCAGAACAGAGAAAGAGTAACCAAAGAAACTCTCGGTCGCATGCTAAATTCCTGATCTCATCTCAAACTGCCTCCTGCAGTTGTTCCTTTGCAGGTGCTGATCTACTTCACATCCAAAGAAGCTGCCTTGGCGGCAGCCCTGGCAGCTGCCTTCCGGATCCTGCCTCCCCTCCAGTTTCTGTGCTGGTGCGGTCCCTGTCACAGAGCTGCCACCGTCCTTTGGTCTGTGGCTCCAGCTCATGCTCTGACTTCCCTGGACAAAGCCCCATCACCGCCCCCTCGCCCAGGGAAGTTCCTTCTCTGCACTCCTGGTGGTGTGTGACTTCCACCTGGGGCTATCCTCCACTCTCCGGCCGCAAGTGCCCAGCCGCTCTGCTCCCTGTCACCTCCGCATTAGTGCCTGGCCCTGCGGAAGGTCAGGGTTTGCTTCTGTAGAGCAGCTTGTTGGGGATAGTTAAGGCGAGTGGCACAGTGCCATCAGAACAGTGGAGGAAAGAAGCAGCATTGAGGTAAATCAAGGCTATATTAAAAGTCTGCAGTAGGAAACACAATGTCCTGCTACGCTGCTGAAGTCCGCGCTACGCAGGGTAACGAAACCACACAGATGCACTGTCTTAGACCGTCCCTTTTTGTCAGGAGAATCACGAACTAAAATCCAGCTATCTAATGCTTCTCTTCCCGCATCTCAGTGATTTTTTCAACTTTTAGGAAAGTCAGTTTTGGATATAATTAGTTTAAAATTTCTGGTGATATAGATTTTTTTAAAAGTGACATTACAACCTTTCCTATAAAGAGGAGAGATCTTCAGCACATCTTGGAAAATGAGCAGTTCCAACATGAACTAGAGAGACTTAAAAGGTGGTACAGCCAAATAGATGCATAACAAGTACTGCCAAAACACACGGTTGTGGCAAAATATTCTTTTAAACTACGGAAGGGATCAGAAATTCAAAGAGGACAGTGCAATCAACCCTACACAGACGGGCTCGCCAAAAAAATTGATTCACTAAGTGAAAAAAACCACACGGAAGACCTAAGAATCCAGTCACATTAAAAGTCACAATAAAACTAAACACTGACCAGATGCACTGTGTCTGTAATCGGCTCGTTTTCAAACACCTACCCGCGGCAACTCATGGTACCAGCTGAAGACGTCTATGCCAATAAGCGAGAACACTCTGGCCAGCGGCGGCAGGATCTGTTTGGTGATGTAGTAGGTGGCATTCAGCCTCAGGTTGGGGTCCTGCAGGACTTCGATGGGCCGCCTCACCAGCTGTATCAGGGGCAGGCCGGGCATGCCGTACACAATGACGTAGGGCACTCGCTCCCCCACTCGTGGCTCAGAGCGACGGTCATAGGCAAGCATTCTCCTGTTTAAAAATAGCCTTTGTAATGCATCCAGAGACAAACTCACAGTTACTTCTCATGTCTGTAAACTTCCCCATCTGACTATACTAGTAGCTCTCCATAGAACTGAAGTGTCTGTTATGAAGCACAGGACCAAGTTGTTTCATTTTTAATTTGTCTCATGATCAGACTCAAATTTTAGACCTTGGAACGTATGTCCTGAAGATACATTCTGTTTCAGGTCACTTGGATCCACATTCAGGTTGCTTTCCAGCTACTCCTTCCTTAAAGAAATATTTTACTGAAGAGCAACCAGGGCACTAAAAAGACCTCAAATACCCAGAAAGCAAAGGATGGTTCAATTTGAAGCAGGTATCAATCCAGGACTTGAATTTTATTTTATTTAAAAAGCATGGCTTAATTTGAAGACCACTGATGTTAAGCGAGGTGGCAAAATGTGCCAGCTCACATTATCTGTTACTGACAAAGAGTATCAACAGGATTAAATATTAATTTTAAGTAAGGTACTTTTTTTTTTAAAAGAAGAAAAATTATGCCTGGTAATGTATTTCACAGCACTGAGAGACCTCGCTGTTACAATTTTTAATGTATCTACGGTCTCTGAGTGACGGGCAATTTTGGAGAGCCAAACCCTTGTACAAAACCTGAAGCACAGGTAACAGCAGTGAACACGCCGTTACAGCGTCCTGACGAGAGCCTTTACTCCTGAGCGTGTGCGGCTCTTTCCAGGACTACAAAATGGCTTTCCAGCACCAGCTGGTGCCTGATTTCTCTTCGCACCCTGCAGAAAGTCAGAGCCAACTGCTGCAACAGCATCTGAGGGAGGCATCTCACTGCTACCCAAAACGTGCCAGTACAAAGGTCAAGAGCAAAAAGATGTACAATTAGCGCTTCTTCATCTTGTTACCTGGTGATTTCCAGGGCTGGTACGCAGGATCCGGGTCTGTAAGCTGAGCTCCCTCGGTACTCTTTTGCAAAGATGAAGTCTTGCATGCTGGCTTTTCCTTCCAGTAACTTCATGCATTGATTTTGAACGTACTGTTTGATCTGACTTATGTCCCGTGTTTCAAATAGCAGCTTGATAGAACGCTCAAGTATCTTTAAAAACGAAGGAGAAAGGTGAGAAAAACACACATGTTTAACTACCAAAAAATTAATTCCAAATAATTCAATAAATTATATGGAAATATTAATACACTGCTTAGAAAAAGTATCAGTTAATATGACAAGGGGTTGCATTCTCTTCCAGTCAAAGACCTTCAAAAACACCGGACAACTTTTTCCTCAGTTTGACGCATCTTTCATGACAATATCCATACTCTGGCACTAAGACTGTTTCCACAGTTACAGAGGTTTTCCAGAGTATGAAAGGAGCTATTTTTTCCTGTAATCTAAAATATTTTGCCAAGACTTTCTGACCACCTCAGCAAAGAAAAGAATTGGAATCATCAAGAAAAATGGAAGTAAATCCTCCTAAGTGGTTACTTTTCTCACTGGCATAAATTAAGAACAAGAGCCTTTTCTTTTTAACCCTCCAATACAGTTTAAAGTAAACAGGCAAGGCAGTTTATTTTAAATGAATTCTTAGCTAAACTAAGATTTACGTAAGTGAGCTATTTAGCAGACACATCAGTGTGCCTCACTCATCTTGGAGCAATACTTACTTCCAGCTAAAGTGAACTGGATCAAGAATGGGCTTGAGAAGAAGAGAACTGACACAGGGCTGGGGGCTTTTCATGGGATTTTTAGGGGCTGAAAGACAGTTGTTAAGATGGAAAGTGCAAGTCTTTGTAACGCTGTGCAAGATCTTTGATTTATCTTTCAAATGGCTCATACCAGAAAAAGTGAGAAAGTCTCAGACAACGCACAAGGACTAGAAACTCTGAGAAAGGACAAGTACACAATGAAATAACAGAATACTCTAATTTTATTCATGAAGAAATGCACGAGTATTGTACCTTGGAAACAGCAGGACAGGAGTCTCTTCGGACTGTCTCTATGCCTTTTGCGTCAAATACTGGGTCCTTCTGGTCCAGTGTTTCATACATGTAACCCACGTACCTCTTCTTAGTTTGCAAGACACATGGCAAGTAGACCTGGAATGTTTAGAAAGAAGATGGTCCAATCTGGCATGTGTTGGGAATATCAGGTGGCTCTGAACATAGAGTGTTTTCTAAGGAATACTTTGCTTTGTTGATTTTTTTTTTTAATCATTAAAACCAATAAATTAGATCAACAGACTGTTAAAGGATGGCTGAGGAAGTTGGGATTTAGTGGTGTTCCATTCTTAAATCACTTTGTATTTCACCTAGCTGTAATGACTAAGCAACCTGAAGCTCAGATGAAAAGCGACACAGGGTATAATTTGTCTCGAGTACCCTTACTTTTCTGGATTGCATCTGTCAGCATTTTTAATGTAAGTCCCTCTTTTTTAATGTAATCTCTCTTTCTTAAAAAGAAAACAACTTCATTTTAAACTTCAGAGAAAAAAACCTTTCCCAGCAAAAGCAGTGGCTTTCAACTTTCAATATTTTCAAACTTCACCTAATTATGAGGTGCCTAAAACCATTTAATTTTAGATTAGATTAGATTAGATTAGGTTTATATTTGGGGAAAGCATGCTTTCTCAGTGCCTAGGCTTGGAGAATGGTTTCCTCCATGAATGGATTTTTAGGGTTGTGGTCTCTTTTTGCTCTTTTCTCCAACCTCTTATTTCATTCTTGCTTGTGTCAGTGTTCCCTGACCAGTTCTAAAGGAAAGAACGGGAAACAATTTCTTGCCAGTATTACTAGGATTACACCACATCTTCCTGGCTCTCATGGAAAAGGGAGCAGTGAGTTTAGATTGCCTCAGGCTGGAGAAGGTCCTGCGCATAAGTGTCCCACTTCTCCAACAGATGCTCCAGCTCTGAGGCATTTTCCTCCTCCTCCTGTGCTAGGAAGCTATCCTGGGAGAGTACTCAGTATTTTGACCCACAGATGAATAAGGGCACTTTAGGTGAATCTTGTCAAGTAATCCTAGCACCTAGTATTTTTTTCCAGTTAATTACTCCCTCAGCTTAATGACACAGAATTGCCTCAAAGTGGGAAGGCTCCCCGGACATTAGTCAGTGAGGAAAAGCTGCCCTGCCTCCCAGAGGTATCCCAACTTTTCTTGCTAATATTCTTCTACTGTATTTTCCATGAAAATGGCAATCTGCTTACAAATTATGATTGAACCTGTTGAGTCAGCTATGTACTTTGAAAATACCTGAACTGATTGCTAATGACTTTTCAATGATAAACTTCCACCTAAATTAGTATCACATTGCCTTGCTCTTCTATAAAAGGCTTATTGTCATCAATACTACTTCCAAAAGTCTACTGAATGGATTTCTATGATTTTTTATTTTATATATATATGTATCACATGGACATACGCTGAAGTGTGCTAAGGCTGGTGGAAGAATAAATATCAGGCTCGTAATTATGCACTGGAATCACTTCAAGGGATGGTGTACATTTTCTCTACTGAGCTGCACACATTTGTTATATCATACAAAACTGAGGGGCACATTTCCAAAAACTGATGAGACAGGAATTTCAAGCTGTCTGGTGCTGTCAGTGCAACAGGCCATGAGGCACCCTGATGTGAAGGTAGGAATACTTCTTTTTGCTGTTGGTGCTACAGCGCTTCTCTGACAAGGTCCCCGAGGCATTAAGGAGCTTGCAATATACCCGCAGAAACAGTACAGCACACGACTGCTGCATGTCCTTCTGCTACGTTAAGTGTCTAGAAAAATCTCCTATCTTAATGTTTGGGGTTTTTTTAGGATAACAATGTTTTCACTCAACACACTTTGAAACAAAATATTTCACACTTTTACCTTTTCAAACTTCAGTTTAACAGGTTTGGGGTTTGTCGCTGTTACAGCTTCAGCAATTTCTTGACCGATCTTAAAAGACTGCTCCTTCGTGGCTCCTTTCAAGAGTACAAACATGCTACAAGAAACCAGACATAGGAAATAAGCACAAATCTGTTCAACGTAGCTCCTGAACCTTATAAGGTGGCAAGGCTGGGATGCCACCTTCCTGGTGGCAAGGCTGTTGTCAATTCTGTTCCCTTCCTTCAGCTAGAAAAGCCAAAAACCTGAGAAACTTCAGTGTTCAGTATGAGATGAGGAGTGCCAAAGGCACACAATGAACACTGTGTGACTCCAGTGAGGTGGGGAACGTGACTGCTCCTGGGCAGTCTTGAGTTCCCAGGAGAGAACTGCAAAGAGCTCTGGGTACACCCTCTTTTTCCACTACAGGCAGGAACAGGATTTTACTTCCTTTCTCCAACAGTTGTGGGTTTTTTTGTGAAACTACTATGATTTAATTATCTTTGAAATTTCAAATCTTTTGTCAAGTCTGGCTGAAATCAGTCACTGGATTCACAGGTTATTAAGGAAGGACAGCCAGACAAGCTTTATTTTCCATGGCTGAAAAATTACCCAAGTCTAGCACCAGAGACAGAAACATCTAGAACAAGACTATTACTTGGCCCACATGCTCTTTTCAGTAACATAAATTCCTCTGGTTGAGACAAAAGAAGAAAATACCTATGAAGAACTACTATGATTTTAAAACATTTTAAGAAGTAGACCGTTAATTACCTGTCAGTGTCACCATACACAACGTGAGCACCCCATTTTTTTGTATCGTTCACCAGTTTTATAGCACGCTCCAATGTCTCTCTGGCTTTGTGGACAATGCTATCTCCAACCTGCAAAGTTAAAGATAAATTGAAAATCTTTATTCTACTGCTCAATCCAATACTGCTAAACCCAATACTAGCTCTTGGTAAACACAGTCTGTGCTGATCTGTTTATGAAAATTACTATATTGAGACAATATATTTTATTTCATGGTTTAAATGCATATAATAAATGAAAAGGTTGCTTACATTACCCCAAAATAGCAAAAATTAAAGGAAGAGCGATCAAAAGCTATTAAGGATTAAAATAAAGCAAAAAATGAGTTAAAATTCTTTAGGCATATTGAACGCATAAGGAGCAAGACAAAATTGCTTAGGATCGTTTTCTCTAGTTTTTGGATTCTGCTAATTCCTCCTTTTATGAAAACAGTGAAAGAGCTACAATGTTTTATTTCATTTCCACTATTAGCACTGTAATCCAATCTACCTTTGGAGAGAGTTCTACAGAAATGTCAACTTCAAATGCTCTTTTATGGGAAGAAGAGAAAGAATTCTTTTTTTTTTAAGGATCACGAATAAATCCCCAGTTGCTGATTTTCATTACTACAAATAAAACCAGCTTTTATGAAGGCAGTTACATTACATATGTTCCAATTAATAAATACTGTGTTATCTGACTATACTTTACTAATAATGTCTTTTCCACAGTTTTCCTGCATTTTTATCTGCAAGCTTTACCTCAGTGCATGGCATTCTTCCAGAGAAATTAGCAGCAGTATAACCAAATGTAAAATTGGCTATATATTTAAGACCCAGCTGACGAGCTTCAAGCATTCGAGTTATAGCCTTGTCATGCTTATAAGCCTTCATTGACTGTTTCACCATTATCCTAGTCTTCAAGATCTCTTCTAGCATTCTTGGCAGCACACCCTTTCTTACTGAAGGCTGAGATAAAGGGAACAAAGAAAAAGAAATGTTAAAAAGCCCAACCCGAACAGTTCAGAGTAAAAGCAAAACCCAGAATTGTTAGATAATCACTGTTAAGAAGACAAATTAATTAGCAAGATGCCCTAGGCACCAACAGTTTGGCTCTTCCCGCCAATATTACAAGCAACCTAGAATACAAGCAAAGCTCTTAAGGGCAGGGTAAATAGCTTTTTGGTTTTTTTTTTCATCAACCCTGCTAATGCAATGTTTAGATAACCCTATTAACTAAAATGAGACTTCAGTATTAACTGTTAATTCTCAAAATGTTAAATGCTAAAGGAATACTATCTTTTCAAAATTCTGCAAATATTCTTTACTTAAAGTTTTTGTTTTACATTAAACATATGTAGGCTGGTGATTGGCTAATTACTTGTAAGAGCCTCAGGCCACAGTTATTAATTCATTACAAATCAGCCAGCAGTACACATAACATAAAATGAAAACAAGAGAAAGCAAGTCAGGGAGTTTCATCTCCTGAATCATGACTCTTTTTCTAGGAAAACATTCTGCTATAGAGGCAGGAGAAGAATGAGGTGTTACACATAGATAATTACTGTTTGATCCCCAAACAGCATGAGTAAAATACAGTTTAATTAGAGATGAAATAAGCCTTCAGTATAAATGAAAGCATAGAGATGACATTTTATTTCCTGACCTGCCAGAAGTTCAGCACTGACAAGTATCGAAAAACACTGGGAAATGAGACTGAACTTTCCCCCCTTCTGTCTGCTCTTAATGCAGCAAAATATAAACTACAATATGAATTTGATCTTAAGCTAGTCAGCCAACAGGAAGTGAAAATGCCTGTCACAGAGCACGAGTATTACTACCTTGACAAAAGCTACTCCACTGGGTGACACTGTGATATCATGCCTAATCTGGTAAAGTAAGTCAGGAGGTACTCTGAGAGATGTACAGCCAAATTTGAATGCATCATACCTAATAAAAGAGAAAAATTACATATGAAGACAATTAATTTACAGCCTGATGCAGGAAAAGAATCAACTCACATTCAAATGCTGATAATTCCAGCAAGGATAAAATCACAATTATATAATCTCAGGTACAAACAAACTCACTATCATTTAAAATTTCTTAGCTACATGCAAAAGGCCCTAGGAATAAAGTAGTAATAAAGGGCTACATTCTAACACGTGTAATTTATCAATTCTGCTCTGTGCTGATGCATTACTTCCCAACGCTGAGGTAGTGGAGGCAGGTACTCATATTGTCATCCCCTATGGACACCATGCATGTTTACCAAGTAATACATTGCATGCATTTTCTTCCTCCAAATTCAGAATTTAAAATCAGAAACTTGAAACCCTGATGGTGACACCTAGCAATTATTGCATGCATCTTCCCATTCTTCCAAATACTGTTTTACAGATGTCGTTTTAATGAGAATTGAGATTTCTTTTCCAATTAACAGAATTACTGTAAAGCTCAATGAGAGATGCCACATAGAATAACTGATTGCATCTTTTCATTTTGCATGGTTAAGGCCAGAGTGAACTACAAATGTTGAAAGAGAACAACAGCAATTTACTAACAACAGCAGAATAATAGTAGGCCAGTGTTGAAAACAGGCAGTGTATTTATATAACATTTTAACTGGTTTTGAAGTAATATTAAGAACTGGCATCACCACAATGATGGAACAGATCTACACACATGCACATACAGAGTTGTTTGTTGGGTTTTTTAACAGAATGGAGTCTAAGTCTGCATTTAATTAAAACTACATATTGATTGTATAGGTATAGGTGCGTGTCAGTGTGTGTACACACATGCGCACACCCGCGCAGTAGGTGTTTATAACGTCTAGTGCGTAACAGAAAATGGGGCTATTCATACGTTTGTATGCTCATTGCTTCCAGTGACAACCAGTGGTTCTCGGTACCTTAGGAACGGTGCTGAAGTCTCTACAGAATCAAAGTTTGTCAGAAAAGAATATCAACTTACTTTCCCAAGTTTTCAACATGTCCCAGGCAGGTTGAGAAACAGTAGTTGTAGGCTATCACAATGGAAGGATACAACGACTGGAAATCTAAGACGAGAACAGCGTTGCTGTAGAAGCGGGACTCTGGCTCCATTATTAAGGGAACACATTGCAGGGCTTTCATCTGGGCTCGCTGCTGGACACTGGGCGTCACAGGAATATAATTCATCGGCTTTGCAACACGCAGCATCATGGACTCCACACGATACTGCAAAACAGTGCAGGTACAATCATTGCAGTTACGATTTCAAAAACGGAGAATAAACATGAGTGTATTAAATCTGTGTAAATACACGCCTATGCTTCCTGTATTTAAAGAACAGACAATTAGTTTTCCAAAAATAAATAGCCACACTCTTACTTTTAATGTATAACTTCTACCCCCTATAGTGACATATGTGAACTTTTATATAGCCAACTTTTCCATGTGTTTCCTCAACATTTAGCCCTAATCACTGAAAATCAAGTACTTTAAATTTTATCTATGGAAAAAATAAACATCCAGCTCAGGTTAAGAAAATAAACATCCAACAGGCTGCAACAACATATACAGATGGCCAGGCTACAGCCAGAGAACAAGTATTTGCTAAACTGTATTTTTGTTAAGACTTGCAGAACACTGAAGTAAACAAACATGCAGTTGATGACCATTTTCCATAGGAATCTGCACAGTAACTTTATTTCAACATTTGGGAAAACAGAGAAATGACAGCTGAGCTGTATAAGTCGATAGTGGTGCCTCCAGGGTTTTGACCATGAGAAGGAACTAGACTGGACTTGACAGCAAAAGAACCGAGGGAAGAATCAAAGCCAGCCCATTTCAGAAGTCTGCTGCTTTGCACTGCATATCATGCATTCACCCCAGTGATGTCAAGTAGTACAGGACGCATAAAATAACAAAAAGTTTAAGAACTTTCACCTCATTCAAGACATCATAAAATATCCTATGTGGAGGTAGCAACATGAGAAAAAAGCAGCTCTATTTATTTATGTTTTATTCAATGTTTTAGTAAGGTTAAAAAACTTACTTTTAAAAAAGCACTAACAGCCACGTACTCACTGTGTCCATCCACAATAAAAAACAGAATAGCTGAAAATTACATACATGGGTAGACAAGACAAAAAATCCCTAAGAATCCAAGAACAATTCTATATAATCCTAAAATCACGTGCTTTGTAAGCAACTGAATCACTATCCAAAAGCTCTCTGCCTGATGCACTACATATTTAATCATTGTACTGAATGGGTTAGGCGTAATTTCTTTAACTTTGATGTTATAAACGAACTTACAGAATCAACAGCTTTAACAAGATGCTGCCGCCTTACAAATGGGTTTGAAAGTGCAGTTTCACTGCAGATAAGCTGCTGCTGCCTTGCACTAATTGTGCACTAATTTGTGTGGTGGCCAAGGATTGGATCTGGCAAGAGCTCGGTGTTTGTTTTGTAGTTTTCAGCAAATTCTTCAATCATCTGGCTAATAATCCCTATGCTTATGACCATCTTCTGTTACAGTTGTATAGTCTACTATGGAATATTCAAGACAGCTTCATAAAATAAAAAGAAAAAAAACACCTTAAAAAAAGGTCTTGTAAAACTTAGTAGGAGATAAAAAAGTATGGGAAAACTAATTTAAAATATCTGAAATCTGTTCTTAGTACTATTCCATTTTAACGTCTTTTTCAGCTAAGCAGAAAAGGAATATCTTCATAAAAGGTAGTGATGATTCTTCCGAGTGAAAAAAAAAATTATTTGACATGACTAGGAATTGTTGCAAATGCCATTTTTGTGATCTAGAAAGTTTCAATGGAAACAAAACATATGTGCACAGAAGGAAAGAGAAAAGAACAGTCAGCCTAGAAAATGCAGCATGTTTCTGTTGCTCACTCCCACTCACAGCCATTTGAGAAAATGACAGGCAGAACAGTCTTTGCAGGCTGCAGTCGTGACAGTTTAAGCGTATCTACATTGGCCGCATGCCAGTCCCACCATCCCTGTCCCTAACTGTGCATTTCTCTTCTCTTGCTCCTACAGCAGTACTTTTCAAACGAGGTAAACCAGATCACAGGGCTAAACTGGCAAATACCTACTGAACACCACCATGGTTCTGCTGCCAGTGCTGCTGCCCCTGCCCGTCCTCTCCCCTCTCGAGATATAGGGCTAGAACCAGCAAGACTGACAAGAACCTGCACTGCATCAAGAGATGACACAGGCAACTGTAGTCAAAGGGAAAAAGGCAGCAACATTTTAAAAATGGGGTGAATTGTTAAGGAACTGCAGCTTCAGACACTCTTGTTTCTGGCTGGCTTATGACAATGCTGGTCTGCTCAGGACATTAGTTTTTAAGTTATCTTTTTGTCCACAGAAGTTGGCAAAATAATCAGTCCTGGTCAGCTCAGCTACGTCTATTAAAACAGAGAGCAGAAAGATAGTAGGAAAGAAGAATTATGGTAGGGAAGAAGAGGACAACAGAAGAGCAAGCACACATGAATCACAGCAGTTGTCTCTTGTTTGAGGTGCTGCTCAGGGCTCACGTGAAATCATGAGAATGGTCTAGTTAGTGTAGCTCCTCAGAACCTGGGCAAGGAAAGCCTTTGGTATTAGACTGTTGGGGTCTTCAAGAAAGAGAAGTGTAAACCTCACTCTGTCCTGCTCCCTTTCCGTCTGATGCTAGAAGCAAAATAACAGAACCACACACATCTTGCGTGACATATGTACTTAATAAAGCCAGAGCCCTTCTTTCTTATCATCAAATCTCACCCAGAGGTCTGCTTCACAGGAAATGTCACTTAGAACATATTCGATGCAGCTTTGTCTGCCCTGGAAGAAAATAATCTCATCTTTCTAAAACATGCTCAATTCTTAATATTTCTTAGTATTTTAAAAAGAATTCATTTTCAGATCATCTAAGTGTGAAAAATACCATCTCTAAGGGAAAACTTGGTGCTCTCAAAGCCAGTAGAAGAGACTCACTGGTGTGATTACATTTGGGGCACTCTACTGTTAACAGCTATTTTTATTCTCTGAGACTACTCAGTTAATTATTAATGCTTTTGAATTGCCTTTCTTTACCTTTCAATTTCACATTATGCAAAACAGTCGTCTGTGACCTTATGAAAATATATATACTGATTGAAAAGATACTGAAGAACTAAGACATTTTGTAAAGCCTATTTTGCTTTCATGAAGTGTAAGGAAGACTAAATCTTACCTGAGAGCCTCTTGTTAATACATGCAAGAACTGAATGCCAAAAAGCCTCGCCATTTCACTTGTCCTGTCAATCAAATCCAGTTTGTCTAACAACTGAAGATTCCCACGGACCCGGCTAACATAATGATCAACCATCTTCCACCTGTGAAAGTGAACGCCTCATTATAAACCATCAGGAGAGTGCTGCTCTTTCTATTAAGAAAAACGTAGTTTTTATGATAGCTTGTTACAAACCAGCAAATACAATTTCCCCTAGGACATTTTCATACGTCTCTTTCAAAATGTGGTGCACATGAGCATACACTTAGGTATTCTAAAGACATACGTGGAATGTGTTACGGCAAACTACTGTCAAGGCACAGCTCAATGACACACTATATCCTGTTTTCCTATACTGCCCGGAAGGATTACTGAAACAAAAACTCGAGCTTCTCTTCATCTGTTTGTAAGTTTTTTTGAACCGAGTGGACTTTTGTGGAAACACCCTTCTGTATTAAGAGTACCTATCTCAGCTGAACATAAATTTATATTTTCAGCAGTAAACCAAGCTTCCACCTAGTTGAAAAGTATTTAACTTTTACAGAAATGACATGGATGTCACGAATGACATTCTGACCAGTACTCAGTTTTATGAATTGTTCCTATCACACAATACCAAATCACTCCAAGGAAGAGTGAAGCCCAGTGTGACGTGTCATAAAAAAGCATTTTTAAGCAGCTGTAGTTACTGTCTTAACACCTCGCACATTGTTTAGTACTATTTTTAAGCCTAGCTTGGTTGACATGCACTGTGAAGTAAAACAGAAACCTAATAGGTCATGGAAAGACCTTCTGATGAATAAGACCGTACAGACTTCAAAATAGTATATATATTTAGCTATGTTAAAACCATAGCTGAAAATTTTTTTTGCTTTTGTGTACTTTAAACAGAAAAATACACAAAGATGAAATATAGAGGGTATAACTATGCAAGAGAACACAGCACAACAGCAGAGTAAAGAAGTTCATGTTGCTGCATACAGACTGTTCTAGTACCTGAGCTAAACTGATTATTTCTTCCTGTGCTGACTTTAGCTTATGCATATCCAATGTTAAGAATTTGGCCTCAAAAACCAAAATGGATGAATAGATCATTACCTGCAGACATCTGCCTTATTATCAAACCAATCAGAGAGAACTCGGAAAGTAAATAAAGGAAAACGTTGATGAAGAACATGAAAGCCCACATTTTCAAAAGTGTAATTCATAAGATTCACCTAGAAGAACACGGAGGACGTGTTAACATACATGATATATTTCATAGCAAAAATAAATCTCTACATTTTAAAAACTGTAACAACTACATTTATTAAGTTATTAGTATTATCTGTTAAAAAGGTAAACACTTACACTTAGAAGTCCCTAACTATTTACAAGTCAGGAAAGAATATCCCTTATCAGCTGAAAAGGACATGCTGAATCACAAAGATCAGGTCTGAATTTGGTCAGCACATGATTTGTAAAGACTGAACCGTTTCACTACTAACTGTAAGGTTATAAACAGCAAAACAATAAGTAAGTCTGACAGCTTAAAATAAGTTCAAATAACTAATTTAGTAAAAGCACCATAACAGAAAAATTGCTAAAACTAGTAAGTTGTTCTCAAAACCCAGGAAGAAGTGAAAAGGGGTATCGTTAAGAAACATTACTGAAAGATAGTGGCTTCAATATTTTACATTTTAGCAATATGCAAAATCCATTCTCACAAAGTGGCAGACTGCTCTCTTTGAAAAGGTGTACAAATAAAGAACAAAAAGTTACGTTACAGGAAATTTTCAACAGTCTACAATAATTTTAAAAAATCTAGTAAGTCAAATACATTAACCTTTAAAAAACTTTACCTCATTTCTCATCATTCTCCAAATATTTAGCATAATTCGCCCAACAATATTTATCTCACTCATTGTATCTGATCCATATTCATCCAGCTCAGCCGCAAATCTGTTCTCTTTCTTTTCATCTAAAGACATTAAAAGAGAATATATTTAGACAAGTTATAGGACAGTCAAGACCAGATCAAACTATCCCTCTTTCAATTTGAGCTCTCTAGAAAAACAAGAATTCATAAAGAGTATTACTGATTGCACAAGATTAGTTATTTACCAGTCTTCTACACAATCTCTAAATAAAACTCCCCCAAGTTTTTCCGCTCTTGCACATCCCTCTGAAGAGAATTCTTATTTCAGCTTCACTGAAATGGTGTCCACGGCACTATATTCTTCGTAGCAAATATATTGGTTAGGCAATGCTGAATGTTACTTAAGAGGTAGCTACACGCACGTTAGTGCACAACATTAAAAAAAAAAACAAAACCAACGGGATTTCTGCCCTAAAGAGTTTATGACTCTTGTTATGATCTCACACAGTCAGAACCAGGCCATGGGAGAGATGACTCTCCGCCTTTCATACAGTAAAGGCAAACTCACCACAGTGGGAGGAGGCAGATAAGAGTTCTGGATAGCACAAAGTGAGAGAGGAGGAAATAGGAAGGAACAAATGCAGGGGCAGAAGTAGCGCTCCGAAGCTTTCTGTGAGACAGCGGTGGCTGCAGTAGAGGAAAGACATCCTCTTCTGCCATCCTTGGTTTTTTACAACGCAAGAGAAGACAGTCTTTTTTGGCATATGTTTCTTGAAACTGCCTTTTTTAAGTCAACCTAAGGCTACAGTTTTGGTATTCTTCTGAGTTTATGTAGATGTTTTTAAAAATGCACAATACAGGTTAAAATTCAATACGAAAACACACTGTATTATTTGATCCTCCAATCTTGCTCCTTTGTATTAGTTTAACAGAAGAGAAAGCACTTTGAGGCAATTTTCCCACAATTCTAAATCAATGCCCATTTTTCAACTGTTGATTGTGCAGTCCACCACTACACATTTATCAGGTACCCCTGTGCAGTACCCTACTAATAAAAGCAGAACATTTTGGACAGAGCGTATGGAAGCCTGGATACACGATGCTTTGCATCTGATCAGAACTGAGCAACTAGTTCCTCAGACAGCCATTTAACCTCAAAGACAGAAGTAAAAATTGCTTTAAATTCTACAGAACTATTGTGAAACAACGTAATACAGACTTTGTATGTTGACCTTTCAAATGTGGAACATATTAATCAAAATATGGTTAAGAAAACCTATTTGTCATTTACTGACCTTATCAATAAATCAGAGCCTTGACACAATTTAGCAGACTTTTCATACAGATTGTCAAAATGTGTACAATTTTTTTTAACCTCCTTATTGTTTCATATTTTTAAAGGAAGAAAAAATTTTCTTTTCATGTTTGGATGGAAAAAAAGCCCCACAAGCAGCAACATTTTTTCTTCTGCTTTTCCTCATTTCCACATACTGGATCTCCTGTGAACATGAGGAACTTAAAATTTTTCTCCTCTTCCATTTTTTTTTAATTGGAAGCAGAAACTATCAGTTAGTTTTACTTTCCACAGTGTCATCCTAGCTCTATTTTGACTTGTTTAGGAGATTCTCTACATTTCTTAAGTTCACTTCACGTCTTGCTGGTAAAGGCAGGCATCAAAGTATACCACGGTCACAAGAGACCCACTGCCCTGATGAACAAGAGACTCCGCATGTGATGAGCATCTCAAAATTACAAAAACCTGTAGTGCTCTCTAACTGGTGTGGGGAATATATCACCAGAACCACATGAGACTCTTTAGAAACAAAGGTGTTAAGAAATAGAACTGGACGTTCTTCCTATCTTTCAAGTGCATGAGATGAAATAAAAAAGAGGTGTCCTCTTATCCTCTGTTACCCACTGCCTGACTCTGAGCTGCGATGCAAAGGAGGAAACAGGAGGCCACAGTGTACACACAAAAAATGCCACTACGCACAGGCACAGTACTCACTTCTCTTGTGGGGAGTCCTAATGACTTATGAATAGTTCACTTCTAAATGGCAGAGGCAGCACCAGACTCAGCCAATAAAGCAAAACCAGAGAGAAGTCCAGCTTTCTTTTTGTTAAGTTGAAATCACAGGGAAGGGAAGGAAAAGTACCTTCCATCTTTATTTCAATAGGAGGAAAGAGGAGCATACTGCTTGAAGGAGCACTTCCTGTTCTGAAAATACAGCATGTGAAGAAGGGAGGGAAATATGAAGCATAGGGGTTGGAAAAGCAAGAGGAACATAGATGGGGTCAAAACCATGGACAAGGAGGCCACAAAGCAACGAAGAACACAACACTTGTATGTTTATGGTCATGCATGCAAGCCCACTTATGGCATGACATTTTCGGGAGGAGCTCATCAGTGTGAACACTTCCTTATCCTTCTCCTGCACTTCAGTCAGAAAAGAATAATTACTTACCTTACAGTAACACTAGTTCCTAGAAACATTTTAAGCACTATGTATTCCACTTCTGGGTATGCATCTACCACCTGGCACAGGAACATCTGTACTATGAATAGCAGTGCTGTGGAGATCACGCCTGCCCACTTGAGCCTTATGTCCAAAGATGTTAAGGGCTACAACCCTGGTTTCCTTCACTAGCACTTAACCCATGTTGTGTGGGACTTCATAGCTGTACGGAAGGAAAGCCGACTACAAGAGACATAAGGACATCATAATTAAGAACTGTACAGTTCCCAGAGAAGGAACCTTTCTTCTTTATGTGTATCCCAGTTCCGGTAACTTGAAAAGCTTACATCATGGAGATGGGTACTAGCTTTGCTTTGGTTCCGCATTAACTACAGTGCAGGCACAGCTGTCCTGCAAGACAGTAGGGCAGTAAACTTCTGTGATCTTTAGAGGTTTAAGAAACCTTTAACTGCAACACTTGGCCTTCCTCTTAGCAAAGAGATTGCAAATCTTGAAGTGAAAGGGGTCAAAAGCCTTTCTGAACATCCTTCAGTACCTCTGAAGAATGTACCCAGATGCATTATTATTGCAACCAGTGTTATCATCTCAATTTGAACCATCAGGGGAATTTAATAACAAGGTTCATGTAATCAGTTATTATTCCTGAAGAACAAATCTGAGATTTTTGTGCTAAAGAATTAAAACTTGTGACTTTTGATGGCCAATTCATACTTAAACTGCCATGTGTTCCTGTTTCCATATATTAAGTATTTAAAAATTCACCAAGGCCCAGTTACCAACAACTTTCAACTGAAGATGCAAATTTGTTCTTATGTTTACTTGTCCCTAGGAGGTCTCTACAACTCACCTTTTCAACAGGTCACACCTATCAAAAGATTTGTGTACTCTTTTGATGCCTTAAAAATATTCAAACCTCAAAGGAGGAGTGTGTGAACATAGCTCTTCTAAAACATCATGTTCTCCTGGCCAGGCATAGAGGACATCAACATAAAAGATGCTATTGCTATGCAGGGTAAGCTGAAAGAACAGTACAAGAATGGCTACTGAAAGTAAGGATTTTATTACAGAGCTGCTGACCAGGATGACTGCTGCTCAGGAGCATCTTTATGTCCTCCTATCCCCACCAGAGAAACTGTGAATCATGATTCTGGTAGGTACCCTGAATGACATCCATACATGACTGAAGCCAAGGAGAAGCAAGAGAAGGTTTAGTAGCAGAAGCACCTCCATGAACTGAAAACTTAACACACACTACTACTGAAAATATGTCTAGGTTCATGGATACAGGACACACCCAGAAGTGGAATACACAAGGAGTTTTAACAATTGAGAAAACACTGAAAACCAGAATCTCACTGGTATTTCAAATTTTTGTGTGTGTGATTATACCTATGACAACACAACAGCAACAACAAAAAGGGAGAGCTATCTAAAGAAAACATTAATTTTTTTTATTTTATTAATAAATTTTCAACATGTTTCTACTGGAACTGAACTGAAACCCTGTATAGTAACTTACCTGGCACACGAGAAATCATCTGGCATAAATCAACATTTAGTGCAGCAGCCCTCTGTAAGAGATAACCCCAGGAATGCATCTGGACTTCATAGCCTAGCAAAATGTCTGGGTCATATCTAGAGGCGGGGAGGGAAAAAGGAAAATGAGCTTCATATTATTTAAGAAAGAAAGTATACACAAGATTTCATTCTAATCGTGTCGAGTTTAAAAAAGAAGCAGCCACAATGGGTTTCTATGAAAGCAGCATCTGGACTAGGAGACAATATTTAAAACAGAATCTTTTAGGATTTTCAGTAACATTCAACTGAAAAATTTTCTAGAAGGAATATTTTCACAGGGAACTATTTTTTTTTTAAACATACTTCTATTATTTCAGTCTTTACAAATAAAGAACAAATCTAGGTTTAAGCAGGTTTTACCGATAGAACTAGGTTGTATTGAGCTTAAACTGAAGCCCTGCTACCAGCGCAAGACAGATGTACAATGAAATGTAGTCCTGTCCTCAATCTCTGTGGTACTATTTTCATTTATGAATTAGAATAGATTTGCTACTAGGCTACTTGAATGTTTTGCAAATAACAATGTGTCACACATACTGCAGTGTAGCTTATAATAGGCCGAGGACACTTCTGGTCCTAAACAGTGACTCTTTATTGGGAAAGTTGTAATTCACAGGTGAGCGAGAGCTGTCAAAGCTGAAGCATGGAGAAAACCAATTGTATCTACCGGTTCTATTTAAACATCTCTTCCTTTAAGATAATCTTCTTTCTATAAGATACATAAGAAGAACTCATTTTATGCTGTATCCCATGCCGAGTGGAAAATTTGACTGGCTCAGGTATGACAAAAAGAAAACTCAGAATTGTCTTCTGATACAGCCACTGCTCGTCTTCCAATCAGGCTCAGAGAAGAATGACTAGACAGAAGGACAAACGAGGTGACTTCAAAGTCAATGCACAAAGCCTCTTCAGAGGAGGCTGTATCACCCACTGTTTGAGCAGGCGCTATTAAAACCAGAAATCATGACCTGGTCACTTGCTGGAGAGCCTAAGAATGATTTTCTCGGGCTTGGCAGAAAGAGATTGGCCAAAGTAGTATCAGATATCTGTTATTTTTAACAGCAAAAAAAAGTCAGAAAGTTTCACTGGGAAGAATAGCTGCTTCTTTCAATGCAGTTAAGTCAAGGGGTTTTGAGTTCCAGCAGGCAGCATTCAATACAACTGAATGACAAAAGGACAGCTGTCAGGAGGCAGAGGACTGGACAACAGGCTGAGGGCCCTGTACCACAGTCTATGCCCAACCCCACTGCAGGACACAGGCTTGTAGGCCTTTGTTTATGGGAGAAGTAGGCAGGGGCCTTAGCTTATGAACAGGATGTCTGTACTTTTCGCATCCTGAAACACATCCAAAAATGCCAACATTTCCTGACTGTTGGATATAGGAGAGCATCCTCTTCCCAAATCCCAAGTTAAAGTTGTATCGCAGACACTATAAATGAAGCTTCAGACTATCGTGAAAGTGTCTTCCTTGCTGTGTCCCAGTCAAAGGCAGATGGCAACTCACTTTGAAGTAACTAACTCCTGAGAATAGCTCCAGAAAAGAGATTCTCCACATTTCTGCCACAGACTTTTTGTGAAAAATAAGGGGGAAAGGGTCTTCTTACTCTGCACAGTGATCTCTTTATTACAATGTGGGCTTTTGTACCAGCCAGCAGAAGTTGCAAAAAACCCTTTTATCAACTACTTCTACCTGTGAGAGAATGGTTTTGATACAATTTTTGGCTGAAGTAGAGGATTCTAAAGTAGAGTTTTGATTTCCAGCATTCTAAAGAAAGTAAAAGAACTAGAACTTTGCATTTGGGGGGTATTTTGCTATCAGCTGTTAATGTCAAACGAATGATTCTTTGTTTTTGGAGACAGGAAATGATCATTGGGAATGGAAGCAGTAAATACAATCTACCTGGAGTCATGCAAAGCAATTGACACTGTCCCGCATTATATCCTTGTCTCTAAACTGGGAAGACATGTATTTGATGGATGGACCACTCAGTGGATAATTTGTTGGATGGCCACACTCAAAGAGTTGTGGTCAATGGCTTGATGCTTGAGTGGAGACCTGTGATGAGTGGCATTCCTCAGAGTTCTGTACTAGGCTGATGCTGTTTAGTATCTTCATCAATGACACAGACAGTGGGTTCTGGTGATGACACCAAGCTGAGTGGTGCAGTTGACACACCAGAAGGACAGGATGCCATCCAGAGAGGCCTGGACAAGCTTGAGAAGTGGGCCCATGTGAACTTCATGAGGTTCAACAAGGCCAAGTGCAAGATCCTGCACCTGGGTTGGGGCAATCCCCCATATCTGTGCAGGATCTGGGATGAAGTGACTGAGAGCAGTCCTGCCAAGGAGGACTTAGGGGTACTGGTGGATGAAAAGCTGGACATGAGCTGACAATGTGCACTTGCAGCCCAGAAAGCCAAACGCATCCTGGGCTGCATCAAAAAAAGTGTGGCCAGCAGGTCAAGGGAGGTGATTCTTCTCTGCTTCACACTGGTGAGACTCCACCTGGAGTACTGTGTCCAGCTCTGGAGTCCTCAGCACAAGACCTGTTGCAGTGGTTCCAGAGGAGGGCCAATGAAGATGATTAGGGGGCTGGAACACCATTTCTACGGGGACAAGCTGAGATAATTGGGTTGTTCAGCCTGAAGAAGAGAAGGCTCTGGGGAGACCTTATAGTGGGCTTTCAGTAATTAAAAGGGGGCTACAGGAAAGACAGGGAGGGACTCTTTATCAAGTACTGTAGCAAAAGGATGAGGGGTAATGCTTTCAGATTGAAAGCAGGTGGATTTAGGCTAGATACTAGGAAGAAATTCTTTACTGTGAGGGTGCTGAGTCACTGCAACAGGCTGACCAGAGAGGTTCTGCATGACCCTCCCTGGAACTTTCAAGGCCAGGCTGGATGGGCCTTTGAACAACCTAGTCTAGTGGGAAGCATCCCTGCCCCTGGCAGGGGAGTTGGAACTACATGATCTTTAAGGTCCCGTCCAACCCAAACCATTCCATGACTCTATGATTTGGAAGCATATTCTATCAGTGACACAAACCCAGAGCTACTTGGAACAATTTAGGGACAAGCAAATGAAAATAGTGTGTAGTTCCTTCCAGCAGCAGAATCAAGTTTTAAAAAGACTTATGACCTCTTGCTGCTTTGCACAACATACAAGGATTGCCAACTGAGGTTCCAAAATTATCTATCTATATAATATATATCTATATATCCACTATATTATATATCTATATATCCATCTAAGCTTTGAAATAAAAAGGAATTACATAATGGTTTATACAGTCCTAGAATAAATGTTAAAAAAATAATTAACATATTTTCACATTAATTCTTGCAGCTAAACTATCCTGGTCCTAGCATACTGCAAAACACTGGTTATTTAAAAAGAAGTAGCCATTTATGTTCGTATTTGAAAACTAGTTTCATATAATTCAAAATGGAAAATACTTGTAGGTTTTAAGCAGGGCAAGATGTTATATACATAGGTTTCATGATAGATACAAACGTGAATGAGAAACGGGAAGAACTGCCTATGTGGTTCATAAACCAGTATTCACTATGCCAGGAATCTGCTTGTTCTTTTACGCCTGTTCTAAACAGAAACAAGCACACTGCTTGGAAACAGCAAATTGCTGTAACTGTACTAGCAGCTACCACCTGTGATGAAGGACAATTGCTTTGGGTTTTTCCTTGCCCTCAAGTAGTGCATTTCCTCCCCCACTTCCTACTTAACCACATTTTAGTGGGCTATTACATTATGGTTGCAAATAGTCCTATTTGTATTGCAACTGAAGAGAACACTTCATCAATTCTTGAGTTAATCTTACTATTCTCTTTTAAGATAATGACTAAAATGACCTCTGTAAACCATCTGCCTATGATCTCCAGGATTGTTCCTCTAGTATCCTTCATATGGGAAGATGTTTTATGGGATAAGATGTAAGACCTCTTTAGTTGATGATATTTTTTTAGATACATCCATTTTCTTTTACAAATAAATTGTATCTAACTTAAATATTACCTATTTTAACATAATTTTATGTAGTTTCACACGTAGATTGGAAAGTTCACCACTCAAAATTTAAAAAAATAAAATAAAATAAAAAAATCAGTGTGCTAGTTTGGAACTCAGTCTTGCTTTCACAGGCCATTCAGGATTGCCTCCAATGGCACATTACTGAGTCACAGGGTATCACTCCACAGTGCATGACTTTGCTTTTCCTTTCCAAATAGACACTGCACATGCATTAAGGGGAGTGTCTCATTTCAACTAATTTTGGCATCTCAGGTTTTCTAAACTAGTCTCTTTATTGTCTTTGAAGAAAGGAGGCCTCTGTGGGTTAAATATTTCTTATATTTTAGCAACCTCTTGCAGAATGAGATCTTGTTCTTTCCGTTTAACATACATGGTGATGAGGGTAGCTCCTTAGTGACAGTGAAATACAGATGTCTAAGTTTCAGTCAGACAACTCTCACACAAAGCTGTCTACTTCGAAAATCAAGGGAGAGTAGCTAGTAAATGGTGGATTCAAACCCTACTGTAAATTTCCTGTAAACACAGTCCCTTTGTCTCAGTTTCCCATATTTAAAACTTGGATCCTTCCAAGGTATCCTTGGTACCTAAAGTGGTATCCTTCTGAAAGCATGAAAACCAGTAAACACACTACCAGCAACTGAGTTGTTCAGATACTGCAGCGTTACACATATATGCATTCTGTATGTATATCTGTATGTATTCACAATGTATATGCACAAAGGACTATAATTACTATTAACAAACTTATGGATGCTTGGGTATTTCCTTAACTTCACAATCAAAAGAATTTTTGGTTAAGTGTATCTCTGCGTTATCTTTGAAGGAAAAAAACAAAGTAAGATTAAATTCAAATATTACTTCTTTCTACTGAACAACACTTGGGACTCCAAACTCTTGCACTATGGTATGCATAAGGTCTACCTTATGCAACAGGTTTAACAGACCTGTCAGATTTCTTGCACCTAACATGAGGTGTTGCTCTGTCTTGCTTCTTATTTCCTTGCTGATCAACTAACTCCATCTCAACTGATGCAGCAGAAGTGCCCTTTCCTGCAGCCCAATCCCATGTACCAGCTGTTCCAAAGGACCAATGTGTCATTTGTTGATACCTCCTGTGGTATTCTTTTTGCTATTAGAGAAAAGAGATGCCTGGAGCTAAAAGATGACATTATTCCAAATGGGAAAATAAATAGGTAAAACCAAGGTTTAGCTGATGTGAGTTCAACTGAAGTCTGTCTTTCTCTGTCCCCTTTTCATGTGGTACCACAAAGGTGACAGGTTGTGAGCTAAGGAGTGGACAAGTTTTGTATTTTTCATCCTCCCTTCTCACAATCTTGACATATACTATCCACTTGGTCTTCATCGTCAGTTCAAGCTGTTTTATTAAAAAAAATTATAATGAGACCAGCAAGGTCTCACACACACCTGCAAGGAACTAGTAAGTTGTAATACTGGTACTTGAAAGCTGCTGGCTAGGACTACCACGACAGGAGAAAGAGGGGTGCCTGCCAACATAGCGCTCTTTTGTTAAAAGGATGGGCACTGAACTGCTTTGCATGCTGCTGCCAGTCCCTCTGCAAAGATGAAAAGCAGCACTTACACAGGCAGGATTTAAAGACGATAGCATTAGCATTCAACTCATACATGCTGCAGAGAAGAAACGCGATTATTTTCCTTTCTAGCTAAGTCATATGTGCTGTTATGCTATCTCTTCCTCTCTCTCATTTGATAATTTCGTGAATGAACACTAAGCTTCCATCTATGCCTTCCCTTCTATTATGTGTCTGGTTTTCTTAACTGCTATTTTTCTTCCAGCTAAAATCAAGGGAAAACGGGGGAAAAAAATTAGGCCAGACCTATGACACAGACAAGAACAGTAACTGTGCATGGCAGCAGAATACTTGGTGACTCAAATACATAACTGAAATATCTGAAAACATTATTCCAGTTTGCTTCAGACAATAAAAATCCATAAAGTTGATACAGGACATTAAGTAAAGATTTATACAGGAAAACGCCGCAGAAGATGATACTGGCCTAGGAAAAGAAGGTTAGATTAACACATCTCTATTTTAAAAAGAAGATGTTGCTAGAGTGTTTATCAAAGAACAAATATAACACATTCTATTCAATACAAAAACTGATTAGTATCATACTTTGCAAGAAAAACATTATACAAAATATTTAAATGTTAAGCATGAACAACTAATTAACTAAAAAATGTTTTATTCCAAAAATCTTTAAGAAAAAAATCTTAAAACTTTATAATCTGTTTTTATACTTTATCAGAAACTACTTCCATGGAGACAAAGAGCTGTCGGTGGCTGGCAAGTCTCAGGTAGTAGCAGTGAATCTACTACTTTTTTTCATGCCCAGCCTGTTTCCACATCCTCTGCGTGTCACAGAGATGGGGACTGTGTATTCCCACATGAATTCCTCAAATTTTGCTCCTCTCATGCCTGTGGGACAAGCCCTTTTCTGCTATCTGGTACACCGAAGTGTGACATGATTTGTGTTAAAAGTGTAGGAGAGGCCCAGACATTTCATTTCTCTTTCATGGGAATCCACTGCTCCATCAGGCTTGGATATTCCTGCAGTTTTCCTGTGTTTTTTAAAATGCCAAGACAAACATTCTCGTAGCATTCCCTTCCTCCTCCTGCAACAACCAGCCTTCCTGCATTTTGTACTGACTGGTTTATGGATCTACATGAATGTGTTTACTCTTTTTTCTGCCTTTAGGTTCAGACAGGGAGGTGGTTCTGTTTTACTTTTTCAAGCAGACAGATTTTTCCAATTTTTCTCCCAACACATTGCAGCTGACACCTTATGATGAAGAGAGGGTCTGTTCAGGAAGGCTGTTCAGGCAGCATGACAGAATCCTTTAGGACAGTAATATAGGTACAGACTCCATTTCAAGAAAAAAAAATAAATTAAATTTCCCCTGCGACAACTCCAAAGAGCCTACAACTTGTCTCTCGGTGCTTGTAGACCATCCACACTAGCTGCACAGGATGGGAAGGAGGTTGTTTCTCGGCTGCTTTATGCCAGTTTTCAGCTGAAGTCCCGTTTTTTTGTTTGTTTGTTTGTTTACAGCCAGAGGATAGCTTACCAAAGAAGGGAAAAACTGGATCTATGTAGGTGAAGCTCTCTCTCAAACTCTTAAGAAGGTTGTCAGAGTACCAAGAACCATTTTAACTATGCTTTTCTTTGTTGCAAATCCATGTTGTTTATTCTTCCCTGCCTCCTTCGAACTCAACTCTATGTATGGCTCTTCCTTTCAAATTGTCTCCTGCCTCTCAACCCTCAAGCAGCTCAGCATTTCAGTATCTTTTAGAATTGAAGACAATTCTCAAATTCCCTTTACAATGATGTACTTTATTTTAGGTGTCTCTACATAGACTTTGGTACTCACACTTGTAAGTAGTCCCATTTCACAGCTGAATCACTCTCAGTAATACTCTCCTACAAATAAAAGTGCTTATTCCCCTAAATATTTGGGCAAACCCATTAGTTTTCAGCATAGATGAAGTCAGAGATTCCAATTCCAGAGAAACAACCATATCTTCTTCTGGTCTACAGACCTCGAGATGACTTATTTTCATTTGCCAACTCCCCTGAGTTAATCAGAGACAATATCTACTAATTTCACAGAAGAACACTTGACCTGGTATTTACTTTATGGATGTCTAGGTGGAAACATGTTAATCTTACTGTGGTCATTCAGGTCTAGCACACACTGAATAACTTCACAGTGAAGGAATAACTTCACCGAGCTGAATCCAACTTCAGCTCATCAATTCCAGTGAACTTTCTGGAGCAACACTCATCTTTAGTGAACGTGCAACAGAGTAACTTTAGCTCTGCTGTAAAAAGTTAGATTTGGGAAATATCAGCAAGCATTATAACCTCACTAACTCATCACTCTGCTTCAGCATCCGTGTCCCTCAATAACAACCAGCACGTTATAAGGCCTATTTGTGCAGATACCCTGGGTCATTTGTTCAAAGACAAAATGTTTGCAGATTTCTGATGGAAAGAGCCTGATGAGCTAAGAGTATTGCAGGGAGCAATACATTTCCCAGGAATCACCTTTCCCTCATCTGTGTGCTGGGAATGGTGGTCAAGAATTCTCTACTGTGGTCTTCCAGAGTCACATCTACTGACAGGAAGTGACAGAATCAGCCATTTCTTACTTTCAATAACCAGAATAAAATAAAAACAAAAGGCCTAAACAGAGAAGTAGAAGGCTGGAACTTGAAACGAGTATGTCCCATAGTTTCACATATATGACATAAGAGCAAGAATTGAGGCCAGCTACTAAGAGAATGACTAGAAATGGGAACAAGAATTCTTCAACTGGACTGCGTAAGGCAATTCTCCCACAGCTGAAGTACTCTCTGTTCAGCGCACCAACAAGTTGATAAAGTCTGGTACTGAAAATCAAGATTGAATCAATACCCTGTCATTCATGGTGCCAGGAACCTGGAATTTCAGTCTTCCACCCTTCCCTCTGACAGCTAAAGGGGTCAAGACCAAGTTGCAGTCATGCTGGGTAAGCTGTCTGGTCACAGGAACTTAATATCCTCTAGCCTGATGCATATATCAGTATAAAAGATACTGATACGGTCCTCTGCTGATAAATAAAGGTGATTTTGAGTTTTGCTCCATGAACCCCAAGTGGTAATGTTTCTTAAACAGTCAGATTGTTTTCTTTCTCTAACCTATCAGACCTACTATTAAGTGCACCTAGCAGAACAACTAGAGTACCTAGCTTGTGCTGGAAAAAATAACACTAAAAACAGCAACAGAAGATTGTTTAAAAAATAATTCCTGATCTGAAAGTTTTCATTAAAGCTGCTTGCTTGTTCATTTCCCATTAAGGAAGATTTTTGCAGTCCACTAATTTTTATCAAGTAATTTTACCATATTTTTCTCCTTCAGTTAAAGCTATTTTGAGCCTAGACACTTGTTTTGTGCTTAAATTAAAACATTTAGTCCAGCAAAATTTCTTACTCTCTTTCACCTAGGCTACAGGAAATAAAGGGGGAAAAGAGCAGTAAATTGTAGATTTGGTCCAAGTTTTAAAAACTGATTTGTTGAGAGTTCAGCAGAAGTCTGATGCCTTGGGTGATACTGCATGGAGGGGGAGGGAAGTAGACTAAGACGATGACAGCAGTCTGCCCCTCCTTAATAGATCAAATCTTTTATCTTCCAGGAATACAAGTTAACCAACTCAACCTTCGAAGATAAAGCTGTTGCACCAAAAAGGCATTTTAGCACGATGTTTAAAGATAAGATCTTTTAAGAAGAGATTTCTCAGCCAGCAACCTGATGACTGGCACATTCCATCCCGAAGTACTACAAAAATTGCATGCTTTTTTCATTCTGTAATGCCTTCAGTATGTACAGATGAAGACTTCTTCTGTTCTTCAGCAATAAAATGTACGTTTTTTACTTTGTAAATTTCTATGTAAATGCTGAGTTCTCTCTCCCATACTCTTTATATACTGTCACTTTTAAAAAAAATTCCACACAACTGGTGGAGAATTGTTCGTTTATTGGCAGCTTCTCATTCTCAGTAATTTTTCCTAAGTTTGATGGAGCACTAGATTTCCAAGAAAGAGAAAAATAAAATGATGTTCCTTACCTGAATTTTGTCTTCTCTGAACAGGGATCTGCTGCTCTGTCAGGACCCACCCTGTGTTGGTTGCATTCAGCAACTCTTTTTGTATTCTGGCTTCATGGGGTTGGTCAATGTCTTTCTCATCAGAGGTTTTCTGGTTGGAGAGAGAAAGAATTGCAAATGTACTCTGCCTAGTACACATTTTTTTCTTGTGCCTCTATTCCAGCAGGGTGACTCATAGTTTAAATCTGTTTATTTTTCCTTGCAATTTTACAGTTTTGCACCTCTGACAGTAAGGCCTGGAGAGACATCTGCAGTTCCACCTACTCACCAGCCGAGAGGGCTACCAAACAGGCTTCCCAGCCTTGGCGGAGATGAGGAAAACCAGCAGTTTTCCAAGTCTGATGGAGCAGAGGATTTTCATTCAGAGAAGACAAAATTAATGGAGGAAATTGATTTTTTCAACTACCAGTTATTTTAACCTGTCCACAGTAGGTTTAGTACCATGTAGGGTTTTTTTCCTTCTGTCTTGCCTCAGAGTCCCTAGAAAAGCTCTTCCCACCTAAGGGGCTTTCTGTAGCTCTCAGCACTGTTAATATCTATTATTCTGAGTTTCAGAGAGAGATGTGTAATGAATTCTGGGATTAACAGGAAAGGTTGTATGTTAAAGAAGGTTACTTATATGGCTGGTTAGTTTCAAGACTGCAACTCAGCTGCTTAAGAGGATCTGAATGTTCTTGCTGTCAGAGAAAAGGAAAAGCAAAAGGCATTTTTATTTGAAAGATCACCATGCTTGTCCACTCTAGAAATAAGCCTTTGAGGGAAACAACAACAACAAAAGTCCGTATTTGAGAGACTGGCAAGGGCTGAAGGAACTAAGTCTGCTGTACCAAGCCTGAAAAATAAAAGCAGAACGTACAGATATGCTACCTTTTTACAATATTCACTACTTCCTGGAAAAGAGTTCTTTCATCAGTAGCGTAACTGACTTCTAGTCCTGTAACTCCAGATCTTGTGAGTAAGGGGGCTTGGTCTCTGCTCCCTAGAAAATAAAGTAAAAAAAAAAAGTCATTACAATTTAGAAGGAATTCCATGACTTCAGTCAACAATATTGCTTTAGAATAAAACATACAACTGAAAAGAAGTATGGAATTCAACCTATTTTTATCTTTAGCACAAATTATTATCACAATTAATTCCATGGACTTATTCCTCTTGGGTGGAAAAGTTTGCTTTTTACTTTGTAAATTTCTACCACAGTGGTAATCTTGCACAAATTCTCAGGTATAAATAGATTTACTACAAGAGAAATATCACCATTTTACATGTACAAGAGCCCAGCTATTAGAAAATTATTTTTGAATAAGAAATATTAAAGGACCATATGACAGCTCACACAGTGTTTTAATGCAAAATACGTATTTTAATTGCTAGCTTAAAGTAGTGCTTTGCAAAATGCTTTGAAGAATGAAAATGCTACATAACATAGTATAGTTCTTCTTTCAGTACACTTCTTAAAAAACACTGCTAAGTTACTAATTGAAATGGAAGAACATGAGCTACTGCTCACTTGGTGCACATTAAAAGTCTCTAAATTGATAATGTGTGATAATAGCTAAATTTGTATGCCTGCAGGAACTCAGCATTTGCCTTCTGTATGAAAACCGCCTCTTTAACACTAACATGCAACACATGCTTCTGGTCTTTTCATTTTCTCTCTACAACAGGTAGTAATATCTCTGATTAAGGCAACAACCTGGACTTTTAAAAAAGGCATTCTACTTTGACATACTCGTGAGATTTTGAGAATTTAAAAAAACTGTGCTTTTAGCAATAAATGTTAAAATGAGTACTGTAACTTACACAGCAATAATAATACAAAAAGGGGGTAAAAAGGCGTATCTCAATGTCAAGTCACTCCACAGGGAACTCAAAAAGTTCTAACCAAGAAAATATTGACAGCACATATCATTAAAGCAAGGAATGTCAG
Organism: Eurystomus gularis; assembly: GCA_013400335.1. Lineage (NCBI taxonomy): Eukaryota > Metazoa > Chordata > Aves > Coraciiformes > Coraciidae > Eurystomus > Eurystomus gularis. The sequence goes on from VZZY01018513.1 coordinate 210,569, forward strand.
AATAACATTTAAACACATCGTTTTATTTCACTAACAAAACCAGATCAGAACCTTTGGTTTTTCAAATTATTGGACCTCTTTACAGAGAGCTTTTTCATGATAATTTATCAGTGGCACACACCTATGGAGTCATAGTGGATACATTGTGGAAAATGTCACTTAGTAAGGTAATGGAGGTAATTTTTTTAAAGATAGTAACAAGCATGTAATACCAGAATAAACTTCACTGAGAATAATAAGAACTTATCTTAACATGATATAATATCTACAATTCTTTGAGAAATAAACTGCTAAAAGAAGGAGCTGTTGCCTTAATGCTAAATTTATTTTTGGTAGGTTTCTGTCCACACTTAAATTTTAGACAGTATTTTGTGGTTTAATACACATTCACAATGGCAAAGAAACCCTGAAAGAAAGAGGACTTTGTTTTGCTTTGGGTTGGTTTTTTTTACTAGCCTAAACCAGTGGTACTCAACCTTTAACAGCTGGAGAGCCACTTCTTTAATTAAACGGAGTTGTAGAGCACCATAAAAATCAAGTTGGTATTATCAACAGTGTGATTTTTAATTTTTTTTCCATCATGACACTTCAATGTGTGATGATGCTGCATTGACATCATCACATATTGATACATCACGACATGACACATCAGCATCCTCTCTCCCAGCAGCATTCTGTCTTCAATCCCTTCTGGCTGCTAGGAAGGAGTGGGGTGGAGGGGTGGAAGGAGCAAAAGGGCGAGTTTTTCCCCATTCTGCCCCACAGCTGCTGGGTGGGAGGTGATCTCTACTCTTACCTGTGGGGGGATCCCAGCAGCTCCTTTTCTTCCCCCTATGGGAGGGGGAACTTCAGCGACTCCCACACTGCTGGTCCATTTGCTCAGTGCTCCCCGCGCTGCCTGATAGAGTGGAGCGCCGATCAGACGCCTACATTGCGAGAGCCGCCTGTAGGGCCATGAAGAGCCACATCCGGCTCTAGAGCCACAGGTTGAGTATCACTGGTCTAAACAAAGCCAAAAAGGTACAATAGAATAAGGGCCCCTGTTTAGATCCTAAAAGGATCAGATAAAACCACAAAAATAACCCTTAAGTAAAATATAAAACATACTGTCTTGCTTTTAACATTTTCTACTTGCAGCTATCCAGCAACTTGAGTAGGAAACTAAAGGCAGGTTTTCCTCTTTATACTTTTAGAACACTGCAGGAGCTTGTCCACAAGTAGGCAAACATAGATACTTTGCACATGTGTATGTTATTTGTGGTTTACAGCCCATGCAATAGTTCTTTGGAAGATATAAGCAGGAAAACTCTATGTTTAATATGGCCATTCATCCAACAGGCAACAAGACAAAATTAAATGAGCTAAATAGCAATATAGATACTCGATTATATTTTGCTTGCTACTGTTTGATTACTATGAAATAAGCATTTTTGTAAAATATGTTAAGAAAAAAGAAATAGGAACCTTGGCTTGAGAGTGTCCTGTCTCTATCAATCACTATAGCACCAGTGATTTCTTTTTTATCAGTATTTGGCAGCGCTGTGTCTGATGAGATGCAATAGAATAAAGCACAGATCGCATCAAATTCTGGGTCTGGTTCCAAATCTCGTCTGGTTCGAGCATGTAACTCCATACTGATGAGGGTAAGGTGCTGGACCTACCAACAAATACATACAGTAAGTTAGTATGTTTTGGAACTTTCTTAAAAAAATTAAGAGGAGATTATTAGTGCAAATTAGTGCATCGCAGACATTTATATAGTCATATTATATTGTAACTAAGAGATTACATCTGAAAATTAACAGAAGCAATTAAAAATGCATTTCTGGATCTCACTTTTTTTCAAAAAGCATTATAATACAAAAAAGATTAATCACTCAATACATTTTTACACTCAATTATTAAGATTCAATATCTGTTTCTCAGTACTTGCTTCTCCTACCAAACGCAGAAAATACGAACAAACAGAAATGTTCAACTCCAATAATTGTAAATTCCTGTAATGTTTTCCAACAGCTTTGCATACTGAGCTGAATTAAGTTTCTGGACTGATTGAGAACAAAGAATCACTGTTGATCTTTATTTTCCTTTCCCCTCCCTCACCCAAGACATGCAAACAAGCATGAAGACTGTCACTTATGGGACGATACGGAGAGTACCCAACTTCCCCTTGGCTTGCATTAATGAACTTCCACATCATGTTGCTACAGGTTTTTGCAGAGTGGTTTGCACTAAGGAAATGCTAAGCCCTACATGTTGCACTGTTTTGACTCTACAATAAAGGTACTGTTTAATACTGTTTCAAAGCTATGTTGTTGTGCTGTTGTCATGCATAATATTGTTGGTAAGGTGGACTAATGGGCAAGTTGGATTACAAGGGAAGTTACAAGTATTTCTGGGTATGTAAGGTGCCCTTGGGGCAGCCCAATTTCCTCCAGATTTGCATCCTAAATCACTACAGCCATTGCTGAAATTAGGTTTTACTGTCAAGCTCTATCTCCATTTCCTGCAAAAGCATCAGTTTCTTGTGGCTCCTCATATGTCACCTACTCCGCACATAAAACTGCTATCTCCCCACCTCACCTGCAAATTGGTCAACAGCTAACTGCAAACCACAGATGCAGTGACTCTCTGGAAGCACATACACACTGGCTGGCCAGTCAGCAACCAAACACAGCAGCACTGTATTCACATTACATCCCTCTTCCCAGCACCAATTTTGATGTCTCTCCCCAGACCAAGTACTGATCTACATGAAATACACAGAGACACTTTTTGAGACATGTCCCATTTTGTTAAACGCAGTGGAAAGTGACCAATGGGTTCAGAAGGCAACAGGTAGAGATATTAGGAGGGCCTGACTGAATGATGATGCCAGATGCCTTGTTTCATAGAATCACAGAATGTTCTAGGCTGGAAGGGACCTCTAGAGGTCACCTGGTCCAATCTCCCTACACGAGTAGGGATATCTCTACCTAGGTCAGGTAGCTCAGAGCCACATCAAACCTGACCTTGAATGACTCCAAGGATGGGGCCTCCACCACCTCTCTGAGCAGCCCATTCCAGTGATCTGTCAAGCTCATGTTAAATAACTTTTTTTTTTAATATCCAGCCTAAATCTATCCTTTCGTAGCTTAAAACCATTACTCCTTGTCCTATCACTACAAACCCTTGTGAACAGACATTCCCCTTCATTCATAAGGAAATGATCCATAAAAGCTATGGTTAAACAGTTTTTCCAGTACCGTCTTTATATAAAACTTACTATTTTGTCCTTCTGATCTTTCCTTTATTTTTATTTTTTCTCAAAAAATCCTGTGAAATCTGGTTCAATACTATTAAATAAAAGCACTTGGAATGCCCAGGTGGCCAAGAAGGCCAGCAGCATCCTGGCCTGTATCAGCAATGGTGTGACCAGCAGGAGTAGGGAGGTGATTGTGCCCCTGTACTTGGCACTCGTGAGGCTGCATCTTGAGTACTGTGTCCAGTTTTGGTCACCACAGTAAAAGAAGGACATTGAGGTGCTGGAGTGGGTGCAGAGAAGAGCAACAAAGCTGGTGAGAGGGCTGGAGAATATGTCATATGAGGAGTGCCTGAGGGAAATGGGATTGTTTAGGTTGGAGAAGAGGAGGCTGAGGGGAGACCTCATTGTTCCCTACAACTACCTAAAAGGAGGTTGTGGTGAGGCTGGTGCCGGTCTCTTCTCCCAAGTAACTAATGACAGGACGAGAGGTAATGGCCTCAAGTTGTGCCAGGAGAGGTTTAGATTAGATATCAGGAAGAAGTTTGTTACTGAAAGAGCGGTTAGCTATTGGAACAGTCTGCCCAGGGAGATGGTGGACTCACCATCCCTGGAGGCATTCAAAAAACAGGTAGATGTGGCGTTTTGGGACACGGTCTAGGGGATAGGGAGATGCTGGATGAAGATTGGACTAGATGAGGTCTTTTCCAACCTAAATGACTCTATGATTCTATGATTGGAGATCAAGCTGAAACTAGAAGAGCAACTGCTTAAAGCTGAAGACATCACGCACATTAATTTTAAGTCAGAAAGGGACTAAGAAGGAAATATTTTTAAATTCTGACATTATAAAACTGGTCTGATAAACTATCATTTTATAAAGTAACATGTAACAGTAAGTTACCTCATGTAAAGATTTTGCTTCCTGCAGGTTTTCCACACTGACTTTAAAACCGTAAGTGTTATTTAAAGATGGTCCTTCAATCTGAGAAGTCTCTTTCTTTGGAGCGCCAAGGGCAGCAAATTGATTCTTATTGAGGGAGGAAAAAAAAAACCCGAAGTATAATACTGAGAAAACCAGAGGTTGTTAAATTCATATGCAATATTAAATCAAATTTATCAATGAAAATGCTACACTACAGTTCTTAAAAAAAGAAGCTTTCACAATCTCTTCATGTCATCTTTCAACAGGGAAACAACAGTTGTATCGTTCTGCCTTTTAGGAATAATTTTAATGAAGCCTCATAGTAAAGCAAGCAGCAGTTTGAAATAATTAAACAAACAAAACAACAACAAACACAAAATCCTAAAAAACCACACATATTGGCTTTCTTAGAAGCCTGAGGGCTGGGGAACCAGAAAAATTTATTCTCTCTTGAGCAACGACTCACCAAAAACCTCTGCTTCAGTCATCACTTTTCAAGGCACTGAATTAATGGTACTATTAAGTATCCACTTGAACCGAGTGAATATCAGTATGTTAAGAACAAAAGAGAAGACTAATGGGTCATTTTGGTAAGGCATCTAGATCACCCTTCTGTTTACAACGGGGGGAGCAGAAACACTGTTTAGGCAAAACATGCAAGTCTGATCAGTTTGTGATCCATTCCCTTTCTATTCTGCCAGTGTTCCAGTGCCGTTCACTGCCTACATTGTTTTTACAAACGCTTAGAACATTGTCTGAAAACCTGACTCACAGACACATAAATACACACGTCTGTGTGTGTATATATATACACACAGACACATATATATTTGAATGGGAAATCATAATAGAACTTAAAAAGGATGTTGTAACCAAATGAGCACAACAACATCCTTACATGGTGTCTCTTTAGTGTTTCATTAGCGTTTCACAACCCTAAAACATAGAACATACTCTCAATATCCAACTATCCAACCCCCCAAATTAAACTGATTTCTTCTTCCTAACTTTGAGTGTACACTGATTCTACAGTAATCACATTCTAGCACTTTAAATGCATTTTCAAGATCTTAACAGTAAAAGCAAGAAACAACACAGAAGAAAGAAAATGGAAATGTGTAGGTGTGGAGTAATAAAAAGATATCTGTACATAAAATCTTAATTTACCTTCATTTGCGTGGTTAGAAGTACCCTTCGAAGACCATCAGTATTATTTCCCCTCTTATGGCTCTGTTTCTGGGCTTTTGGTTCTGTAAACATGTATGAGTGCAGAACTGCTTAGCCTCAATAATATTGTCTAAACATTAACCAACATGCTAGAAACAACCAGAGGCATTTAGTGACTATTATAAACAAATATTGTGTATATATATATATATAAACAAATACAACTTTATTCTCTGTCCAGTCCAAAGCATAATTATTGCAATTTGGTATTTATGGACATTTAGGAATGTATAGTACAAGGCCAGTAAGTTACCAAACCTCACATGATTATCATCTTGAATACTGCTATATTATTTATTTACACTCTGCACTGAGATTGTTTGGAAAATGCAAGCAATATAACCTACAAGATCTCAAAATCCCCCAAACAACTTATACTTCTAAAGTAAGTTTTTAACCATCACTTCAGAGTTCAGATACTAGAAACCATCAGGAAGCAAAAGGGTGTTTTGCTTCTAGCCTTTTTTCATCATTCAGGAATTACCTTAACAATAATACACAGGTCTTTTCCTATCCAAAACTAGTTTTAAATACATTTTTGTGGAGTAGTAACTCTTTTCTCATTATGTTAGAAGAAATACACACAAAAAAAAACCCTTCTGAATATGATATATCCACTTCATGGATTTACCTGTGGATAAAGGAGTAAAACCAAGAATTTCGGGTACTCCATCTTGATTTTTTCTCTGCACAATGGGTGTACTATGTAGGCAAACAGATTCGGAATTTCCAGGATCTTCATTAGCTGGAAACGGGGATGTGTCAAAGCATGTCCTAACATCCTCTTGGGTGGATGGAGAGTTTTGTGCACTTCCAACAGGTACTAGATCATCTCCTTCCACAGAAGACAAAATAATATCCTGACTTTTCCACTCCGTGTCTTCTAAATTGGACTGCCTGGGATCTGGAGATGCTACTTGCTGCCAAGGAGGAAGTACTGGAGAATCTGGTGAACTGTAACTGACATAATAATCTTCCTCCTCCTCCTCCTTATCATGTTCTAGCGTTGAAGTAATAAGTGTCTTGCTTTCAGATGGAGTTTTATTAGAGTCTATGTCATTTTTAGTATTTACAGAAGTTCCTGTAGTGCTTATAGACTTATCACAGGTTTCCTTGGCTTGTGTTTTTGTATTTTCTGCTACAGAAGCAGGTGAATTCTTTGTAGGCACAATAGGTCTTTCATCTTCCAGACTAGATAAACGTAAATCTTTAGCTGCTTTTACTACTTCTATAGATTTCTCTTCAGACAATACTGCAGAGCTGAAATTCTCAGCTGCCTTTGCCAGCTCAGCAGGATGATTCTTAGGCAATTTCTTGAAATGTTCATACTCTTCTTTGGCATGAAGCCATATCTGAACTTGCTGTTGGCTTGGAGCACACTTGCATGGCATTATGACTATTTTTTTGTCTTCACTAGTTTTATGGCTATTACTATCTCTTTTATTAACAGTAGAGTGACCATAACGAGGAGGAGACCCTGGTCTAGGATTTTCTGTCATTGCTGAAAATGCAGTCTTCCAGAGTCGTAGACCTTCTAATGAGAAGTCCCCCTCAAACTCAAGCAGGTCATTTGGAAGTCTAGTTTCCACTGTGAGAAGCCGTCCTCCAATCTCCCTGTGAAGAAAATAGTTTGAATTATTGTTTTGCTCTGAACTGCGTTGCAGTCAGTCCTCAAGATGCTATACAAGCAGGGTCCTGCTAACTAGTTTCTCACTCTGCAATTCATGTGGGCAGTATCTATCTTTTCCAAACCAAGCAGGCTGTCCTGGGTTGGCCAGGACAGGGTTAACTTTGTGTGGAGCCAGGTAATTCTATACCATGCTGACGTCATGCCCCGGGGCCAGCCCCGGGGAGGAGCCAGTTCTGTTGGGGGCGGTTCAGTTGGAGCTCAGTTCGCCTTGAACTTTGCTCGGGTTCGGTCCCTCGCTGTTGTTCTCTGGTATTGTTTTTTTTTGTATTGCTCTTTTCTTACTGTTAATATTGTTCTTGTTAACTGCAAAGTTCCCATTATATGCTATTTTCTTTTATATATGTATATATATTAAACCTTCCTTATCTCAACTCAAAAAGGCACTTTTAAACCTTTTATTTTTCTTCTTCCCTATCTGCGGCCCACGGCAGAGGGGAGGGAGCGGGGAGAAGCAGCCGGCCGTGTGGCTCGGCTACCCCACAGCTCTTACTAAACCAACACACAGGCACATCCCCACTTATTAAAATAATATCAAGCAATTAAAAAAACAGAAAAAAATTGTCATGAATGAAAATGGGTATTTGCATGAGAAGTACAGTAACTTTCAACTTCAAATGTATGTATATCAGATGGGATCTTTCATGCATCTGTGCCACAACAGCATAAAATTGTTCACAGGAATAAATTAAATTTAACATAATCACAAGCATATGTAGACAGAAATGCATTGAACACAGTACCTTGGCTTTTCCGGAGCATCTGAAGGATTGCTGCAAAATGGTTCCTGATAAATTGTTTCTGCAAGATCGTGATCCAGCAAAGTTGCCATGATTTCTTCACGACTGGGTGGGGACATGAGAGGCTTAAGAATGTGAGCAGTACGAGGTGTAAAACTTCCGTTCTTTGATTGTGAGGGAGAACTGGTTGATCTTGGTGAACTATCTGGAGTTGGAGTTAATGCCTCATTGTTTCTTGAAACATATAATTCTAAATCCTCAGAAGCTGCATCTATAAGTTCACCATCAGGAGAAGACAATATGGATGTAAAAGAGGTATTAACTGAATCAAGTGGTTGACAGGGTTCAAAAGTGGTTTCTTTTCTAATGTGGCTTTGAATCCAGTCTGAGCTGGTTGGCTGAGGAAGTTTAAGAAATCTCTCTTTATTTACTGTATTTCTATTCAATTTGAATTTTTCATTTAAACAGACCTCAGTCTCTTGAGTACAAGAAGCATCGATAGAACTCGATCTAGAAGTTGAAGGATGAACGTTTTTCCTCCATTGGCTATGGCAGTGGTTCTCATTATTATCCAGTGAGGTTTTCTCAAAAAGCTCAGGGCTCATAGAACCAGACCGTATCCATTTACTTGTGCTTGAAGAATGCTGCTTTTCTTCCTCAGATTTTTGGTCATTATGGCACAGAAAGTCATTTTCTGTCGTTTGTCCAGAGCCAGTATCTTGAACTGCATCACTCAAGAATTTCTGGGGCAAATTTTGATCTGCTGGGACAAACTGGCTTGCAGAATAAAAACTGCAAAATCCTGATTGCCCTATAGTATTAATATCAAAGTTGTAATTGTGGTCTGGAGACAAGCTGTCTTCAAGTGAGTAGCAGCTTTCAAAACCAGGGTCTGAAAAAAAAATGGGGCTGTCATCAGACAGAGAGTGATCGATGCGACTAGTGATTTGCTGGCTCAAAGACTCCATTTTTGAAAGTTTTGGTGTTTTTTCTTTAGGTTTTGTATTCCTGGGAGCACGAGATTTTCTTGGTGACGTGATTGACCGTGACCTTTTGACTGCTTTATTCTGTTCAAGAGGGCACGGCATACTCCTGCTCAGCTGTGTTTTAGCTGGTAGTGGCTCCTGTGTAACATTTGCATTCTGAGCTTTCTGCTGTCTCTTCTGGAGCAACTCTTTCAAAACAGCTAGGCCAGACTGTCCTTCAGGGAATGCTGATGGGGCCACTATAGTCCTGTTTTTATATTGGGAGATGGGGTTTGGTTGCATGGTTGTTTCTGACAAAGACCTTTGTTTTACCGTTTCAGGTTTAAAATGTGACATATCCAAAATAAATCCTCTCTGGTTTTGATCCCAATTTAACTGTTTCACTGGACTCTTCAAAGATGTTACAAAACAGTTCTTAGGCAACTGAAGCGGCCCAGGGCTCTCCTCAGACGACTTAAGAATAGAAGAACTAGGACCAGAATGCTTGGATGCCTCTGGTAAACACAAAATCTGCTGTTGATTATTGTCTTTACAATGCAAATAGTTAGTGGCATGTAACTGATCCATCTTTGCTGTGTCCAAAGAGTCACGAGCTTCATTTAATTTCCCAGCTGGTGGTATATATCTGTTCTGCAAATTTTTAATTTCTTCTGCTTTAGCAGAAGTCTTATCTTTAGAGATGCGTGCATTCTGAGTTACCTGAGTTGAGTGATTAGATGGATCAAATATGTTTTGAATGAGAGCAGAATCCTTCATTCTAAATATAGTACTTTGAGTCCTGGGTCTTTGAGAGCTCATGTTTGGTACTTCCCTTCCAGCTGCCATAGGAGTAGATGGAAAAGATGAATGAGGGTCTTCTCGTGGTGCAGGTAAACACTGTGCATCTATAGGCTTATCAACTTCCATCAATGAATGAAAACAGACTGATGAATTACCTTGTGCATCAGCTGCTGAAGGAAGCTGTGCTGATGGCAGATAACCTGCTGAATAGCCAGGAAGAGGACTGTCTTTCCGGTTATGAAGCGGCTGCGAGTTGACTGAATTGTAAGAAATCTCAGGCAGATCTTGATGTTTCAGCACAAATTTTACTTCTGCAGTAGAGTGAGTATTTCCTTTTTCATCTTTAAATACAGCGCGTTTTCTTGAAGATGCTTTTTCAGCTGTTTTTTGTCTTTGTTTTGTTCTACGTTTCTTCTTTCCGTCATCTGCTGTTTTATCAGCCTGATTAATCTTTTTCTTTTTCTTGGTAGATACAGTGGGACTAGCAAATTTCTTTTTACATTTCTTAACCTGAGTTTTTGCTCGACTATTTTTTCCTACACTAGAATTAACAGTCTTGCTGTTGTACATGTTGGGTCCCCTACTAAATAAAGCTTCTCTGTCCAGGTTGGTCAAAATTTCTTCTGCTTTTGGATCAGTGGGAGACCAGCAGCGAGGTGGAGATGTGTTTACTGGGCTTGTGCTTCTCTCAGAAAGAAAACCTAACTTAGACATAACATCACTATAGTTATAGTCACAGTCTTCAGCTTCAGCATTGTAGGATGGCGAAGGAGGAGAAAGAATTGTATGAGTCCTTCTTCTGAAAGATAAAGTTCTTCTAATATTTTTACTACCTGTTTTTTGTGGTTTTCCAGCTTTTTTCTTGGTTGACTTATGTTTTGCCTTCCTTTTGTGACTTTTCTTTGGTGTTAGTGGATAAATAGGATATTTGGTTGCAGGAGAGTCAGGAACTTTTGGCCAAAAGTCCTTCAAAGGTGCAAGCTTTTTATATAAGTTCATCTTTTCCTCTGTGAGTACTACTCTTTCCTCACTAGAATCTACTTTCCCTAGTTTAACAAGCATATTTTTTCTCCCTCTAAATCTATTGATGATAATATATTTAATAATAACAGGTGGCAATTTTTTAGAAAGTTTTCTGCGCTTTCCAGACTTCTGAGACCCATCCAAACTTTCAACACTTTCCATCGGTTGAGGTAGATTAATTTTTGAGTTGTGTGCGACAAAGCTTGACTCACTGTCTTCAGTCTCATAATTTACCTTCCGTTTTGTTCGGAGCGTGTATTTATTCCCACATAATCCAAATGACTGCTCAGTTTCAAGAGATCCATCTGCAAACTGGCAGTCAGTGTAATTAGCAGTACTTGTAGGCATTTTGTTTTCAAAAGCCTCAAGAGGAACTTGAACTAAGTCACTAGGTAAAGCACTATCCTTATCAGGAATGTTACTACAAACATTACCTTGTGTATAGCAGCTTTCCTTCACAGATGCAATGTCATTTACACTTGCAGGCTCCTGATGATTGATAAAACTATGCTTCTTTTTACTCAGCTTCAACCTGGACTGTTTGTTGCCTTGCTGTAATTTATATGTCACAGGAGCTAACTTCTGTTGTCGACTGAGACAATTAGAAAGAACAACACTAGGAAAGAACATATAATGTGCTGCTTGTTGACTGAGGCTTGGCTTTTCTGCCTTATGCTCCTGAAATTCCTCATACCTAATTTTAAGCTTATTAAGGCCACCTTCATCAGTGTTATTTTCAAGTGAATGTACCACAGTTCGACTGCCTCCTGAACAAGACATCAATTCACAATTTTCTGTAACTGTTGCTGGAAAAAAGCTATTTATACTTGCACTGCTGGATTTTTCATTTACTTCAGAGGACATTTTACCTTTGGAGTGGCTCAAATCGGAAAAGTTAAATAAGTTTTTATTCAACATGCTGTCACCAATGTGGCGGCCCACATGCATAAAAGAGACATCCTTTTCAGCCTTTCTGATGCTAGTATACTTCCTGCTAGGTATCTGTCTGCTCACCGATGAAATATCATCTTCATACTCAAAAATATTATTTTCACATGAAGGAACTGGGAGAGTATCTTTCTTGCTGCTCTCTTTGTGAGAGTTTTCTGCATGGGTACTATTGCTGAATGCAGTTGGGTACTTTGCTGAGTAAGTGCTTTCTTTTGTAAGAGAATGGACTGAAAGTTCAGGTCTTGTTTCTGTGTTTGGTTGTGAGAGGTCTTCTACTAAATCTTCATTATTCAAAACATGGTTAGAAAGGGCACTTGTGTGTTTACACTGAAAAGTAATTTTAGCAGAAGATGGGGGTTCTAGCGTAGCAGCATCTTTGTGAAAGATTGAGGTCTTTACAGACATTTTGCTTGTTGCAATGACGGAGGAGTGGGTTCGAGAACTTTCATTATTCAAAGGATTGTCTGAAAGGGAAGACAAGCAATTTTAGTCCAGCTTTCCTGTAGAAAAAAAAATAATCTAAGGCATTAACCATTTTAATGACATTTTCCTGAAAGCCTTCCCATCTAAAGAAGAAACAAAACTCTTCTAAATCATATTGCATTTATGATTGTGACAACTACAGACCTGAGTACATGAGCTGCTTTATCAAAATCTCATTGTCAGTACATCTGTGTCTCAGCCGTTCTGTCAGTTTCTCCTAAATGGCAGGCTTGCATACAATTGCCAAAGATTTCATGCTGGTTTTCTAAAAGCAGGCTTCTAAAATCACTTTCAGATAACTAAATACAAACAGATTGATTTCTGCTTGTGATTGTATCCTGCTTTGTCCCTGAGAAGTATGCATACTCATTGGCTCTGAAAAACAAAGTGCTTATTTAGATGACTTTTCCCACATAGAAAAGTCATTGCACAGAAAGCTAAAGTACGATCTTACAACATTGTAAGGGCTTTGTATTAACTGTCTTGTGCACTAGGTGCAGTTACTTTGCTGCACATTTAGAATGCAGAGCAATCCACCACCCATTCTGCTGTTCATGCAAGGAGCTCCCACTATTTAGTTACATTATGAAGTTGTATCCATGCATTCCAGCTCCCACACGGATCTGCGACCAGCACATGCTGCAGTAACTGTCCTGCCCGTCTCACTCATCACATCATACCTGGGACAATTTCTATCTCTTTTGCTGATACTGTCACCACATTTACTGCAGGGTAAGCGTGGACAGGCACCTGGTAAGTATCAAATTAACAACTGGTTGGCAGCAACTGTGTGCTTGCTCAAAACCACAACGAGCACCAAGTAATTTAAGAAGTTTATTCCTCTGCAAAGAGGTAGTTACCACAGAGCTCCTGGCACACTGCAATTTGTTCCTGTGTCCACATCTTTAGCTGAAATGTTGAAGGGGGATATGAGTTATAAAACGTGCTGTACGTCCTGGAAGCATGTGCTGCACACTGTTGTACTAGATGGGGGATCCTTTAGGCCTTTACTGTAAGTCTTAACCAATTTGGGGATTATTTTAGATTCATGCTGCCTTTAGCTTAGCAATTTATTTGTTGCCAGGTGAGAAAAATAAAAGGAAGTCTCAGTCTTTTTCTAATAACATTTTCTAATGCATACACAGAGTCCCTGAGCTGTGAAACACAGCTGGGAGATGCTGCCTACAGTTCTTTAAGGGTCGGATTCCACACAGAATGATTAACCAAGAAAATGGGAGCTTAGCGAAGAGTCAACAAACATTTGGAAGATAGCTAACTATTCAGATATAAAAACTGCAAAAATACTTGTCAGTCAGTCAGATGTTACAGACACAAGATTAATGTGTGGATAAGCATTTCCTAATTTAGAGGAACTGGACTCAGAGCTGTTTTGAATTTACTCTATCTCCTATTATAAGAAGTTGATGTAAAAGTTCACAGTAATAAACTCATTCTAAGATGACATTCTTCTGCATGCAATATTTAATGTACTTAAAGTATTCTAAAATTTAAACAATGATTTAAGATAGGCTCATTAGCCAGAAGTATCCCTTTTTACATTAAATTACTAAGTGCTGCAAATAAGGAAGTTACAATTGTGTATTTTGCAAAACCAAATCATATTAGTAGTACATTGCATCACTTATAAACCTCGCCATTCTATGTATAAAAGCAAAGGAATTAAATAAACTATGTTTTAAACAATGAACACAAAAGAATAGCTGTGGTTGTCTATGCAAAAAGATCATATAGCTCACTTTCTCTAATACAGAATTGTTAATAGATATATTAAGATGTATGTATTTTATATACTAACATATGATGTTTGTTATATTTGTCAAATAGCTTCAAGAGGCATGAACTAATACAGAAATCTTGTGAAGGATTACATTCCTGCCCCGAAGAGCAAATGCAGTAATAGGAATTAGGTACACGCATGAGATGAGCGCAAACAAGATTCTACATTAAGCAGTTTGTACAATAGATTAAGAAAGAAGCTTCCGTACAAAGTGATGTCAGCCACAAATTTCAAATTTTAAAGGCAATGAAGTATGACTAATACAATGTTTCTAAACAAAGAACAATTACTGTTGATTGCACCAAGAACAAAAGTGAACCTAATACTGAGAAAACCCTGGATGCAGGTATCGATTTTTCCCCACAAGATCCATACATTTTACATTGTTTTGCTCAACAGAATTTTATAAGTGTGAAAATATGTAGACTGTCTAATGAAACATAAAAATATTTATATATTTGCCTAACCTCAAAATATGCATTCTATTCACTAATGTTATTTGGTCAAAGACAGCAGGTTATAAAGAGATTGCAAGAGATATCTATACAGATTAATTTAATATTTTATAGATTTTGAAATGCAGTTTCTTCTGCATCAGCTTTGCCACTGCATATTTTAACTCATGCAATCCCAAGATGTGAACATGCAATCTGCTGAATGAAATATAGGCTCAAACAAAGGTTCACATATTTCAGCATGTGTGGCCAATACTTGCAAAGCAAAGAACCATCTAAATTTACACAATAATACATTTACTATTTGCAATTAAATCCTAGAAGGATAAATGACCCTACAGAGTTGTTAATTTTAAAACCACATTTGCATAACAAATAGTAACAGAAAAATACCCCTTGCAACAGGTAACTATCGTTTCCATAAAATTAATTAAACAATGCCCTTTTTTGGATCATTACTACAATAGGAAAAACATATTCTGGTAATTCATAGAGGGCACTGAGATTAAAATACTGTTGATTTATAAGGAAGATGTTAAGGGTCTGCTTCTCAAATCTGCTGAGAGCATTTCCTTCCAATTGAAACAAGAATTGAAAATGGTTAGCACTTTTGAGAATTAGCAAACTGATCTGAAAACAATCTACAGCCCAGGCAGAAAAACAGCTTTGGAAGTTGAATTATTATTTACTTACCACCATTTTCATCTGCAGTTCCATCTAACTGAGGTATAGAGAGATTAGCTAGGAGCATATTGTTACCACTCCACTCCATTTCTTCCTCTGAAGATGAATCTTCTTCTGTTGAACTTCGATGCATATTTTTGCCAGCTGACCTAGAGAAAATGAAGGAATCAATTAACATTAAATACTTCTCTTAGAAAATACCAACAGCCACAGGGAACCTCAAAATTAAAAGGAGCAAAAGGGAAACACAAACAAAATCTTACCTTTCTCACCGAGAAACTCAAAATATTATTAATGTTACTATTTTAAGAGGCAACAGGGGTGGCCAAGCATTTAAAAACTACAGACAAAACCAGCAGGATTCACTAGCTTAAGAAGTTAGAGAGAAGGCATTTAGATGCTTATTTTTATCTCAATTTTACAAAGAGATTGAAATTTGAAAACTAAACCAACTATGCAAAATTACATGAGTTGAGCTCTTAGCAAACAAATGTTTACTTTTTTCTTTTAAGGAATCTTTACTGTACTATAACAATTCTCTCTTTTGGCAGGCTTAACTAAAGCACAACCACCCAGAACAATGTTTGTTTCCATCCCTCCTTGAATATTCTGAAGTTGCTGTTGCTAATACTTAAGCCACTTTTACTAAGTTAACTGTTCTACGCTGTCATTTTTACATTCATAAATCTGTTGGGAAAAGATTAAAATAAGTAAATCAACAAAGAAAAGTTTCTATGAATTCTTCATGGTTTTAGGGTGGCACGGCTTTATATGGGTGAAAAAAAAGTAAAATAATCACAGCACAATAGTCTATACCTATATAGAAAAACTCAAAATCCAAACCCTCTGGTATATTACAACTGTAGAAGCACTGAGGAATTTGATTTCTTCTTCTTGAAAATAAAGTATGAGCTGTACATAATTCTCCATAGAAATAAACTATTATGTGGCTACAAGAAAGACGTACAGATAAATATTAAGGAACTGAGGTTTAGGGGTTTATTTTGGTTTTGGCTTTTTTGTTTGTATTTTTATTTATTTTTAAGATAATAATCTATCCTAGTAGCTTAACATATCAAAACATTATTGTGTAGTGCCTCAAAAGGTATAAACACAAAGGTTTTGAAGTTACAGGAAGGAAAATCCACAATAAGCTTAATATAGTCTACTTTTGAAGAACTCTTCTCTGTGGAGTTTGACCAGAGCATGAATTATATGTATCATGACACCACAGACATCTGAATGCGCTCAGCATTGAGCCAACTTAGATCAAGCCACGTTTATTACTTCAGCAACAACAGGCTCCAATATGGCTATATCATTTTCAGGCTAACTCAAGTCTGGAAGCAGCATGACTTGCAAGAAATATCTAACTAACTAGCACAGCTAGGAACACAGTGGCCATGACCTCAGTGAGCTTAGCTCTCCCTCTTCTGTATGTTCCCCAAACATGAAAAAGTTCAGTGCAAAGACATTCAGCTCTATACGTAAAGGAATATAAAACTAGGGAGGGCAATCAGTACTCTGGAGAGCAGAGCTGCTGTTCTGAGGGATCTCAGCAGGCTGGGGAATGAGCCAACAGAAACCTCATGGACTTCACAAAAGACAAATCCAAATGTTCCACAAATGGGATGAAATAACCCCATGCACTGCTACAGGCAGGGAGAGAGCTGACTAGGAAGTGGCTTTGTGGAAAAGGATGCAAAAGCCCTGGTGGACAGCTAGTTGAACCTTAGAGTGGGCAATGTGCCTTTTTAGCAAAGGCAGCCAGTTGCATCTTGGGCTGTGACTGCTAGACTGTAGCCAATTTCAGTAGTTGTGAGATTGCACCTTGAATCTTGTGCTGTTTTGGGCATCCCACTACAAGACAGACAAATGGAGCAAATCCAGCTGAGGTGCACCAGGGTGACTGGGGCTGGAGCACATGATGTAAATGGAGAGGCCAAGGGAACAGGATTTATTCAGCCTTGAGAAAAAACTAAGAAGAGATCTTGTAGCACCTGTCAAGTATCTGATGAGGGGGTATAAAGAAGATGAAACCAGATTCAGAGGTGCGCAATGATGTGTAAAGGGCAATGGACACAGGGCTGCCTCAGGGAATGCTATGTGCAAGGAAAACATTCTTCATTCTATGGGTGTTCAAACACTGGAACATGTTGCCCATCTAGGCTAGGCAATCTCTGTCTTCGGAGATACTCAAACCTTGATCAGACAAGGCCCTGAGCAACGGATCTATCCAAAGTTGCTTTTACTAGAGCACTGGACTACATAGCATTGAGATGTTTCTTCCAGTCTGAATTATGCTATAATTCTGAGCATGAAGAAAATCTTTTGTCAATTTTAGTAAACCCAGTCAGGCTGAAGACAACTTCTGCAGATAGTAACTTGGATCTCTCTACATTCGAGCCCATCAGCTTAGACTCCAGGAAAATTTGTGTAACACAGCTTAGTACCACCATACATGAACTAGTCTAGGTCTTGATGGGCTTTTTTCTCTAGTTCAGCACAAATCAAACCCAAGCAATTCAATTTGGTCAGTAAGGTGTTGTTACTCCTCATTATCTCAATATATTTTTTGAGATAACAGAATATTGGTAAATACCCAACAACACAGAAGTGATAGCAGTACAGATAGAATGAGTCTGGGCAGAATAAGGGCAGATCCATCATCAGACTCAAACTGGCTCTTTATGCATGAGTAGAATCATACAGGGAGCAGAGATATCCATGCTCTCTTCTCAAGTCAGTCCAAATTCTGCAGAGATCACACTGAACCAAAGCTTGTAATTTCCTCTGAACATGAATTGACTCCCTGTGGAGGCACCTGGTATGTACATTCTCCCTAGTGCTTTCTGTCTGGGATTAAGATGTAGACATTCATGTGTGAGTTTTGTGAGCGAGCTCATCAGTCTGATGAGTTTTTAAACAGGATTCTTCACTGCATAAAAGTCGTTAATTGCTTCAGGATCCTACCTAACTCCAGAAGTTGTACAGTTATGCCCATACAGACCTATGCCTGAACCAATAAATTTCGCAAGATATAGGCTGGTTTCATACAGAAACTATCACCAAACTGAATATTAATGTTGAATGTTTTAGATGGAAATCCCAATTTTTCAGACTACTGTGAGGGTAAAAAAACCCAATGAAAATCAGAAGTCAGATAGGAAAAGTAGCTTTAGAGATAAAATATCTCTAGAAGAATAATGATCTAACTTTTGATTCTGTTAGAACTTTTCTGTGTCTTCAGGAAATAAAAGATTAAATATTTCTATGCCTCTTCTGCTCTCTGAATCATAGTATAATTAAGATTTCTGATGTAAAAACCCCCAAACAGCAAAATGTTATGTTTGTGAAGTCTCTCATCTTTAAAACACAATTATAAATACCAGAAGGTCTGCCCAAAGCAGGGGTGAAGAGAAACTGGATATAGCTTCTTTCAAAGCCCGTCAGTACAGGCTGTACAAAAGGTCATTACAACCTGAGAAGGTGTTCCAAGAATCATGGTCTTAAAAATATTCAAGCTGCTGACATTTGGCAGCCCGGCAGAGTGAGCAACAATCATGTTTTGATTTAAGCTTTGAGCATGGAAACAAATGGGTGTTTTTCTCAGGCTTCGAGTTCAGTCTTCACAAGGATACTTCTTAAATATTCACTTCAGTAAAAGTTACAGGCACATAAGATGTACAAGATACTACTTAGCATTTGTACTACATCCAAGGTATGACCTTAAAAGGAGGTTACAACTAAAGTTTTTTGTATTTGGACTTGTACGACAGAAAAACTAGTCATTCTTTTCCTCACACAGCAAACTAGAAGCTTAGGTCTAGCCAAACCTAAACATTTAATCTTTATTTCCATATAAAACTGGTGATTCACAGGATCATCTGAACAACTGCATTCTATCCGAAGATCTGCATAGATTTTTCCAATGCTGTCAACAGAGACCTCTCTACAGCTAACTAGGCTCATAGCACACTTGAAAACACAGTGGGAGGGAGGAAAGATCTGGCAGAAAAGAACATATTAAGACAAAAAAAATCACATATATACCTTCTTTTTGGCCCAGGCTCTTCAATGCTACTGTCCCACCTTTGGGACATTAACAAGCTAAGTTCCATTTCTTCTTTCTCACACTGTGGCTCATTTTCTTCATCATCACTGTTGTGAGAATTTCGACAGCTTCCAAGAGAACGATGGTGAGAGAGTGTTTTGTGATGTCCCATCTGATATCCATCATTCTCCAATCCAGCCAACAGATCAATCATGGCCTCATCAGTACTACTGTTCACTGCAGAAAAAGCCCATACAAGTAGAATCTGTATTTTGTTCTACTTGTAAATGACTAGTTGTAGTCTACCAATAAAAAACAAAACCGACCAAACAAAACAAAACAAAAAAACCCGCAACATTTTAAAATCCACTAGTCTAAAGCAAGGCAGACTACAGAAACAAAGGTCTTTTCATATCTTATTTTTTCAAGTGTTATGATTTGTTATATTTTCTAGCTCTTTATCTAGAATCTTGACAATCACCTTTTTTTTTATTTCTCCCTTCCTCTTCTGACTGTAGTAGATTTACTGGAAGCACTTCTCTGTCTCTCTCCCCCTCCTATTACTTCCTCACATCCAATAAAAGCCTCACTCTCCCCTTCTATTTCAGCATGAGTGCCAGCTTTTGAAGCATCACCGTCTTCTCTTGCTCTCATCATTTCAATGGCTGAACTAATGCTGTTGGGCACGTCTCTCAGTAGCACTTAGAAGACTTTTAATTGCTGCATCTCATGAAAGGTGATGCTGATTTTGACCAACTAGTTCTTTCCTCCTGTCCTTTACTATAACACTTAATTTAATCTCCTTCTTTACACTATAACCTATTCTCTTCCTAGGTTCCTCTAAACACTGAAAGTTTATCTGATTTCACTCCACCCTTATATTTTACTTTTAAATTTCCCTTATTTAATTCTAACTTACACTAACTCATACACTTGCCTTCTCATTCTTTATTTTTATCTCTTAAACATCCTTCTAAGTCACAATTTTTTCTCTCCTCCTGCTTACCTTTCATCTGACCTCATAACCAATTTATGATCTCCAGTCTACCAGGCATCTTTGTTACTTCTCTCTCCTTCTCCTCTGGCTGAAGAACTACAATCTCTACTTTCCTTCCTCAGGAAATATCATATGATTTACAATGATCCTGAGAATCATATAAAATAGGTCTCAACATCGGTGAGGAATGCATTTTCCATATTTTACAAAGGCTTCACAAGATACCGTGCAACTGTTCAGAATGGAAATAATCCCCTTTGCCAGAGTTCTGAACCCACTTTCAATTGTATTTTCTGTTCTTGGCTCCTTTGCCCTTTCTGAGGTCCATCTTTAAACTCCAACCTTTACTTCCCGTTAATATAAACCTTGTGTACCTCCCAGCAGCAGAACTAGAGCACTTCACAGCCCCTGTGATACTATGAGTCTAGAAAGTCATAGTGAAGACTAGTCCATGCTGTGAAAGAGTAAAAGACCTAAAAGTGCAGCACGTTACTGATGGTCACACAAGACATCAGCAATTAGCAGCCCCATAATAATAATAAGAAAAAAGATAAAAAAAGAAAGAAAAAGTCATGAAACCTCCATGTGATTCCCCAGCCACCGGAAAAAAACCCAGACCATTTCAACACTCCTATTTAGTTGAGCAATTCAAATGCATAGTAAGATGTACCCTATACATTATTTTAGCCACTTCTCATCCTCTCAGCACAACCTTCTTGTTCCAAAAAACAAAGATAAAGCAATGCTCACATTTGCCAGCTTCCACATACCTTCTTTATTCATAATTCTTTTGAAAAAAAAAATCCATATCCTTGCCTATAACACTTCCACAAGCAAAATCTTGAAAAATAAAATGGCACTGAAAAATACTCTTAATCTCACTCCGTCCACTCCTCCTTTCATTGCAAGAAAAGATTGTATGTTGTTGTATATGAGACATATATTGTTGCCTACACTGTATCTTGTTGCCCGTGCACATTTTCGCACCATATACGTATCAAAAGCATTGGAGGCTATGTGTTCTAGATATTCCTACCTCCGTGCCCTGTAGTACCAACTTTAGTCCATATTAACATTATATCTTATGATTACATAATAAAGTATATATGGAGAAATAGCATGAAGTTATGTGCTTTTCATCTCCTCTCTCTTTGTTTGCTGTCATGGTTTTTCTCCCCCTCTTTAATGTTTTATTTCTTGTTTCGTTGCCTTCAAGCACAGACTGTGTTGTATAGACTTTTGTATCCGTAATTTTTGGGAAATGCTCTGCTGCAACTTGCCTCTCATCATCAGGCTACTACTATTCCCACATCCAGATGCAGTAACCGCAAGAATATCATGGATGGACAGTCAAAATCCTCATTATGCTAATAGTTTTAGTCCTGTAACCCTAGGAACATAGGGAAGAGCAATACCCATAAGAGACTGCATTGAGCTGACCTGATAAGAGGAATCAGTAAAGCATAGCAGCCTCTACAAATACACTGTCCTGGTAACATTTTTAGAAAAATGTAAGGTGTTTGGTGGTGGTAGGGTGGGTGTGTGTGAAGTCTCAATCTGCTTGACAAACTCCCGAAGACAAACTACTTACTTTCATGACTGGTAACATAAGTGAACACAACAAAGACTGTGGAATAATAAAACAGCCTGGAAGAAAAGACATTCCAGTCATACTCACTAAAAACTGTAGTCTGATTCAGTCTTTGAGACAAAGGCTGAAAGCTCTGACTATTCTCTACAATGTTTAAAATTGCTTCTTCATTAATAAGTGCTTCCTCTTCTTTATCAGTATGCATCCTATTGGATTCTTGAAAAGAAAAACAAAAAGAGAAAGGATAAGACTTCAAAGAGTCACAGACATCAATACATTATGAAAGCAAGCCACTTCAAAATAGATCTTACTATTCAAGTATGTTTCCATTACTTGCTATGGCATTTTTAAACAGGCTTACTCTAACAATGATGAAAATAAGCAAAACTACTCTTCATTTTTTCATAACTGACAATCAGATCTTCCTTCACTTACTTCTGCTAATAGTATAAAGAGCCAACGCATCACAAAGATTTATGTCTAAACAATTACGCTATTAAAAATACTCACCTTTGTTCACCTTTTTATCTTTATGCACTTCTACCATATTAGCTGGCGTACACTGAAAGGCTTCAGGAGAAAGTACCTCAGAATGTAGTGTTAGCTCGGCAGAGAACTCCTCTGATCCATTACTGTAGTCCACTGATCCTGACAACGTTCTAGTTAATTGAAAACCGATTTTTAAATGTATATTTAAGGTTTCCACAGAATACTATACTTTATGGCAAATGGCTGAACACTTACACAGAGAAGTCATTTTGCTTGAGGATTTCTTTAAGTCTCTTCTGAAAAAACTTTTCACTCTCCGTTGCTGGCAGAAATCCACGGTCTTTAAAATTTGAAAAGTATTTGTTACTCATTTTTACTCTGACCTCTCAACCCAGAGAGCAGGTAAAATGACTAATTCTATTAGGAAATGGCTCAAAGTTGAAGCATCTGCTGATTTTAAGTGTCAAATCTGAGGCCTGATTTTTCAAGTGTATTTAAACACTTTAAAATACTTCACATACTCCCACTGATCTCATTGGCAACTGCAAGTATCAACAGCATTTACAAATCATGTTGCAATTACACCAAGGTGAGTATCCAGGAAAAGAACAATCAGTGAACAATTTTGAGAAGTCTGGTTTATGCAGCCTAAACAATATTATATGGAAATGCAGGAAAAAAAACCTCAGTCAGAAAGCAGTCTGCCTTAGCCAGGACCTTGTCTCTTCCCTTCTTGCAATCCTCTGTCTTACTTGCAAATATAACTCATATTTTAAAAGAAACACAGCTTAGGTTCTGCAGAGTACAGCTCTGTTCATTACACAATGAATTTGCAGTGCGTGGTCTTCCTCATGCAATGAATTTTACATAAAAACACAGAGCTTTGTCCGTCCTTTTAGAATTTGCATCTAACATCACAATAGCTGTGACTCCACAGAAATTCAAGAGGAACTGCCCTTGTGCATAAACTATCATGGAAAGCTTCAGGGTAAGACATTTAATTTTGCCAGTATTTAAACATTTAAATGTTTTCCATCACAAAGCATGCAATCTTAACTGTCATTATCGTTCATTCTGCCAAGAATGCTTTGCAGCTAGCTGAATTATGATGGGTTACCTATCTTGCTTTTAGAATTGGAATACACATACTGGGCAATCTGTAAGCTTGGAACTGAAAAAAACCAGTACATCTAAAAAGCCCTTAAACTTGATACACTGATTTAAATTCCACCTCCTGCTTGCTTGTCATTCAAAGTTTTTGATAAACAGCTGCAAAATTTTATTTATTTTTTCTTTTACCTTGTGACTCAGGTGGCTTAATCTGAGAAGATTCACATTTCTGTCTCCGTCGTTGCTTTTCATCTTCCCATATAGCTTGCAAACCAGGGTTCCTGCCAATCTGGGCTGAAATACGCAATAATATATGAAAGAAAGTCTGTCAGTGTGATGAAGCATTCTTCTCCCCAAATTAGATTTGGACACCCTTCTTCATCTCCATTCTAACCTGTTATTTTTTTTAAAGTGGAATTCTTGCCTTATTCTAGGATTCAGTGCTATGTAAAAGTTACAGTGTAACTTCACTTGTTTTCTAGATCTCCTATTTGTTATCTTCATCTCTGGCTCTTGCTGGTCTTCTCATTAAGTATATGTGGGTGTGTATGTATGTATAGATGTATGTACATACACATGCATACTTGATGTTGATATTTCACTTATCCTCCTTATAGGTCTGAAACCTTCTATTCTGCATTAACAAAAATCTCTTTCTATTGCTCTGACAATTGGCTATCCTTACAACCCGTTTTCTTCCAGAGTTAATTTTTTTTTTTAGCTTTATAGATTTGTAGATCAACAATTCACTAACACTGAAATCTGGATTGTGGCTTTAACTAAGCTGAGCCTTAGAAAAAAAGATGACAGTAGAGTTCCTGCCCAAAACATTTTACATGAAAAGTTAATAACACTTCACCTTCAATATCCAGTTGATTTAAAATGTCAGCAGCTACTGCATCCACCTCCAATTCACAGGTACTTTGTGGCTCAACACCTTTCAACATTAAAGAGCTGTGACAACATAAATAGCAGAGATTGATTTTATCAGTATTTTGATTTTGAAATACGCATCATCCCTGTTTTCTAACTGGACTAACACCTATATCGGGGGGATGGGGGTGAGTACTTGAGTACAGAACTATCAGTTCTCATCTTCACCTGCAAGTCCTTAAATTAATGGCCATATTAAAGTCTAATTAGACAAGAAATTTTTATCTTCAGCTCCAAGGGAAGAGCTTTTTCTTTTGCGGGGAGAAGAGAAAGAAAGCGGTAAAGAACTACAGCAATTACAACAATGTTCTCCTTAAATACAAGATGGAATGTTCTATAGAACCCTCAGCCAATAGGGTGTTCACATGTGTTCACATGATCTTGTGCTCAGAAAACAGAGCGGCAAGAATTTTTCTCTCTCATTCACAGTTCAGAGCAATGCAAACCAGTTCAACATTTACAAGTAAGGGAAATTAAGCAAAAAAAAAAGTTTGAATTTTCAGCTTTGTTTTATTTATTTAGGAGTCTTAGGGGTAGCTTGCCTGGTGAATATAAACAGAGCACTAGCATCCCAAACACAAGCAGAATTAAGGATAACTTGCTTGGTAAAGACTTAAAACACTAGAAACAGATTCAAGCTTATTGTATAATGATCTGATCATCTTCCTGCTGTGCCTTTTTAGATCTGGTAAGGTCAGTGGCCTTCCACCTGTTGCTATCAGTGAACTAATTTTAAGGAGTCCATGGAAGAAGCTAAGAAAGAGAAAGTCTGTTTACCCTTTGAGTTTTTTTAGGGAAACACGGAAAATCCCCTTAAAGCTCCCCACAGTTAAAATAATGCTCTTCTTCAGGACCCTTTGTCTAGGTTAATCAACTGGTCACTTACAACATCCATTTGTATTCCTACATTCCTTGACATACACATAGACTCAAAAATCTCAGCATGGAATATAAGTTATAATTCATTAATATTTTTTATGTTCTCTTTAACACTATTGCTTCACTTATATTGCAGGCAACACCAAGCTGAGGGATAGAATACTATCCAGAGGGTCCTGGATAAGCTCAAGAACCTCATGAGGGTCAACAAGGCCAAGTGCAAGGTCCTGCACCTGGACTGGGGCAATCCTCAGTATCGATACAGGCTAGGGGATGATAGGATTGAGAGCAGTTCTTCTGAGAAGGACCTGGGGATAGTAATGGATGAAAAGCTGGATATGAGCTAGCAATGCGTGCTTGCAGCCCAGAAAGCCAATTGCATACTGGACTGCATAAAAAAGAGGCATGGCCAGCAGCTGGAGAGAGGTGATTCTCCCACTCTACTCTGCTCTGGTGAGACCCCACCTGTGTCCATTTCTGGAGCCCCCAGTGCAAGAAGAACATGAACCTGTTGGAGTGGATCCAGAGGAGGGCCACAAAAATGATCAGAGGGCTGGAACACCTCTCTTATGAGGAAAAACTGAGTTAGGGTTGTTCAGCATGAAGAAGAGAAGGCTCCAGGGAGGCCTTATTGTAGGCTTTCAATACGTAAAGAGGGCTTTAAATATAAAAATAATAAACACTTTAAGCTCTTGGGCTTAAAGGGGGCAAAGATGTGGACAAACTTTTAGTAGGGCCTGTAGCAATAGGACAAGGGGCAATGGTTTTAAACTAAAAGAGGGTAGATTTAGACTACATATAAGGAAGCATATTTACGATGAGGGTGGTGAGACACTGGAACTGGTTGCCCAGAGAAGTGGCAGAAGCCTCCTCCCTGGGTACATTCAACATCAGGTTGGATGGGGCTCCAAGCAACCTGACATTGCTCATTGCAGGGGGTGACTGGACCAGATGACCTTCAAAGGTCCCTTCCAAACCAAACTATTCTATGAAAGAGTAAAAATCTAATTACTTCTCAGAAAACAGAAAACTTAACCACAAAAATATTTTGAGTTTCTAAAAGGCTTCCAGGCATCATATTTATTATCAAGAGATAACACAGCATTGCCAAGAAAAAAGCCCAAACTGAGTCCTTCATCACATTCCCAATCTGTAGTATTCTAGAAATAAAAAATATTTACTTCTGAACTCTTTTTGCAGAGGTCTATGGTACAGCCCATCAGCAAACTACAGATTACATAAAGTTGGGACTTCAGCTAGTTCAGACATGCTCTTCCTTAAGAGGCTTATCTCTGGGCAAAGCGTGTAGATTTGCTCAGTAGAGACCTAGTCAAAACTGCCAGGATACCTCCTTGCAAGAAAGTTCTAAAATATTTTTCCTGACTTTGAAGCAGCAGAAGACCAAGAGGTTCTCTCAAATGCACTGCAGAAATTAAACTGGTTTAAACAGCCCACACCCAAACTGAAGGGCTGCTTTCATGGCAGCTTCAGTGGTATATTGCTTTACCATCAAACCAGAACTCCTGATACTCAGCCCATACTAAGAGTCCTCGATGTATGTAAAGTACAGAACAAAGGAGTACTTCTAAACAGGTCCAACATTTCTCCTGTCTCACTCTCTCCTGGCTCTCAGCTTTCCTTGCTTCCTCTAAAACAACCACCCTTTCCTCCACAAACTGAGGTCCTTCTGACGAAAGGGTAAAGGTTGAGATAGTATCTTCAAAAGAAGATACTGTCCTGATTTGAGTGAGAACCAAACAAATTCTGTTCAGTGACTTTACTTTTCAGCTGAGTATCTGCTAACTAACTGCGCTATCTGAAGCTAACAGCACATTTTTGCAGTGTCTGCTTCTAGCAGTGATAACGCTTGATGTTTAGAGTTACTACCAAGGATTGGTGTGCAGACCAAGGTCACTGCTAGCTATTGTGTACCACATTGGGGAGTGCAGACAGTGAAAGGCCGCAGCTGCAGGGAGGAGCGGCCAGGACAGGTGACCCTAAACTGACCAACGAGGTATTCCATCCCATAAACATCATATTCAGCATAAAGCTGAGGGATCACGATTTTCTTGGCCCTTTCCTTTGAGGACCTCTATACTCTTGGCCTGGCCTTCTTGCCTTCTGGATCCTTCCCTTCCACCTTCTTTCTTCTTGGCCATGCTTTTGATCCTGATTCATGTGTTCCTGAATCCAGCTCCTGAACCCGGTTCCCATCTGCTGCTGAGCCCAGTCTGGGACTTTCCTGGTGCCTGCTCCACAGCCTCAGTGGTGACAGTGACATAACTGCCATCAGGGGAAGGTTGGGTTCGATACCGGTTTTGTATATATTTGTATACATTCCTTTTCATTATTATTATCTTCATTAAATCTGTTTCAGTTTTCTTTTCTGATCTTGAAGCCTTTCTCTCATTCCCTTCCTCTCCCATTTGGGAGGGGAGGAGGGCCAACCATAAGTCTCTCTCCCTTATCCTCTTCCTCTGTTTTGTGGGGGGGAAAGAGAGGTTAACAGAGAGTGTCTGTTGTAGGTCTGGTGGACTGCCCCTAAACCTTGACACACAACACAACAGATTAAGAGGACTACTTATCTGAAGGGACACAACAATGAGAGCTTTTATTGGCAGCTGTCTGGTTCTGTCAGTAGAACGCAGATCTAACATTTCTGAAGTGTATCAATGTACCATATGACTTAGTTCAAGATACCAAACCCATTCATTTGTGATTACAGAAAGAAAAAATTATTTATTAGGTCCACAACAGTGCATGAGCTTCAAAAAGATTAGGAAGGGCTCTGGCAAACAAATACTTTGTTAGGTGACAGTATCATGTGCAAAGAAATCAGAAATTGTTAGGTTATAACTATTTTATTATGCCTGTATCTATTTGTCTATGAAGAAATAATGTCAGCCAATTGAAACACCAACTGCATTTTGCATAATGCAGAAGTAACTTCCTGTATTGTTAGAGAGAACACTGAGACCTTACAAGGAAATTAGAAAATTATTTTTAACCATAGAAGAGAGAATTTCTGAAAAAGTCCACCATTTTTAAAAAAATTAAAAAAAAAAATCAAAAATTAAGTGGAGATAAAAGTCCCACTTTGTTTAGGCAAAGAACTGGATAAGATGGAAGGAAGTAGTGTTAGAAATGTAAGCAGAAATTAAAACAGTCCCAGAATATTTATGTACTGGCACTTGTATGGGAAAAGACAGAGAGGACTGAAAGGAGATCTTGTTATTTGGTCATTGACTCTTTCTGTACATCACAGTGATAGAAAGTTCAATTTGTGTTACTAGTTCAATTGCTCAGCTGATGCGTAACTTGACTTCTGGGGTAAGAAAGAAAAGTTCCCTTATGTAAGGCTGACAGGGTTTACTGTGATAAGCTCAACCTCTCTACAGCAGAATCAGCTTTCAAGAATCTTCTTTGCCCTCCTCCTGTATCACATTATAAAAGTGAAATTTTTATTGGAAAGTAAAATCCTGTGTTACACATAATAGGAAACTGGGAAACAAAATCGAAATCTCAGCAATTGGATTTTTAATGGAGTGAGGGATAAGAAAAAAGGAATAGACATCCTGAAAATCAATTTTAGAAACTGCCTGTCACTTAACATTTTGAAAGCATATAGAAGCAGAGAAAACAAAGTTCCCAGAATAACTTCTTGGCAGCCATACTTTTAAAATCTGTGGTATCACGTTTTGTGGCTGCATTAATACAGTAAATGTATTTTCCACTCTGTATGTAAAAACGTGTTTCACTGTTACAGCAAAAAAAGGCAGAGCACGATATTTCTTTATTCTAAACATCCAAAAGTAGTCTAGCAGAAGTTGTGAAGCATTTATCATGTAGAATTCATTAACGACTGTGAGATACTATGCATTGATATATGATTACTAATCCCTCCAGTTTGGGAATTACTGTGAAGAATTAAAAGAGCAGAGGACAGAACTCTTGAACCAAAGCAGCTCATCCTTTTAGCAGAAGCAGACTGCCCATGCCCTAATGCACACTTTAGGGGCGCTGCCACCACATCCCTCTGTTCTCATCAGCTGAGAAACCAGTCCATAAGATGATGAAAAAGTGTACATTTCATGTCATGCATTTTGGGTGCTGGTATTCATCAAAGCATTCAAACAAAGCCTGCCTGCACGGCGGGCGACAGGAGCTGCAGGCAAGCTGAAGCTTGCATTTTGATCACAAAGAACGGAAAGATCACTGGGGAACAAGAATGAGGGAGGAGGCTGCAAAAATTTTGTCTGCTCCTTTCATGAAATGAAAGCTTTTCTGGGAACAAGTGAAAAGGGACCACAATACACAATGGTCATTGATATCAGAAGAGCTTCTGATTCTAATATTTCCCTTTGCTAAATGACACATGTAAATGACCAGAAATCTGGTCAAGATCTGTCCTTGACTTGTTTGGTAGAGCTTTCTACTTTCACTAATTTCCTCTTTTAAAAAAACCCAATTAAAACGAAACGGGGATGGGAGGGGAAGAGAGAGAAAGAAAAAAATTATTGAAAAGTTTAAGACAAAAAAATATTTTTAATGTCAGTGACCTATTCTTGAAGAGTTTGATGACTAAAACCATTAACCAAAATTTTTCCTTTCCTCTGAGAAGAAAACAGCTTTCTATTCTTTTCCTTTTAACTAGTTTGGACTTCTTGTCAAAAAAACCCATCTCAATCATCCATATTGCCATCAAGAATGTGGCCAGTGTGCCTTGAGAACTGACCAAGGCCACAGGCAGGACTGGCCAAGAGATTTTCAAATAGTCGGATTCTAAGAGATTCTAATATGGATTTATCCTTTAAAAATAACATTGGATTCAACACTGCGGAATTAAAAACAAACTGGTAGTTGTCACTGCAACTTAAGTCTTTTTCTATAATACTATTAATTTGAAGCATATTCTTGGTCTGCAACTCACCACGATTCAAACAATATGGGTGATTAGAAGCAGAAAAGCTCATTTTGCTCAAGCTCTAAATCAAACAGATACAAGAATTCTTTCTGTCAAAAAATGCAGTATTCCAATTAACACAGCATATTTTTTCAAATTAGAAACACTGAGCTAATCAGAGCCCTTTTTTGAAACAAAAGGATTTATCATCATAACTCTCATTAACGTTTTCAGGATGAAGGCAAGGCTGGCAGTCAAAACCATGTTCTCCAATGCCTGATGTGGAGGCTCATAAAGACAACTGACATGTACAGTGAGATTTTTATACAACTTGAAAAAAATGTCTTCTGAGTACAACTGGGTCATTAACTTGGCATTTAACATCCTTGACAAGGTGAGTTGCTTAATACTTTCACTAGGAGAAGTCAGGGTGGTAGCACCACAAGCTTCTGCAATGTCCAGGTAAGCCACAAAGGCCAAGGAGCCGTTTGTTCCCACTCCAGGAAAAATCTTAACAGGCATATGAAAGCACAGCAATTTTAACTGGCCCTTCTAATATTTTAATTTACTCTGATTAAAACAGAAATATCAGGGGGAGAGGGAGAAGTACAAACTGTCCTGAAGTACGGTTATTTAATATTATCACGTGCTTCTTTGAGAACTATTTCATCTGAGTACTGTCAATAGCTTGATCAGCTGTTGAGTTTGACGGTTTTACTCACCTACAACAAACAGGCACAACACATCAGGAGGAGACACAAAGCAACTGTATCTTGCACTCTCCCTGACCAAGGCAAATTTTCTGAGCAGCTACAGTGCTGCAATTAGCAGGAGAGAAAACAGCATGAAGAAGTCAGAAGATGTCTAGTCTCCTAGCTGTAGTTGGAAATATGAACTACTTCAAGTCATTAGCAGTTGTCATGCCTTGGAAGATACTCAGAAGTGGCCTGTTTGACATGGACAGCCCTATGCAATGGACTACCCAGCTGTCTCACATCGCATGCATCAGTTTTGCAAAGAAGACGACAGTTTAATGTAAATGTCAGAACAATTATTTGAGATCATCTGTATTGAAGCAAGATTAGAAAACATGACTTAGCAAGTCCCAGCCAAAGCTTTTCATAGCTTCTAGGTTTCACGTTGTAAAAGAGAACGTAGATAAAATTGTTCGCAAGGTACAACCTGTAATACAGAAACATGAAAGGCAGGGTGAAAAGTGAGGTGGCATAAGAATGGAAACAACCCAGCTACAAGAGACCAAAAGTTTACTCTCCTAAGAAGCAAGATAAATCAGGGTTGCACATCACTGAGGTGCCACAGCTAGGCTACTTGAGATACTCAAAGCAATTCATTTAAGTTACCTTTTATACCACTATGCTGAAAAACTACAATTCAAATCTATCATAGATTTATAGAAAAAGCTCCAAAGAAATTATTTTAAGAACAGAGAGAGTGGTCCTTATTTTTGAAGAAAGTAGAAGTTTGTTAGCACCATCCACTCGCAGAATAAATAATACAGGGTAAAACGGAAGTACCAAGGTTTGGTTCCTCAGACTGAGGCAATGAATTACAGCAACAGTAGGCACACAATTAAAAAAAAGTGTCCATTACATACATTTAGCTATATCTAAGCCCTCAAAAACCTGGAAGATGTATGGACGTCAAGGTCAGTATCTTAATTCACCAACACTAACAACAGCCTAAGGAAAAAAGTTCTGTGATGACCACATCTCAGGTATTTAACACTGAGGATAGTAGATAAAAATTAATCCCACAGAAAATCTGAAAGGTGTCACTCAATACACTGATAAGGACTCTAAACTTTGACATAATAGTTTTCCATATTCTGCTCATGGAAGAAATAATGCCTTTGTTTGCAGAATATTCTAGTGACTGGAATAATGTGCACATTTATTAAGAATCAAATAGCTAAATAAAAACATGTACGCCCTGATAAATGAGAAAAGTAATTATTATAGCCACAAACCTAGTAGAAATCTGTAACATTACATAACTGCTGGACTGTGCAATAATGTCATTTGTCATATCTCTCCATTTCCACATAAACAAGCGTTCAATAGCAAATCTAGAATTTTAAAACTCAAAAGCATTCTACCAGTTATTCTGCTTTTAACCCTCATGTCCAAGTGGTAGACTTTACTGGCAGATTACTCCAACCCTGATGTTTACCAGCATGTTTTCTCACTGGAATTCAGGGATCCATTTCATCATTTATTATTAGCTACCTGAGGGATAATGTAAATGTGTCCCATATGAAGAATACCTCAAAACTGTTGGAGAGCACTGCCAGGCTCAGGTGACTACTGACTATTTTAAGCTGGGCTTTGCAGGTTGCAGTCAGGTAACTCTGGCAAGTATCATAACTGAAAGCCTTACAACATCAGGGATTCCTGGGCACTAGTGGGTTTGGACATATGTCTGCTTTGTAACAGAATCACTCTAGAAAGCTGACCCTGACTTAATGTAGTACGCTAATTATAGCAGCAATTAGTAATTCAGAGATTTGTCAGGAGCAAGACAGAACATGTCTGGGTGAAACACCGTTCTGGAGAAGTGCAGAGTAGCAAGGTGCTATCTAGTACTGAAGAGTGAGTTCAGGCACCAAGAAACTTTGGCATAGTTCTCAAATGTTTTTTGAAATAAGGAACCACCACTGGTGTTCACTCATGCAAAATGCTGCCAGTGTTACATACATAGCTTTTGAATAATATTTTGCATATTACCTACCAAGCATCCAGCATTGGATTGCCACCCCTTGATACACTGTACTCCCAAGTCAGGAAAGGCCAAAACACTGGCACTGCTTGGTTAAACCAGAGAACTTCTCAGCTGCCACTTGCAGCAAAGACTTGGCAGATACATGTTGGACTGTCTCCAAAATTTATTCTTGATGTACAGAAAACCATGGATAATGAGCCTAAACAGACATCCCAAACACTAAGAATATAAGGCAGCCCTAAATTTTGCTGTCTAAAACAATATTCAACTGTCTTTTCCCCTTTTGCTTTTTCTTGAAAGAGCAACTAACAAGTGTACAAGTGACAATTAGAGAAAGATTTATGAGATTTTTACATCTGATATAAAGTACAAGCGAAGAGTTAGAAGTTCAGTACTGACGGATCGGAAAAACTCCAAATGCTGCTGGAAATAGTCAAATAGTGAAATACAGCAAGTAAAAACTTCTTGCTAAACAATTCACAAAACAATTGAACATCTCAACTTGAACTCAGGAAAACTGCATAATAAAGTGAAGGGACTGCCAGTATTGCACACGAAACTAGAAATCAATATAGCTGTTGATAGAGCTATACATAGAAACCAAATGCTTGGAATACAGAATATGCTTTTTTAAGGAAAGACAGAAATAAAGGAAGAAGGGTAGCTTTCAGATATCAAGTAGTGCTGCAGACTGCAAGAATAAAAACAGTATGGAAAAAACCCGAGTCACAATCATTACAGGAAACAGTTACAAGGGTTTCCTTGGATAGATACCTCATATACTATCTGGGTCAGATTTACCCTCAGCAAGGCTGACCATGACAATCAAGGGTTCATTAAATCAACCTAGATGCAAATTTTCAGAATTGTAAAGGAAATAAAGTAGAAAGATTATACAAAAGTGGGACAAACTGCAGTATGAATTTGATTACAAGAACACTGTTTTAAGTTGAAGCCTTCCATAAATAATCCAGGAGAAATTATAGCAGGCAATTAACTTTGTGTAGATGGAGATCAGAGTAAAATAAGGAACGGAAAAGGGTTTAGGTTTGTTACTTTGCAGTGGCATCTACATCCTACAGCACATGTAAGATGGCCATGCTAGAACACCTTTAATAAAATAATTCATTTTCTATACAAAGGAATGTTTGACACAGTATCAAATGGGAAACAATTCCAGTTGGAGAAGATGTAAATTAGTTTTTAAATTATTAAAGCATTTTCAGAGTTGGCTAAAGGTGAAATTCCCACCAGTTATATAGAAAAGACTGAGGGTTGATACAAAACTTGTAGAATTTAATATAGACCAGTTTTTGAGACTGAGTTTACTTCACATCTCATTAATACTGTTGGCAGGAAATGCAGGAATGTACTAATGAAATATGCTGCTATGGCAAGCTGGCAGATATACTGGATACATAACCAATCGTAAAATGAAAGCAGGATAACTTAGAAGTAGAATAATAGAAACAGGATGAAAATTAAAAATGGGATGCAAGACCTTATATGAACTTACAAGGGATTCCAAATGGAAGATTATCACTTGGAAAAAAAAGGAAGAGGAGAAACATCTTGTATTAACAGATCCTAAAATGTTTATAAGCCAAAGTGACACGGTAAATGAGACTGTAAAGCACAGCATGGAGAGAACTGCCAGTATAATTGCATACAGTGGCAGAGAGAATTTGTTTGGTACACTATGTAGTATTCAGATTTCACATTCAAGAAAGGAATTCCTACTGGCGAAAGTACAGAGAATGAATGCTTGAGAAATGGACAGGCTTGGTATCTGCCCCATTGTTGTGAACGTCCCACTGCTGGATCGTGTGTGAGAGCTGGAGAAGGACTGGCATAAGTGAGCTGCTGCACCCCTGGCTGTATGCACAAAAGTGTTGAAGGAGGAGGAAGAAGGCTTGTGGATACAGACATGAAGGCGAGTGTCTGCAAAGACAACACCCTTGGCTCCTGCTGTGCTGGGCTCACCCCTCTCTGGGTTTGCCAGCCAGGAAGTGCTACTTTCTTTTTATCTGCCTTCCTCAGACCTGTGTAAAGTAACATCAGATAACCCTGGTCTAACTAATGATCCAACCCTCCAAAGGTGAAGTAACTTGGCTTACATAACTGAGAAATAAAGGTTGATATGGACTATGAACAAAGTATGGAGCCAAAAAGGAGAAGAAATAGCTCAAGAACAAAGGGATATGAATTGACCACAAGTAAAATCATAAGACAACCATCAGATGAATGTTTTTTCAAAGCCTCCTTGAAGTAGGAGCAGTAGAATCAGAAAAATAGATGCTACCTTGACCAAGCTCAAGTTTTTGTACACTAGAAAATCTGAATGATGTTTTAAGGCACTTTCCGCCAGGGGAGTGAATGCTCCCAGTACATAATGATAGCAAGCAGCATGGCAGATTGAGCCTGAGAAGCTATTCAGAGAAGAATGACAGGAACTACCCAAAGGCTGAGAAGACTGCTAGGTAACAGAGTATTTACATGACCTGTCAAACAACGGAATGTAGCTTAAAGAATTAATTTGCTATGAGTAAACTATACAAATTGAGGTAGAATCAGATACTGTCTGTTTCTCTCCCCCAAAATCCCAACACTACAGATGTATTCCTTTTCTTATAGGAGCAAAGCTATTACAAATTACAAGCTATAGACCAGAAAATGTCTAGAAAAAAGGAAAAGTATGGGAGACGGACATGAAGATTCTAGGCTGAGATTCTTATGTATGGACAAATTGGAATACTGTGACAGCATGCTATCCAGGTTAGTTACAGGTGATAACAAAAACAGAATCTGTGAACTGATGTGTAAGTATTCTCTATGACTATTTAACTTGCTTAGCTTTTAATCAGCAGTCATTAGCTAGAAACATATCTTCCAAAAACCAGAAGGTTCAATTTGCCAATTATTCCTAATGTGATCTCGCAGTTAGACTTTTGCAACTATATACCAGAAAGTGCCAGGTGACCAAAACTACATAAAGAAACTAAATAATGATTTTCTGTGTCGCATTAGCCTTTTTTTTTTAACATATAAAACACATAACAGTCCTTTAAATGAGAGACTGGAAACCTGCAGTATATACAAGTTGATGTATATAAGAAAATACAACATAGATTTAAAAAAATTGGCATGCTGACCTTGGTATTTCATCTTCTTCCCATTCAATGAAAGATGTGCTGTTTGAATTTTCTGGCAAATGAATTCTATGATGCCTACTTGCACCTGATGTGTCACCTAAAAAAAAAATAGAATGAGAAATGAATTCATTTATGCAGCAATATTTTTTACATATATCATCATATAATTGCATTTATCATTTAACGCTACCTATCCAAATGCTCCTTAAGAATAAACAGCACTGCATGATATAACCTTTGAAAAGTAACCATGCTATCATTTAAATGATTTAACTTTTTCTCTAACATGTAGATATGCTGCTCTATTCTAGCCATATCTTAACCTAAATTCAATCTTTCCCTATTTGCACAAGTCTCAAAGTAAATCATGCAGACTCTGATGTAAACGTCAGAATTCTTAAATGTCTGGGTCCTCAGGTCAGGTCCCAATGGAAATCAGAAGCAAAAGAAAACACTAAATTCTACTTCACACTCTTCCTTTTTCTTATCTGTGAGTTGAAAGAGAACGCACAATACATTCCAGATGCGGTAGCAGCAGCAGTAAGTGGAAACCTGCAACAAAGGCAGATGTTGTCTGACCTACAAACAAAAACACCGTGTAAGTTTGCTTGGAGCTCTCAGTGTAAGGAAGCATGCTCCAAAGTCATGCTGGAGAACTTCTCTCCGAAGATTTACTACCTCCCTTGTGGTCTCCTCCTGAACCTTCAATCTTCAGAGGAAAGAAAGACAACATACACAGGATGTGGCACAAAACCCAAAAAAGCCTAGGAATGGCGTTGGGGTGAGGCGGAATGGGAAAAGACCTTGAAAATTACTCAGTCTTCCAGTTCTGTGTGAAAGAAAGACCAGCTTGAGCCTTGAATTTCCTGTTATGTTGGTGTCTCACACTAACACAGTTTTTTGTATTAAATTTACCTATCAGCATAGCAAACACTTTTGCATCTATTAAATTGAACTGTTTTGAACCAATCAGTGAACTGAATTGTTCACTAACTGAACAATTTGAGTACTAGAGGCCTTCAATAAATATTTTGATTCTATAAAGTAAATTTCATAACAGAGTCCTGCAAATGTGAATTCCACTACTCAGAATAGCAGGGATAGGGATACCTCACCTAGCAAAAAGAGCCCTGAATAATACAGTTACTACAGAAGTAACTGGGAAAACATGATGCCAAAAGTGCCTTACAAGCTGTAAACAGAAGCAACTGAAATCTAGCAGGTTTAGCTAAATACGTTCCAGATCAACCTTACTGCACCCAGTTGTAAGCAGAGGCTGTGTCTTCTACACCACTCCAACAGGTTTGAGCTTAGAAAGGATGGTGCTTCTCAGGGCAGCTGTGCAAGGACGAGCCTCTTGACAGCATTGTCCTGGTTGTACCAGGGACAAACTATTTGTTGCTCAGCTGCTGTACTGGGAGTAGCAGATAGTGATCCTGCACCTGGGGACTGCAACAGACTGAGGCAAAGCCGTGGAGCCACACAAAGCAGTACAAATCCTGCTAGGAGCACTGCTGCCATTATCTGACCAAGCCCGGACAACGTAGTCTATCATCTTCTTGCTTTTCTCCTACTGGATTCTCCCCTGTTGGAATAGTTAAAGTCCAGTGGTCTCAGTCCATGTTGCTCTTTCACCTCCTTTTCTCATTCAAGACCTAGGTCTCTCATCGTTACACAAATGATGAAGGTGAATATAAATAGCTTATGTATTTCACCTATCATCTGAAAGAGAGAGGGAAAAGAGCTATGGAAAAAGAATGGGAGCAACTATTGCATACAATCACATTGCATGGCTCCAGAAGGCTGCTTTGGACATCTGGAAGACTAAAGGTACATACTATACTTCCTCAGGACTGAAGATCCTGAAGATGTT
This sequence comes from Eurystomus gularis, assembly GCA_013400335.1. Lineage (NCBI taxonomy): Eukaryota > Metazoa > Chordata > Aves > Coraciiformes > Coraciidae > Eurystomus > Eurystomus gularis. The sequence goes on from VZZY01018513.1 coordinate 248,269, forward strand.
CTGTCCATGGCTGAGCTTTTGTCTTCCTATAGTTTTGACACCAGCAAAAAGTGTGGCCTATTGTTGAGTATGAAAAGAGTATTTTTCTTTGGGTGAGAATCAATTATGAAATCCCATGCAGTAATCTACTGCTCACTGAATATACAACAGGGTTAGTATGCTATCTTTTATGTAAATTCTTAAACTAAATATCAACTATTTTTAATCTTCTAAAAAGAGGTGTGGTCATCTTGTGAAAATAGTCACAGCTGCGCTGCTGACAGAGTAAGTGTTTCTTGATATATAGCATCGCATTTCAGGAAGCAGACTTCCTCAATCCCAGAACACAGGCACAGAAAGGAAAAGGGATAGAAACCTGCACATGGACTTTGTTTTGACACAGAAAACTTTAGGGAAAGAACACATGACACGCATTCAGCCATAAACTACAGCAAAAAGTCTGATAGCTAGTGACGTTTTGTTCAAAGTGGTAGTTTTTAGCCTTCAAAAACAATTATTTGATCTTAAAAAAGAAACACCTTACTTTTTCTCCTTGCTTTTCTGAATTTGACAGCAGCCAGGTTTATTAAATTCATTCCATATAAGTTGTAATCTATAAAGAGTTGAAGGAGGTAGGGAATATGGGCTTCATGAGGCTGGTAAGATTTGTTCATTATGGCTCCACCTTGCAGAAGCTCACATACTCTAGAATTAAAAGATAAATCAAGACATCAAAAATTATTCCTATATAGCAGTTTGATATTTGATTTTATTGAAATATGAAATATTTAAACTTCTTAAATTTTGCCTTGGTTGTATTTTTAACTTAAAAATTTTGTTTTCATAGTAACAGACCCATAAAAATGATCTCTGCTAATAATGATTCAATATTTGGGTGTTTAATTACAAAGGAGCTGTGAATCCTCCGGTTTAAAAAAAACAAATAATCTCTGAAAAAACCATCATACCACACACTATTCTGCAACTGATCCAAAGCTGTTATAGCCCTTGGAAATCTTTCTATGGAATAGCTGTGACAGCTGTACATCTATACACTAGTAGTAACTTTGAAAGACTCTCTAGTTCCATATTTATGAAGATGTCCTGCATGGTTTTAAAGTTCATACTGTACACACAGAAGCAGTATTTTAGCAGCTTCCTAAAAGCATGACAAATCTGCTCTTTTAAACATTTACACATTAAAAAATACCTGCAGGTATTTGAATAATTATAAATCAATGCAATTAAGTTTATCTCAAAGTAAAAGAGTGTCTCTATAAATCAAAGAAAAGCACTAAGCATTTCTAAATGGGACAAAGTTTTATACAGGAAAATTAAAGGAATAATTTAAGTCAAGTGTCAGTCTTTATTTGGATAGGAGTAATTTGAACATTAGAAGCTCCGAAGTTTGAAACAACTCTCACGTCATACATACACATAGATTATATCAAGACAAAACTTTAAAATCATGCCAAATTTTACTAGCCTAGAACAAAAACCAGACAATCCTATCTTAGGGCCATGTATTAGATCTTTAATATAAACCACAGTTATGACACACTCAAGGGATTTCAGTTTATGCTTGAGAAATAATTCCTCCCTATTTATTTCTGAATTTATTGTAACTACTGTGACTGTAAAATTGAGATCAACTGTGCTTTCATTTAACAAAACATTAGTCTATTGAGAAATACAGAATCTGTCTCATAACAAAAACTATTCAGTTTTCCAAATATATTTTAAATTTAATAAGTGGTGCTGGAATTTAAACACTTGAAAACTTCCAAAATCTACTTCATAATATATGAAAGAGTACTATATTATTTTCCTTAAGAGTTACAGGAAAAGTAACCTAATGAAACTTCATTCAAGTGTTCAAGACTTACAATTAATACAAGACAATGGATATTTTAGTCTTGCTTTTCTGATATTCTACTGCTTTAAAAAGATTATTGGTGTACTTAAAATTAGCAATTTTTAAATGCATTTTGTAAAACTTGGACAATAATTTCGTTGCTTTTATTTTATTGAGATGTAGGTGAAATTTACTTCAAAAATGACTTTTAAATTCAAGATAAAAAGGAAATCAGCCAGGACTTCCTATCACCACATCCTTACCTTTTTACCATTGCAGGATTATAAAGATAAATCTTCATAAACTGTCTCTCCTTTTCATGGTAACCATAAAAAGGCCTGGAGAGGAAGAAGCAAATGCAAGAAGCTAACCAGTTATTCTGTGGCATTTATTCAACCGCATTTTACTGTAATGAGTATTAAAATCCGAGGTGGAGGGGGGAATTAGAAAATAAAATGCATATCCAGGAGAATGAAAATTCTGATATATCAGGCCAATATACATTACTATATAAAGATAAAAAGAATAGGCCCAATGCATGTTAAAGTATATATAAAAAAATAATAATTTGAAGGCATTTCTGACTTAACATTGTTTCTCACTTTCCCCACATGTAAACACACCAGTGGCACACCATCATAATAGTACTTTAAATAAATTTGTTAGTGCTAGACTGACTCAAAACTAGCCTTCAGCCTTTCTGATAAATGCTATAACAAAGTCCTTAAAGACATTAATTCTGCAGATCAGGTGTAAATGAGTAAATACTGGCTACGTAACATAAATAACCAAACAATGACAACAGCTTAAAAGAGTGAATAGCTGCCCCTTTTCAGTTATTACTCATCATCTTGTGCACTAAATGAAGCATGAATCCTGAAGAAAATAGGATTTGAGAATGTAATTAAAGAATACATAGCATAATGAATATGTCAAGACTAAACTGAGGTTGAACAGGCAGCGTAATCCTGGTATTACTTGACTGAATTACTGACTTTTCAGCATCTAGAATTCTAATCTAACATGCTTGTAAAACAGCATGTTAAGGAAATAAGCCATAACTCAACATATTGGGTGAACGCAAGAAATCTACGGTTTGCAGTAATCACAACCAAAGTCAACAGAAATTCAGGAAAGCATACAATTAAATGTTACCTTATCAAATAAAATATCTCTTTATAAAAAAAATTATTAAAAATGCAACTGGGATGCTTATGTGCTAACTCAAAAAATAGAAGATCAGTAGGAAGACGTATTTCAGTCCTAAATTAAACGCAAACTCAGCAGAACTGCACAACTATAGCATTAATACTGCTAGCCTTAATATGGTTACACGTGCACACATTTAGTATCTTCAAAAGCTAGATGGAATTGTTTTTAAAAACAGTTTATGATGGTAAAACTGAGCTAAACAGTTGAAACAACAAACTTAAAGCTGTTAAACTGAAAAGGACAAGATCATGTCAGGTATAATGAATCAATCTCTTTCTTAAAGGGAGAGTGTAAACCTAATGACAGGTTATGTACATTGAACTGTAATGACTCAATGTGCTGTACACAGGTAAACTAAAAGCTACTTTAAAAAAAAGCCGGTACTTCCATGACAAGTGATCCATACATACATTGACATGGCAGCAGGGAGAGCAACATCTGCAACACTTCATTGGTTAGCTATGAACACCTATTTCAACTTCACAGTGCACAAGGACAGCATATTTCTCCTCTTTTTCATTCCTGGACCTCCAATGTGTTTGGAAGTCAATGCCACAAAAATCTTCCTTTAAACTTATCAGGGCTTAGTAAACACCTGTATTAAATATCAATTTTCCTGCTAAAGCAGAAGAGAAAAGACAAGATAATCCCCAAGATTATCTGAATATTCTATTCAGATTGTAGGCTCTGAACAGAATCTGACTCAGGTCAGAACAGAAGAAAAATCAGGCATGCTTATGTAGGCACACGTCTATCTACCCAGATGAAGATGTATTAAAAATTCTCTTAGGTGCTTCCCACTGGCCTTTTACATAAGCAAACAAAATACAAGAAACACTCTCTGCTATGCTTCTTTGAGGCAATGAGCATCTGACTTTCAGTAATAACAGTTTTGAAGCTCTAAGGCAAGAGATACAAAAAAAGAGGCAGGTTCTCCTAACCTCCAGTTGTTGTTTTCTCATCAATTCAAGGAAAGATTGTCCTCAGCAGGTTACTCTGCCCAGCTTTCACTGTTGAGACAAACAGCTACACTACAATTCACATGGTTCTCACAAAAAAAAAAAAAAAAAAAAAAAAAAAAAAAAAAAAGAAAAGAAATTTGGTGGGTTACCTTCCTTCTAAACTGCAAAAATACATCAGAAGTTCTGATTAAAAATTAGAAGTTTTTGCAGCCACTTTACTAGAAATACTTTGAAGATACCACTAAAACTGGTTTGGAACAGAAAGATTATCTTCCTAAATTTAACAGAAAGAACATACTTCAAAAGTGCATGAAAAAAGTGAAAGATAGTGCTGCACAGTAGTGAAAATTAGCATTTACACTGTTTTGAAGATGAAAAATTCAATGCATGTGTAGACTAACTGTGCTCCTCCAGGACAGCTTCCTGCTATTCAGTATGACTTGACATATTTTTGAGTCCTTGATTATGCAAGTTAAATACAATGGATTAAGAGAATCTTTAAAATGTTAACATTTAATAACAGCATATAGTTCCAGCTGCAGTACAAAGCTACACCAAATAAAACATAACCATCATCTTAACAGATAAGTAAATTAATGTTTAAGAGCTTCCACTTCATGGCCTGTGAGAATCAAATAAATATGGCCTGACAGTTTCTGTGACATGCCTCCTATATGGGCCATCTTAGATGGACAAAGAAAAGAAGACCTAGAGTCAGGTTCCTGTAAGACGTGCCTGGTCACAGGGAACCTAGAATAACCCAGACAGGTAGAAAATGCTGGCTGGAAAGTACTGCTGTAATAGCAGAGACTGAAAAAGCTAAAAGGAACAGATCTGGAAAAATGACAGATACCAGCATCCAAGTTTAGGAAAAAATGGTTGTGTCAAGCATCTGGATGAAAACCTGTTACGTTAAATTACGTAAATTACGTTAAAGCTAAAGCAAGTGAGAAGAGTTATTCAGGAGTTGTACAGGCCTGTATGAAGACACACATGGTGGGAAAGGAAAAGGAAAAGCACTGCAGTCATCAAAGTCTGTAGTAAGTGCTTCCATATAGTACAAATGCAAAAACATTTCAAAACAAATAACCAAAAATCTGAACAGGTCACACTTACATTCCAGATACTAACGACACTTTGAAAACATGTTGAACAGTAGAAGATGGGTTGCCTAAAGCCACATTAAGTGCTCTGTCAATGCTGAATGCCACTTGACGAAGATAGTATTCTGGATGCTGTCCAAAACCATCATATGGTACATAGAGGTAAGGAAAGACACCATGTAGGTGGAGACAAGTCTTCTGACCTAAAAAGAAAAGGAAAATTTATTTTCTAACGACAAAATCTTTTTTTCTTTTAAGTAGTCCCTAAGTTTGATTTTTTTTCAGGTTATTTTCAGGTTCTGCAGACATGATAAATTTATGAAACAAGTTCAGGTGTATTTCAAACAAAAGGTAACAACTTGAAGCAGTTCTCACATTTGATTCATTGACAGAAGTGATACAGAACAGATGTGATTACATGACATACACAGGATTACACTTGTGTATCAGCAGAATTTGACACTAATGATTTTCTTTGTAGTAATAACACAACACCTCTCTGAGAGTAATTTTGCATGCTGAGTCAGTATTGGGTGGGTAATGGTTTCTCAGCTTTCGTGAAAATTTTGTAGTATCAAAGTTCTTGCCATTCCTCACTGGGATGAACAAACAACCCATCAAAACTTAAAAAGAATATCTAGAGCATCTACAAGGTCATTCAGTATTCTAGTCCATTAAGGCATAAGTAGGGATTTGGAAAGAAAACAGGTGATTTTCCACTTTTTAAATCTGTGGATCCTTGGGAGGCCTCTACTGCGTATGCAGATCTCTAGCCCTCTAACACCATGCTTACTTCTCAGCATTAGCTTTCAGGACTCTGCAACAACAGTGGAATGAAAGAACATGCCATGAAAACCATTGTGCTAGACCACAGCTTGAGCTTCTGCTTCAGACACAGCAGTACTGTGATGTCGACTGGGATCTCCCAAACCTACCACATTTTGGGTGGGCTTGTCTCAACTGTAAACACATGTTCTCTGTTTCTTTCCCTACCACAATACAACAAAGCACACATTCACTGCTTAAACTACCATCAGATCCTGCTCACCACCCTTCCAGCCCCAAAAATTATTCATGAATTCTCAGTGGTCAATGAAAAAGTTTCACATATAAATGCTATAAGCACATACTACTGATCCACCCCTGCTCTTTGAAACTGAGATAATTTCTCAGCAGATAGACCTTGCCCAAACTATTTTACACTTGCTCATACCCCATCAGTGCACCACTGGCCACCCAGTGAAGACAGCTGTAAGTTCATTAATGTGAAGGAAGAATAGAACTTCACAATCAGGACTGCTTGCAAATTTTAACACTTGTGAAATGAATGCCTCCAAATCACAGAATAGCTATGGTTGGAAAAAACCTTCAAGATTAGCAAGTCCAACCGTTATCTATCTCTACCAGGCCCACTTCTACACCATACCCTTGAGTACCCTATCTAGACAGCTTTCAAACACATCCAGGGATGGTGATTCAACCACCTCCCTGGGCAGCCTGTTCCAGTCTTTGATAAACCTTTTAGTGTAAAAGTTATTCCTAATGCCCAACCTAAACCTACCCCGGCATAGCTCGACACTGTTTCCTCTTCTCCTATCAGTTGCAACTTGTGATAAGAGACCAACACTCCTTTCAGGTAGTTCTAGAGAGCAATAGAGGACATTAACAGCGCTATATGGAAGGAAAAGCTCTGCCACCCTAAAGTGAGAGAAGTCATTTATTAGCAGTATGTGAACTGAGAGAGTATCGATCCGTGCAGTGGCAGCAGACCATTTATTTTCTGTACCAGGTAACCAAAAAATCTGAGTGTTTGCTCACGGTTGTACTTAAGGTTGACTTTGAAATAAAGGATCCCCTCACAGCAGAATTAACAGAAAAGTAATAGCTGTTTAAACCTCTACAAACCTCTACATTTAAACCTCTATTTTTTTGTTTGGTTTTTTTGGAGGGATGGGTTTGGAGGGTTTTTTAGTTGCATTGAGTGGTGGGGGCCAGGAGGGGTGTGCTGGTGGTAGTGCTCTTTAAAAAATACATGCCAGGATCACATCCAGGGACAAATGCAAATTCATTCATTCATATAATTTGTCTGATTGCCTACTGAAGCTTAAAAATAATAATTAAAAAAAGTGAACAAACCAACCCATCCCAAACTAGATCTTATATTAGAGCTACAGACTAAGAACTTCTGGCAAATACATAGGTCTATCCCCCTGAATTTTATAAATTGAGGTGTTTGCTACCTACTACTTGTCAGTCAAAATCAGTTCTGCACTTAGATTTTTTTTTTCTTTTTTTTTTTTTTACACGAATAGCTATAAAACTCTTGCCTCTTTTTCACAACATTGTCCTGGTTTAAGTTGGAACCTAACAATTCTGTTGGGTGATTTTAGTTTTCAGCTGAGTCTCTTCTAACTAACTGCACTTTCTGAAGTTCACGGAATATTTTCACAGACAGCGTCTGCTTCTAGCAGTGATAACACTTGATGTTTAGAGTTACTACCAAGGAGTGGTGTGCAGACCGAGGACACTGCTCAATCTCGTGCACCACACTGTGGGGTGCAGAAAGTGAAAGGCTGCACCTGCAGGGAGGACTGGCCAAGATGGGTGACCCTAACTGGCCAAAAAGGTATTCCATCCCATATACACCATATTTAGTATAAAGCTGAGGGATCACGAGGGTCAAGCTCTTCTTCTTCAATAGCTGGCATCTGAGGAGGACTCTATCTGGTGCTTTGATCCCGATTTATGTGTTCATGGATACAGCTCCCATCTGCCACTGAGCCCAGTCTGGGACTTCCCCAGTGCCTGCTCCACAGCATCAGTGGTGATGGTGATGTAATTGCCATCAAGGGGGCTGGGTTCAATACTGGTTTTCTAAATATTTGTATCTATTCCATTTTGTTATTATTATCTTCATAAAATCTTGGTTTTCTAATCTGGAAGTGTCTTTCTCATTCCTTTCTCTCCCATTTGTGAGGGGAACGGGGCCAACAGGGATCCGTAGGTCTCCCTCTCTTATCCCCTCTCTCTTCCCTTTGTTTTTTGGGTGGGCTGGGGGAGGTGGGGAAGAGGAGTTAACAGAGAGCATCTGATATAGGTCTAGTGGACTGACCCTAAACCTTGACACAACATTTTTTTAAATATACCTTTGCTTTAATGGTTGCCCAACTATTCTGTGTTAATAGTTAATTTATGTTTCCCCAGAAAGTAAAATTTCAAAGCACCAGAATAAGCAGAACAGGGAGACATCCTAAACCTACTGGACTTAAATTCAAGCTCCTTTCAAGTTATACAAGACAATTAATTAATAATGCTTTTATAGCTAGCAACTAATTACTCAAGTTAATTACATTAGAAATATATCTATTTCTACTGCAGCTATTTAACAGTTCTTGCTGAGCTGAAATGCCATTTTACTGTTGAATTTAAAAGAAACATAGGAAGAAAGCTTCCTTCTATTTCCTTCTGTCCCTTTCCCCTGCGCTCTTCCTTATGTGCAAAAACCACATGAAAACTGACCAAAGAGTCAAACTGCCACCTTATATAATATACTATCTTCTAAAGCATACACAGTGAGCTGCTTTTTATTTTTGATTCTGCCAAGAAAGCAAACAAGCCACTGTTGATCTAAGACTCCTATTAGGCCAGCAGCTGTCAAGTTACATGGGTTTATACAGCTACTCACTTTGATCCTTGTTAGTATTGACTCATTTACCAGATTTGGTTATACAGCCATTTTTATTTACAATCCACATGACTTACCCAGCTAGTGTTAAGAACAGAGTCATTTGCTTCCATTAAGTAAAAGCATCAAATTGCACCAAATGTCATGGTGTTGAGTCTGAAGCCCAGACTCCAATAATAGCAACCATGGCTTGCACTAAGCCTTTACAAATTCCAGTGAACTATTTCCAAAAGCCACAACAAGAAAACACATCTACCCACCAAAGAACCCAGGTCACACAGACTCATCAATTAAGATAAATTAAAAATCTGGCTTGAGATCAGGTTAAAAAGTTTTATGCTTTAAATGTGTCAATCTTTTGTTTGTTTCTCTTCAGAGATACAGCCAAAAGCAAATCTGTACCCCTAGAACAGCAGCGACTGCTGCAGCAACTGCTTACAGAGACCAGCAGATGTTATTTTCACATCTATTCATCAGTTACTTTACAACTGTAGGATCAATGGAAGTGGTGCTTGACAGCAGATTCTGCAGAAAAGTCACACTGTTTATATGAACGCTCTCAGAATTTCCCGATGCAAAACTGGGTGCCAGTTTTCAGATGGGACAGGCCAGGCCACTAAAATGTTTCAAGTTGTGGCCTCATCGGGAACCTACTGCACATGTGCATTACAACCACTCTCTATACAAGTGGGACATATGATGTCTCTATTAACAAATGAACATAATGCTCATAATAGAAATGCTAGGACTGGTGGTGATTGTGAGGAGGCTGCTGCCCCAAAAATTCCTCTGACCCACACTCAAAGAACGGAGTCTGCACTGGTTGAATTAGCTGCAGGTCACAGATCAAGCATCCTAGTGTATGACTCAAAGGGGCTGCTGAATAAACATACAGAAATCTAGAAGTAAAACTGAGGCTTGTTCACAACTGTTTTTCAGGCACTGAATGTAGTAGCGAATGAAGGAACACAGAAAGCGCTGCTCTAACGTAGAAAAGAGGCAATACACAAAACCTTGAGATATTACAAGATACTCAACTAGCAAACTAGCTATGTTCTCTGAAAAGAAGAAACTACAACCTACGTGTCAATATAGGTGACTAGCCACAATAATGAATTAAAACTTCAAAATACTATGAATGCAGTATTTACAGACAGTAAAGAAAGTGAACCCACCCCCCAAACCCATACTTAAAGAAGCCAGTGGCATAAATGTTACTGAAGTATTAAAACCAAATAGAGCATTTTGCATACTCAAAACCCACAAGAGAGATTAAGAAAGCCATCCTACTATTTTAAGATGGTTGCCAGATGCGTTACTATTAGGAACATGCACCAAGCATAATCCTTGAGCTACTATATGATTTAAAATATTAGAAGAAAAATCTGTAGCAACTCTAAGACAGAAAACTTCAATATAATTAAAAGAGAACTGAAACCAGTATGATAAAGGAATTCAAAGTTGCTTAGTAACTACTCAAGAAGACACAAGAGCTGACATCTTCTGACCACTAGAATGCTCAGCCATACAGGATGATCTGGTATGGATAAAACTGAGATACAATCTATAAACAATCACAGAATGGTTGAGATTGGAAGGGGCCTCTGGAGGTCACCTGGTCCAGCCTTCCCTGCCCAAACATATGAATACCTGATTTCCCTGTATAACAAGCTAGAGAACCTAAGGATTATGATTCAAGTGTCCTCAAATAAGTGCTTTTTCACTATTTGAAAAAACTGACTTTGTTTTACATTTCTAAAAATTTCTTTCTGCTGAGATAAATTGGACAAATTTCTGCACAAAACAGAAATGTCAAAATAATTAATAAGGGATCTTACTGTATTGTCCAATTCAAGAATAAAGTTTGCAAACAGGTTATACAAGGAGCACCTAAGGATTCACCACAGCTAGCACACGAAAACACGTGTATATTCGATGAGGAGAAAACAGAAGCCTACCTGTTAATTCCACACATACATGACTACCTGCTGGCTCCTACTTCAGCAAGGCGAGAGCTCATACAGATACTGCCTCCAGTTATCTTCTCCAGAGGACTTCCCGTCTCATTGGGGGATTGTCTAAACAAAGTGTGTTGGTGATCCAAAACTGGTCCTGTTTACAGCCTAGAATATTAAAGTACGCTGGAACCTACTAAGCCTAAAAGTCAATATTGAGGTCAGGGCACCCCAAAGAAACCACACACTGGGTTCTGGATCTGTTCTACCTACATATAACAAAACCCAGTGTTTTCACATTAGACTGGCCTAAACCACAAGGCTACAGGCAAAGATCTACAGACCTAAATTTGTACCACCACAGACAGGAATGCAAGATTTCTACAGTAAAAGAGCCTGACTTCACAGCTCAGGGGCATGTAAGCCTCAGTATTGTCTATGCATTAGACAGCATAATTCTAAAATACAAAATCCATGCATCTGAGATTTCTAACAATGAATGAAAGTATGTTCCACAGCTGTGATTTTTACTAACTAAACTAAAAGTTATACTAACTTTTTATAAATGATACTCAAAGCCATTTAGCTCCTAACCTGTGATTCTTAATTTGGGAACTGACTACAGAAATTTTACAAACCTAAGTCAATACTGGAAACATTCTGAATAGACATAATCTCATTTGGTATTTAGAAAACAAAAACTGAATCTAGATAAATACGACTTCAGAAGACAGTTCAATGCTGGTCTACATGCAAATATATTTTGCTGTGATATTTCTGCCACAGAACAAGCTGATCCTATTATAAGAAGCTGAAGAGAGCCAGGGGGAACAGCTACATGGGATCCACTCCTACATGTAAATGAACAACCAGTTTTGTTAAAGCTCTCCCTAAAACTGCTATTTTAAATTGCTGAACTATGATCCATTTCTCCCAGACTATTGTAAAATACATTGAGGAGGGGGTAAAAAGGAGAATGCAGCAGCACTTAAATACATGGGAAAATCCCACAATTTTAGGAAAATTCTGACTGAAGATTAAAAAAAAAATGACACAGAAGATGGAAAACAAAGGGCTTTTTATACACTTGCCATCTATTAAAAGTACTTTATGTGCAGTTTTGTAAAGTGGCAGGACTAATTAAACAGGGACAGTAATAACAGAAGAATGCATGCCAACACTTTAAGTGTGTCACTGCAGGATGAAGAAAAGGCTAGGCAGTCATAAGGAATTTTCTTCAACAGTAATAGTAAAGCACAGTCATTAGAAACCAAAAGACATGACTCTCCACCATCAAGTAACTGTTGAGCCACCTAGAGTAAAAACTTGAAAAACAAACCATGAACAATGATGACTACAGAGAGTGGGAAAAGTCACAATCCTGTTAGAAAAAACGATTCTAAAAATGAAAATGGTAAATGGGGTAAATGTTAGAACCCAATCTCAAAGTAATTGCGTTGCCACAGTAAAAGTTACTGTACCGTAGGCAATCTCACTTACCCTTTCTCCAGCAATAGGCTTCAGAGAGCAACATCAGTTTGTAACAGGACTCTACCCTGCAAACTAGGCACAACACAAGGATCTTTTGTGCAGTTTAGATGGTGCTTTAAATTTATGTCGCTCGCTGGAGTGGGCTTAAGACATTACTCACTGAATATCACTCAGAACTGAGCTACTGAAAATAGACAGGACTCAATTACTTTATAGTGCTAATACAGACTATGAGATTAAAGTCACCATTCTTTAACTCTCACAGAAAGTAAATGAATTGCATACACGGACTGATACAAGTAAGGGAATACTTTGATGAAGACAAATCTGTTCCCTAGCAAAACTTGGGAAGGCCTTTCCCTCTTAAAACGTTTGCTCTGTCATTCAAAAACATAAAGAGTATAACCTTCTAATGTCAAAGAGTTCTGTAGTAATACATTACATTAATGTACCTTCTTCAGTGATTAAGTTAAACTCTTAACCTTTTTGCAGAGTCCTGACTCAAGCCAGCTTTTTTTCCAAGGGGTGAGAAGAAAAGGAGGACTACACACATTGTAGTCTTAAATACTGAATACTAGAGAGACAAGAATAGTAAAATAAGATCTTGCAGCAGCAAGATATCCTCAAGACAAAATCAAGAACAGACCATAAAGACCGTATTTCATATATGATATTAGGTATTTGTGTCAAGACATTCAGTTTTTCACTGGCATGTGAGAAAACACTTTTTTCCGTAACGCTTGTAAACAGGACAGAAAAAAAATTACATTTGTTTGAATCTAAATGGAGTGTTTGGTTACTTATAATTCTTCAGTCAGTAACTGTTCCTTGTAACAGGTGATACCTCTACTATCATGAAAAGAAAAAATATAGAAGAAAGCTTATCCACTAGGAAAATGGGAGCCTGTAACTCATTACATTGTTCTTCACCTTTGATGTAGAGATCCCTAGAAAGGAAGAAGGGCTGAGTTCTCCATCTGTATTTTGAAGTTAGAACTCAGGCTATAGTTTACATGGGGCATTACTGTTGATGGAAAATAGCGATTGTAAGCCCTAAAAGCAAGGATACTATCTTTGTCATACTAAGAATTTTTAACCGGTATTTTTTTATTCCTATATGCAAGAGAGGCTCTGTTATTCCTTTCCTCATAAATAATGAGAAAACCCCACAAAAAGCGTAAAAACTCAGACAGGATATTTAATATGCCAATTCAGTGAAGACATTCTGATGATCTCCATAAAACTACCTCCTCCTGCCTTGAATCAATTAGGACCTTTTCCAAATTACTGCTGTGACATTAGAAATCAATCTGGCCTCCAATTGCAAAAGTATTACTGATAAACCTAACCATTTATAGGATGTAAAGGTACATCATCAGAAAGGAACAGCTACTACCTACAGTTATCACCAAGCAAAAATAACTGAATCTATAGCAGAGATTGTAGAAAAAAAAAAATCTAACTCATGAACTGCACTGTTACACTGTCAAACTAGAACAAGGCAAGTCCAGAGATGCAGAAAACAATTTAGAAGTACAAGTCTCCTGAAATAATTGAGACCAAAGAAGTTAGCTCATCCTTGGTATCTGAGGTGCTTATGTACAAACCATTCTTCACAAGCCTGGTGACTTGTGAGTTATTAGAAATGGCAACAGTATTTTCTTCTTTTTTAGTAGAAATAAGCAGACACACAAGGCAAGGTTAGGTATCACTTATTAAACACCCATCTACAAAATGTTATTATTGCTTCTTCTGTTGACAGATTACTCACATAAGCAGTAGGACAGTATCAGTAGTATTTCTAGAATGAGTGTCAGAATTCACTACGATGCCAGCTAAAATGAACTAACACACAAAGGAAGAAAACTAGCTGGCCCAGCTAGATTGTAGCTGCCATACCAGGCTCTTGGCATACACAGGCCAAGTTGCTATTCCGGTAAGAAAAGCAACCACATGAATGCAACAGAGGCAGACTGTACTAGACCACACTGACCAAACCACAGCCGAAAATAAAAGAGTGTATTTACTAGTCCCAGATAAACTAACGGTGTGTACTTTACCACATCCTGTAAAAGATGAAAAAATAAGTCAGTAGTAAAAAGGAGGAGTGGAGTAGTCAGCCTTTGGTTTCCATTTCCTTCAACTAGCTTTCATGAAAGACAGTTACGGCTACACAAGTTCTCTTAGCTATTTTATCAGTCTTTCTTGATGAAAGAAACACAAGCCATATGTAAATGGAAATTGGTACATATATATATTAAAAGGAGAAAAAAGTTTTGCTGGTTGGTAACTGAACTTGAACTTTCACCTCTGTATGAGGCTTATCTGCTTATTAAATACTGTAATGGGCGTGCATTGTTCCCATCACAATTCCCCTCTTTCTGTGTCAATCAAAACCAATTGAAACATTTTTGTTCAATGGATATTTTTCTGTCAGCTACATAGCTAGTCAGAAAAAAAACCAACATAAATTACTGGCAAGGTAATTTTGTTATTCCGAACTGCAGGTAAAAAGGCCTGACCTGAATTGTGATAAAGTTAACAGTGTTTTCATCAGTATCTTCCATAGACACTTTTCAGACATGTTGACTATTTGTAAATTCCTGAACACAGTCAAGCTTGTGTAATCCCAGAAAAATGATACACTGTGGAGTATATACACTCTCATGAGTCAGATTAGTTACTTTTACAAGCAAATGACACCACATTGTTTGTCTTATCTTCCCCTATTCTTCAAACAGTGCTGACTAATGCTATTAATACTTCTTGGAATTTTTCATTTGTATTTGCATTAGTATCTCCCACTCACAGGTAACTGGCATGTCATCCTGTTCCTCTAGCTGATGAAAGCTAGAGGACTTGCTCCACAAACACAAACATTGTTCTTAGGATACCCGTAAGGAAATTTGTGACACTTGATACTCCTGATGACACATACCTTTTTACTTCATTAAAGAAGTTCTTAATACCTTTTGTATGTTTTAAGCTTACCATTTTTGGCCAAGCAAGAACTTCCTTAGTTTAGACACTTAAATTCCTGTATAAGCTTCTGATAGGGCTATATGTGGTGTGATAGTAACAGCAGGGAACAGAACTTCATAACCCAGAAAAGAAACTGTGTTCTTAGTATCTTACCAGCTCCATGTTCAGGGTTTACATGGCAAGCTGTTCGCAGAGGCAGGGCTGCAGGGGTGGCTGCTATGGGAAAAGACCAGGGCCTGCCCTGCGCAGGACCTAGAACAGCTCCAACACATCCACCACAGATCACAGCTGAGGCTCTCAGCCATGCTGAGGGCACCTCTGAGAAAACATGTTTAAGAAAGGGAACACCAAAGTCAGAGAAAGGAGGAGGAACAGTGGCACAGCAGAGCAGATATCCCCTGCAGTTCACAGAGGAGTCCACAACAAACAGGTGTCCTCTGCAGACCGTGGAGGACCCCACATTGGAGCACAAGGATATTCCTGAAGAAACTGGAGATCATGGAGAACCCGCACCAGAGCAGAGGAGGAATGAGAGGTGGAAGTAGTGGTGGAGATATCACTATGTATACTGTCTGCAACCCCCCTGCCATCCTCCATGTCAGCTTGCAGGGCAGGGGTAAGGTACATAGTTTGGGGAGTCTAGAGTGAAGGAACGAAGCTAAGCCTGGGAGAGGGGGCGAAAGACGTGCTGTATTGATGTTTGTGTTTGTTTCGCACTACATTAATTGATTTTAACTACCAATAGGTTAGTTAATTTTCCCCAAGTAGAGTCCCTGTTGCAACACCCACAATGATAATTGGGAAGCAATTTCCCTGTTTTCTCAAGCTACTGTTGTACTGTTTCTGTTTTTCCTATTTACTCCCCTACCTTACCAGAGAAAGAGGCGGGTGCCACATGCAAGCAGCTGGGTGGGAATCTGGCTGTTAGTCGAGCCTAACCTTGCACGTTCTGGTTAACAGAAATGATCCCCTGGATGTCAACCTCTAAAGCCTACAAACTATTTCAGAAGCTTTGGAAAAGGTAACAAAGTAAAGCAAGCCTTAGTGCTAGTAGACCTTGTGATCTAATGTCACCAGAAGATTTCAGAGGCCATTAGAGCTCCAAGTCTCTGCTTTAAACCTTTACTCAGAGTAGAAGTGTCAGGCTACCAATATTAACTTAATAAAAAAAAAAACCATATAGCCCCAATCCCTAAAGTAATAAAACCTTTCAATGCAACGTTAACATGCTTAACCTCAAACTTTTCATAATTTAGTCATATTGCCATAACTTACATTAAATAACGTAACAACATGAACATATATCCATTTGTTGTATTAATATAGTAATTAAACAATGTAGGAGAAAGTATTATCCTTTACAAAAAACACTATTTAAAAACATTAGTGAAAGATATGCCTGTTCATGACTCTTCCAAGAAAGGCTATGCATGAAGGTGTAGAATGTTCAAGAGACTTCCAAGTAGGGGAAAAAGAAGCTACAGCAAACACGGCAATAAAATGCTCTAATCCATTGAAGGTTTTTAAAAAGATGCCATAAATAGAGATTGCACATACCTTAAATCCTTATTGGAAGTTCTGCCTAAGGATTTTCATGTTAGGACCCTTTGACCAGCTACACAAGGGAAAGGATTTTCAGCTCATACAGCAGCCTTTGGTCTGCTATGAACCAATACCCAGACAAATTCAACTCTATAGTGCTCTTACAGAGGGAGCAGTTCCACAGATGATTTACAGAAGCTGTATTCTTGAAAGCTGGTGATTTGAATCCCAATTCATCTAACAGAATTGTAAGTCCTGAGCCATTCTATAGTTTGTATCACACACAAAAAAATCCTACTGCTCCCTTTTCCTTCAGACCATTTTTAACCACTTCAGTTTAACAGTTGTTCAATAACTATTATGCTTATCTTCAATACCTCTTCAGGATTGAAAGGTACTGTGCAAGTGCAAAAATAACTTTTAAGCAGTAGAAACAATAGCAGCATTGGAAAAACCAAATTCAGATTACAGCCTTTTTTCAGTATATTTTTTTCATTCTGATGAAAGATGTTCTCTTCCTTTATAATAATGTGGTACAGAAATCACACTTACGTTAATGTTATTTCTCTGTTTTTATGTTGCTTGCAAAACACTAGGTAGCGTGCTTGCTTGTCAAAAGACACAGGAGGCTAAGAGTCTTATAGAAGAAAAAAAGCTCTTGAAACCAAAAGTAAATGAAACTACCTCTTTTTAGACTTACTCTTTTCCCACAGATTTATCCACAATATTTCACAAGAATCTGGATTTTAGCTTTTTGTCTGCTACTGTGACAGTCTTGGTCTTCAGATCTTGGCCACACTCTCCACTGTGGTTATGAACAAGCGGGCGTATTTTTCCCCCCACTCCAGGTGAACAGAGACCTTAGCATCCCCTAAAGTCAATAGATGCTAAATGCAGGCACAGCACCTATCACTCTTCAAATGTGATCTTTTAATGCTTTCTTCTATTCCCTTATATATTAAAAAATATGTAAATGAATGCTCTTCAATAATACAGCTGGCGTTACTATTTTATTCTGCATTTTTCAGTACTATTAAGTATCTTACTTCCTATTTCGGTTTCTTTTGTGACATGCTATTTCACTTCCTCATCTTGAATTAGGCATCCATCTCCCTCTTTTCATCTTCTGTAAAGGCTGCTGTCTCTTGGCAGCACTTGAAGGGTTTAATGGTTTTTTGCCTGCTCTAGCCTTTCTTACTGCAAAGAATGCCCAGTCTTTGCAGCACTCTTATCTTAGCCTTGTTACAGTCATTAATTGATAACATACACACTGTTCTAGTTCTTCATGTAATTAGAACTGCAAAATCTCAGTGCTACAGCAAAAAAAAATAATTTAAACATTTGAGCACTTTACAGAAAGCGTGTATCCAAAGACTGCTTGCCTTGTACAGATCATTTCATGTGGTTGTCTTGTATTTACTCAATAACCTTCAGACCGGCTGTAAAGACTGCATAGACTGGATGCTTCACTTGCCAAGACAAGGTATTTATGGCAATGTCCGCATTCTTTAAGAAATGTTTTGAAGTATACTAAGAAATATCTGTCGCTGATGTAACATTACCCAGTCCAGATATACCTGTTTTACAGGGTCATCCCACTTGGCTATTAGATTTTAAATTTTGAAATTCTGTGCACAGCACAACTCTGACTATTGACTACCTTTCTGCACTGAACACAAAAGCTCTTCCTCACGTAAAAGTAAAAAGAACAAGAAGAGAAAAAACAGCTAGGCATTCTAGCTTCACATTTTAAGGCAGCCTAACAAATGCTCTGAGGGACTACTTAATTCCTGTCCCTCCCTTGCTCTGTTCAGATCTGAATCCTCTCTATCCCCACTTATCCTTTTTCCCAACCCAATGACAGCAGTGATACATAGGCAGTATGTTTTAACACTTTTTAACCAGCCTTCCCAAAAATGTATTCCTCACATTTGACCTTCAAATTTTAAGAGCAAGACTAGAACATTACCAAAAGTGACAGAAATGTGACAAACTCCTTCTAGCACTCATGTGGTGTCAAAAAGGGTGTTTCATTTTCACTACCGGTTCACAGCTTTTTCTAAAATGTATTTTTCTGTTAACACTTTAAAAGATTTCCTGTTCTTTTAAGAGTGTGATACTGTGCTTTAGAAGCTCCCTTCATCCTGTGTTTTGAATGGCCTATGGCAGACTGAAATGAGAGAGGCAGAGAAGAAAAGAGTATATGCACCTTGGGTATAATCAGTATTGTTCATGTTCTTGAAAGGTCACTGGAATGAACTCACTATTCGCGGTAGCTCACTAGGAACTTGTCCTCGAATTGTAACAGCACAGATGCGTTCTACACCTACCAAAAGGTTCTTATTATCGCCGTTACCACTGAGAATTTCATGGACTGTATATCCACATATTTACAATAACAGCTATGTGGATGATCATAGTACTTTTAAGTAGTGCTATATATGGAAACTATTCAGGTATTTAAATTTTTCTTTAATGCAGCAGTTTGTTCAGAGAAAAATTAACTGGAAAAAGCCTGGATAACTGTTGAACCAACTAGAAGAAAAGACAAGTTAATACTTTGTGTGACTAAGTGATACACTACACACTCTAAGTTTTCCTTTAAAAGTAAAATCTAAGCAATAATGGGGATTTTGTCTGTGGTTTTGCCTAAGAGCATTAATACAGTGTGCAGCAAGAGCAGAATAACTGCAGTCAAACACAAGACCTGCCCTCCCTAGATTCTCAGTAGCCCTAGTGCTGGTATCCAGCAAGCATAGAAAGAAAAATGAAAAGAACAAACCCAACCCAAAAAAACAAACCCTGCATGGAGAGGGGGAGCAAAAAGATACATTGATAGATAAAGAAATGCAGGGAGAAAACAGGAAGCAGGAGGGTGAGAATGACAGGAAAAATAGACAAGTCTGGCAGATGATAACCACCTGAATTCAACTTGCAATTCAAACAGCCAATCTATTGACAAAAATGTTAGTAAGTGCCAGAACTAAGTGCTACTAGTTAAGCCTTTGGATCCTCAGGTGTACATATTATATTAAAGTTTCATTATGCAACTGATAGTGATTCTTTTGCAGAACCTTAACTTCACCTGATACACAGGAAAGACCTGGACTCCACAGTTAAGTCAGAACTACAAGCAGAACAAGTTACTTGCATAATGTATGTCTTATTTGCCACAGTAGCTAGAAATTTACACCAGTAAAGCAGGCACCAACACATACAAAAAGATTAATCATGGAGGCAGATGAATATCATTCTAGAAAACATATCATTCCTACCTTTCTCTTGGAATTTTTATTGTGATGCCGAGTAAGCCATACACAAAAAAAGGCAGAAGGGGCTTTTTTACACTGAGACAGCTGAAAATGATTTAGAAAACTGCTAAGTATTCCTATGCTTAATTAAATAATTAAGCACTGTAATGTTACAAAAACTTAAACCCTAATACTTTCAGGTTGAGATGTTCCCAAAAGGTAAAAAAACCTTAAAACCTACTGTCTTAATTTTGGAATCTCAGTTCTTCATGTACAAGACAGTATTATTACCTCAGCTTTGACTTGCAGATAACTTCACAAAAAATATAAATACATCACTGTTACAATGAAAAAAAGTCCTCTCAAAAGTAAATGTTTCATGTGGTTCAAGTTTTTGACTGTAGATGATAAATAAAATCATGCATTCCAGCTGAGTAATTGGATAAAAAGTCACTAAGTACCATGTGCTAATTGCTAGAGAAGATGTGAAAAAAAAGCATTTGTTCACATTATTGAAAATCATCCTAATGCTTTCACACAGGGGAAAAGATTTCTGGCATACCTTCACACTTTTTAGTGACTGCTACCCTGGTGTTCTTTTAACAAAGAATTTATACCCAATGCTGACAAACATGGACTGCAGAACTCCTACAGAAGATGAGAAGAATATAAGGCAGGAGGGGAACTAGTTAGTTTGGCAACTCTGTTGGTTGGAGACATCCCTACTCATTGAAGGAGGGTTGGACTAGATGACCTTTAGAGGTCATCTTGAACTGGTTAGTAGATGCCACTTGACAGACCTTGCTGAGCTAGATCAAGACCTAAAGTAATTTGCTCTTTCCCTCAGGACACAGAAGGACCAAAAGTCTTTACTATCAGAAATACTGTTGGTATGTTGTTGCCTAGGTGCAGCTGATACTTCAGGGTAGGCCTCTGATGATTTACGTTTCAATAAACAGTATAAAGAAACCAGCCGATTAACAATAAGAGGTTGACTAATGGAAGTTACAGATACGTAAAAGCCAGATGTTTGCAAGCTGAAAGCATTAATTTATTAAGTTCAAGGTTGCTGGCAAGTCATAAAATTCTGATAGGAACACACACAACTAAGCAACCATGAATGGTATCATGCATGACATGTATGCTTTGCTAGTCTAAGAATGACATCAGCTCTTACGTATCACTTCTCAGAACAACTATATACCAAATGCAAATTGACTGACACCAAGTTCAACCTCAGCACAACTGACATCTATCACAATATTTAATCTTCACAATACAGATCAGGCCAGCCAAATAGAGGGAACCTGGTATGTGACCAATAGCGCTTGGTTCAGTGAGTGCCGTATGCTGCCCTTTACTGTCAATCTATACTTCCTCATATGGTTCCAGCCCTAGAAGACTAACATAAGAGCACGAGTCACCCTGTGGCTAGAATGAATAACATACTAGATTCCTTATGAAATTTAATCTAAAACCAGTTATGACAATAGTGCAAGTTCAGCATCGGCACACATCAACTTCAGCAAGCGTATCAAAAGGTAAAATGATGAATGCAGTTGGTTGCAAATACTACAGCTGAATTGCTAGAGATTTACTTCTCATGCCAGCACACCAGAAGCTTCATTATAAAGGTATACAAAAATTCGAGTTAGAAGTAAAAGTACTTGCTTGCTGTTTGCTTTTTCCAAGTTAAAATGTCCAATTTACTTAAATATGACTTAACCTTGAAATCTAAGCTTGTTTTAAGTTATTACATTTTACAGTATATTTTTAAAAGAGATTTGTGAAAGCATCATTTGAACCTAGCATAGCAAACTGTCCATTTAGATTTCTGAGTTTTGGGATTACAGTGAACTGAACAGAAAACACATCAATGTTCAAGATACTACCTCCTTTCCCTCACTCACTTTTAACATTAACAACATTTAGGAAGAAGCGAAACACCACACAGCTACACAAAACCAAAGTATTAAACCTGCTATATATGCTCCTTAATTTTTCATTTTTGCCCTTTTATACCTCTAGGAAAGGCAAGAGAAAGGAATAAAAGCAAAATACAGCAAAGGAAAGGAAAAAAAGCAACCCCCAAACCAACTCTGTGCTCCCAGCATTTCAATACAAAAGTATCCTCCAGGTGTTTATATGGAGAGAAGACATGACATAGAATGACCAAGCTTTAGAAAAAGCGATTCAGCCGTATAGTAGAAACAAAAAACCACATGAAAACTAAGCTGCTTAGGTCATCTGCTCTTGCTCCCTTTCTCCATTTCTCTCTTGAGACTGTCCAAGACTTTGGACAACTGCACTAGGAACTGAGCTGGAACACTGAGCTGGCCAAAAATTCATCCTGCGAAAAGATTACCCTTTCAACACATAGCAGCTATGTTGAACTTGGGGAACTGATATTTATTGTGCCAGCACAAACAGAGGCAGAGCTGCACAGGGCAGTTGTGCACAGCTCTTGCTTCATACAGCGTTGATGTCAGCTAACAGTGTAAGCAGCAGTCAAAACTGTAACCTACATGCTAGCTACTTTAAAAGCAAAGGAAGAGAATCCTGTACTGCCACATTCTCAAAAGTCTGAAGGAATGGTTAAACAACATGTACACCCATCTGGCTTACATGTTGTGTCCCCTCCATGACTTTACTAAAGAGAGGTAAAAAGCAGCCTTTTCTGCAAATACAACAAAACACTAAGATGCCAGTTAACTAACTGCCATAGAATATTTGAGCAGTCCTTTTTGAGGTCAGCCTTTTATTAGCTATTGACAGAAAACTCTTAAAAGTATTTTAAGTGGTTTTAAAAACAATAACCATCTCTAGATGTTCCTAACCTTTAAAGCAAGCTGGCCAGCCAGTATTTTACAACAGTTTTGGCCAACCAGATTGACAAAGCAAGTAAGTTGCAAAGATTAATGAAACAGAAAGGGATTTGATCCACATTTTCAAGATATAAATACTATTATTCTTATCCCTTGTTCATAAGTTGACTTGAGTTTCATGTGGAGAAAAAGAATTCATCCAGGTGTAAAGGAAATTAAGTGTTTCTAAAAGCAGAGCAATTATATCAGTGTTACTATAACTGGACCAGTTAGGACAGTGGCTACTGAATGGGGAAACTCACACTTCTGACCTTTTTTTTTTTTTTTTAAGGGCATTTTGTTCCTTATCAAGATATGTACCAGTAAAGCTTTATAAACTCTGCAGTTATTTATTGGACAACATAGACAGAATAAATAAGCCACTTGAAATCATGTGTTCATGCTTTAAGACTATGGGTTCGCAATACAGCAGAAATGAATAAAACCAGTAGTTTCAAGTGCACCACCTTAAGACAGATTTACTGAACACCTACTGGTCAAAAACCAGCTGTGACTCCCAAATCAATTAAAATAATTAAATGGAATGCAAACCTGACAAAGCGTCATACAGCAAGAATGCCTCTCTCCCTCCCCCTGAAAGTGGACCATTGCCAGTTTTGGTAACGTCCTTTATAAATAAAGATCTATACAATGAAAACAAGGGTGCATGAAAGTTCTCAAGGAAAGCATAGCACAAGAAACTGGCTCAGCACTGGAGATTCAAACATATCTGCACAAATGAAACAATTCTACCTCAAGGATAGTACAACACTTTTTAGTTACTGTGTCAGAATTATGATTTATCAAATCACTTTTTAAAAAGTGAAACAAAAGCAATCTAATTGTAATACCTCCAGGAGGGGATTTAAGACACATCCACCACAATCTGTAGCTAGGCATGCAAAAGAATGCCAATTTACTTAAACATTCAGAAAAAAGTAAGACTATTGTTATGAAAACGTTTCAGAAGTACTGATGATAGAAATCAACATTGTGGCCTGCCATGTGACCAGGCTTAACATTTTTGCTCCAGAGAAATTTGAGGTTAACCAACTAATAATTAACATCTGCACTCAAGTGGAAGATATATTGCTCGAGGGATGTGTATTACAAAACACGCTATTTTCTAAAGTCTCTTTATTCTAGTTAAAAAAATGCTTAACAGGCTAATTTGCAGCTCATTGCTTATAAAAAAAAATTGTGCAGACAAGCCCCTAGTGTACACGATAAACATGCATAAATATAACTTTCCTTTTTCTAATGGAAACACATCTAATAAAGGACTGTCTAACTTCAAATGGAGCTAATATAGCCCAAGTAATTTTTAAAACTTTCCTAGTGCCAAGTCAATTATTTCAGCAAAAGTTGAATCACTGCAAAAATAAGTAGACACAAGACAATGTACTGATAAAATTACTCTTCACTGTTATCACACCATGTATAAATGATGTGACCTGTCTAGTTACCTGCCTGCATTTTTAAGGCCCATGCATACTGTCCACATGTGTGATACTCTTTATTTGCAAGTCCCTATCTTGGCTCATTTCACTGTGTGTACTTGAATCCAAAAACTTGTATCACATACTTTGTACTACTGTTCACTCCAGAAAGATGTCTCTGTACGGTTGTCCCCCGGAGAAGAAAAGATTACATTTATTTTCATGTATCTGTCAAGAGAACTGTACTGTTTACATGAACCTAACAGTGAAACGAGCCTAACGGCTTCTACCACTGAAATCTGAACTATGAGGAAAAAGAAAAAAAGGTAAGTGTTGAGAAAGAACCATAAAAAACTAGTAGGAACAGCACAAGCACCTCTACCAAGTTCCATATTACACATACCTACTATGAGTCGGATCTTTTTTCTCGGTCCTGAGGCCTACCTTTTCCCTTAAGCATGAGGCTCATCCAGTCTATTGAGTTAAGCATTATGATGCTTCTAAACCAAAGAAGAGTAGGGGCAGATGGACCCCTTCAACAGGTAATCCTGCTCTAGGACAGTAGTTTTTATAGACAACACCTCTCCAGTGTTTCAGGGGCACAATCAGCTACATCTAAAAATGGCTAGAAAGTAGAATAGCAATAGAAGATGAAAATAGAAGATGGAATAGTAATTCCCCGCCATGTAAATTTAGAACTACATTTTACAGGCATGTTACATGCATAAAGATTTGGAAGAGCTAGGTGAAATGTCAGGTTGTCACCACCAGATACTTTTTCTAACAAACTTCCAATACTCTCCACCACGTGCTAAAGTTGTCTTACTTTTAATCTCTGTGTTGTAGTTACCATATGATACTAAATCAGGTTTCTTCCTATTACTATCCAACCTAAAATGTTACACCAATATATACCACAAAACAGAAACTGAGCACCACTTTTTGTCATGCTGTAATTTCCCTTTGAAGTTGACAGGAATAAAACCTTCAAAATGATGCTTTCAGAAGCAAAGAGTATCACTTCTTTGCGATGTTTGTGAAATACGAAATTAAATTATACATTTCACTGCCTTCTTTAAGCAGAGGCATGGCCAACGGGCATCACCTCCTTAAAGTCTTCTTAGGAGCACGCTGCTTAAAGAATCAAAGCCACAGCAGTGTTTAATCAGAAACACCAAATGCAACAAACCTTGCCAAGCAAATTGTACTGATTCTATACTATGAAGCTTTATGAGGAATACAAAGAGTACTTGATAGTTTGCCACTAAAGAGTATAAAGTCCTCTCAACTCAGCCCATCTTTAGCCCTCTTTTTTGCCCCTCAGAAAGGAAGATCTGGCATAGCTTTGTAGCTTAGGAGTTTCTGTGAGTCACCTGAACCCTCAAATTGAGGGATGAAGACGGCTGACAGCAGGGGAACAATAGGTGAATTGTTGATAGCTGGACTGGCCAGAAAGCAGTGATCTTCTAGCAAATACTTTCCTCCTTTGTTAGTTTCTCCCCTTCAAGAGCAGGATTTCAACTAGGCCAATACTCACTTGAGCTGGAGTGGATACTTCATGGGTGATATAAAGAAATAACACTGAATTCAGTGAATACTCAAGAAATGAAGCTGGTTGTCTAGAAGAGGCTCAGTCCTCCTGTGATTGGTGCAGGTATTGGAATAAACATGACAATGTCAGGTGGCCCTTGTATGACCAGAGTTATGGCTCCATTCCACTTTAGATTTCTGCAATGATTAATTCTGACTTGTATTTCATCAACATGGGTTATGTAAAGTATGACTGTGTATGAAATCTGTGACAGCAAGAGAGGAGCTTCTTTCATGAGATGGGCTTAACTATTTTGAAACATTTGTTCCCAAAACAATACTGACCAGTGCTCTGCAGTGAACTCTCACACTCTCAGAAAGAGTCAAGGGCAATGACAGTGCCAGGAAGGTCTCTCAGTGCCATAAATCAGAGCAATACCAGTGAAATACTTGTATTGCCATAAATAAATAATCTCTCTAGGAATCAAGTTAACTGTTTCAAAGAGTATTTTGCTGGTGTATTTTGCATTAATACTTGACGCTGAAACACTCAACACTAACAGGAATAACTACACACTTGCAGAGGCCTTCCATTTCTATTATTTCTATAGAGAACCAAACCAGTCTGGCCTGATGCTGTGCTCTTCTGCTTTGTACAGTGTTATTTTTTTATATACTAAAAAGTGGGTTGAATAAAAATTGGAAATGCCAGACTGCATTTCTCTTTACTAAAATACTGGCTTTATTAGGCTGACACACTTGCCTGATCTTTCTGTAGATCTAACCTGCACTCCCAGTATTGGCATCTTCTCCTAGGCCACAAGCAGTCAGAAGAGTCCAATCCTGCATGTGCTGAATTATTAATTAGATGTATTTCTAAGAACAAGCTTGCTTATTGAGCTAAAGTTTACTCAAACTGTGCATTTAACAGCTGCTTTTGGAAGACAATGCAGGCTTCCCTGCTCTGTGACACTAACCTCCCTACCTCATAGTAACATAACAGCAGGAAGCAACCCTGACTACCAAAAGACACATTTCATAGAAAAGTTACATTTAGCATCAAATTCTGATTCCACAGTGACAGGACTCTTGGCGACAGTGACACCAGGTGAAGACATACAACTGATTGCTCAACGCCTTGAATTCACAGGCATAAAGTTCTGCCTGTCCTCTGTGAAAGCAGGAGCACATGGCACAAGTTGCAGCAGGCTGAACTAGCACATAAATTTACAATGTATCAGCTGCTCCTGCCATGACAGTTTGCAGGGCTGTTACTACAGGGTAACACCATTAGCATGGTGCTGCAAAGCTAGTGAGTGAGCTCTCTTCAGAGCTCCAAGATGCAGAAAGCACAGTCCTACTAACAGATTTTAACTACATCCCCAATATTTGGGGTCAGCTGTTTACATACAGCCCAGACCAGCACAAGCCAGTAAGCTCTAAGATAATGCAAGGAGCCTACTGGGGCACTGGAGCGCAATGCTCTCTACTTCAAAAGCCTACGGCTAGGTCTCCACATTGCTATATTGCTGAGACTGAACTAGAAGCAGTATTTCCCACCCAGATGCAACCCTACAGTGATACATCATATTGATACAACGGAATGATATTTAACGTACTTTTTTAAAAAAAGAAAAAGTTCTGGGGTAACATTTGATTGATTTACCTGCCTTCCAGGATATTACAGGCCCAGAAGTTAAGCTGGTCATCCAGCAGCTCACAAGACAAAAGTGGTCATTCTAGAAAGATCCATGCTTAGCTTTAGGAAAAGAGAAGCCTACCGCTTTCCTTTAACAGATAGTTCAAAATTTCTTAAACTCCCCTCTTTAAAACTCTTCTTTGCTTAAATACTCGTTTGAGCTCTTGTTTCAATACGACTTGCTTAAATTTCAGATATTTGTTCATTCCCTGGTTTTCTTTACTGGACTAGAACTTCTCATCACTTCTTCACAAGCTCCTGATAACAATCTTAATATCCTCTAGAGGAGGAGAAAACATGTTTGAGCTCTCTTCTGAGCCTTCTATATTTTTTCAATATAATTTAAAATACATTGGCGCACAAGTCAGACACACTGCTTATCACATCTGTTTCACAAATGCTACCTTCAACCTTCTCAACATCCTTCTACTATTAACGTAACCAAAAAAGACATCAGCTCTTTCAGCATCACACTGATGTTCATTCAGCTGCTTGTCTGCAATGACCCAAAATTCTTTTCACACTCACTGTTTTCTATATCATGGGCACTGCTTAACATCCTTTGTTATTACACACAAGATCCTACTTTGTTTGAATACCCAAACTCTATCAAGCACTTTAGGTAACTAGGTATGACTGTTGCACTATGTAACTTTATGCAGTTCTTTGCCTTCCTTTAATTCTATCAACAGTATACACTATTGATACAAACTACCTACAAAGTCAATTGGCACAAAATATAGTATATTATAAATATTATAACCAGAAGCTTCTCATGTGAAATATTTATGCCCCTTAAAAGGGTTGGATGTTAAAGGGATGTCCAAAGTTATTACACTTTTCTAAAAATCAAACTCCAGCTCTTACTCTGCAATCACATATTATAATTAAAAACAAATGAAAGCATGTAGAATCAGTGACATGCTCAGAAAACTTCTACCAAGCAGCTCTTCTATGTCCTCTACTCTCAATAAATTAGTTTTATTACAGTTATAATGAAATTTTATTATAGTTATAATGTTGTTCACAAGGCCAGAAAGAGCTCAGAAACATGTCAAATTGAACATAAGATACACTGTATATTAAAAACCATAACTACATTTCTAACTATGTACATTTTAGCTATATATATGGTAGCTACAACATGTGGGCGTCTTTGTTCAAATAAGGAGCACTCCAGTTGAAACGTCTGCATTTTAAAATGTTATTTGCAGGACTAAAAAAGCATTGTCAAACTCAGGATTTTTTTTTTTTTTTTTTAATCTTTTAAAAATTCTTTGGTACTTACTGCAATCACCAAAACTAACAAATATAAATCTGGTGAAGGGATATTCTGCATGCTGAGCAAGCTGCTAAATGCCAACAATCAAATGTAACTTATTCTGACCTATGCAAATTTTACTAAGTGTTGTCTGTTTGCTTTTGTTCCATGATTGAAGATTTAATCACTTACTCACTTAATAGTATGTCTCTCCCCAAACTCACATAGTTCTTAGAAGTCTGTAACACTTGAGTGCAACAGTTGCAGCATGGGCTACTAGCGTTGTATTGGAACTTCTCCCTTAATTTCACCTGTTAAAATTGTGGTCCTTTATCCAAATAGTTAACTGTCACCCCTATATTTTTAGGAAGTCACAAATTATATGTCCATGCTATTCACAAAGTACATTTCTGAAGACTGATTAATGTAAACTAAAACATAATCAATCCAGCCCTGAGCCTTATATCACTGAAATAAGTGGTGGGCAGTACTATTTGACTCTCTCAAGGAGGGTAGATTTAGACCAGATATTAGGAAGCAATTCTTAACTGAGGGTGGTGAGTCACTGGAACAGGTTACCCGGAGAAGTTGTGGATGTCCCCTCCCTGGAAGTATTCAAGTATTTGAACAACCCAGTCTAGTCAGAGGTGTACCTGCCCATGGCAGGGGTGGGTGGAGGGTCTTTAAGGTCCCTTCCAACCCAAACCATTCTATGATTCCATGAAACCTAAGGATTAAGTTTGAATGTGTAACAACTTATACTGAGCTTTATGTTTGCTGTACACCAATAACATAATTTCAATTAAATGCTTTTAAAAGCATGGACATGGAAACCATGTCCAACACAAACATTAAAAAAAAAAAAATCAAACCATGGAAGTGGAAAAGTAAATGGCCTAGAGTTACAGGGTTTTTCTAAATCCAGCTTGTGACAGAGATCATCTATCTCAAGCAGGTGCAGAACAAGTATCTTCCCTTCAGTTTTGTCAGATAAATGATACCCACTCAAAATTGAGAAAGAACTGAAAATCTGGTTTTAGTTTCAATTCCATTAATAAATACTACATAAAAGTGACTTGTGTATTCTTTCTTTTAGTTGAAGACAGAAGAATGAGTTAAAATATTTCAATAAAATAAAGAACAAAAAAACCTGATATACAATCTAGTTTAATAAACCTATTGTAATGCAAATACATTAAATGCAATTCTTCTGTCACATAACATTGATAGAACAGCTGAGTTTGGAAGGAACCTCGGGAGACCATCTAATCCAATGGCTGCTCAGAGCAGGGCCACATAAAGCAGGCTGCCTATGACCCTGTCTAGTGTTTTAGTTGTTTGGGTTTTTTTTTTTTTTACTCTAGTTCTACACAAATGTATTTCGACAAACGTTTAAGCCACATTTAACCTTAAGCCTAACAACAAAGAAAAACAAGACAAATTAGTGAAGGTAGTTTTTCTTCAAGGAAATAAATATCATTAAACTTTACTAACTAACATGTGTATGCCCTATGACCAAAGTGTCTTGAACTGACAGAAATTATATCAGTAAGTCTAAAGTTTTACAATACTTATTTCAGAAAAGCGATTCCAAATCTAAGAGTTTGCAGCTGTTTACTTTAATATCCATGTATGTATGTTCTTTTACTCATTTTATTGACTCTACTAGACTGACTGGGCTCTACATTTTCTGGACTGTGAATAAGATGCATATCAATATGGTACTACTTTATAGAGCTCAGTGATAGTTAAAGAGTAAAGTACTCCGACATTTTAGAACATCACTACTGGCAGTCAGATTGGCATAATATTAAGAATGAGTTAGTTCATACCTCAGAGCTATTGTTTCAAGCTTTTTAACAGCTCAAGCAGACAGTATTTTAATGGACTGGCTTTGTTGTGGTGTTGGATGTTCCCCTGCAATGACAACCACAGAACTGTTTCTCATTTGAAAACAAAGTTAAGACGACAAATCAAAAAACACAGATCTACCTGTGTTCCAAAGATGCTTTATTTTAGATCCCCTGGGATTTCTGCTATTATTCTAAGAAGTTTGGCTTCACACAAAATCCTGCTTAAAATTGAAGAAACAGCATATATTATAGAAACCTGCATACAAAGTTCCACTAACAGAAATTGATTGATTCAGGTTTTGAAAATTTGTCTACTGATTACCATGTTTAGAAGAAGGAATCAAACATCTATACAAAGTTTACTGGAAACATTTCAAATCTTAGTTTACTAGGCCTTTAAGTTGAATGGATCATCAAAAGCAACAGGAATGCTTAAAGAATGCAAGAGAACTTACATCTCCAATGCACTGAGAAAATAATAATCATCATCATCTAGCTGGATGAAAGTTTAGTCCTCACTTTTTAACTGTAATATGTTTTAAAGCTACATATTTTAGTAATAGGATGGAGAACATCCCACATTTAAGATACCCATAGGACTTCATTAAGCTCCTCACTACAACTTGGTAACTGAAATAACAATACCCAAACAAAATACAGATATCTCAACTGCATTAATCAAAGGTCCACGTGGACTATGAGGTTTTTGTACAAAAACAGAGGTAGTACAGATCTGGAGAAAAAAACCCAAAACAACAAAAAGCACGTTGGAGAATTTTAGGACTAAGTATTAGGTAAAAGAGGGAGCAGTGGGGAGGGTACAAAACTAAACAAAATATAATCCATTTAATTCCCAGGACACTGTACTCTTTGTTAGTAAACAGGATGAAGTCTTCTTATCACAGTAACAGGTAAAACTTGGGGGTAATGCTACAGATTAGTGATGAGAAGTAATTTTATATATTTTGAATATAACTTTTGATGAAACTATTACAAAGCAAACATTTGAAACGTTTATTCCATACTGGTTTGCTGTAGTGGCTTTATTGTTTTTAATGCAAGGGCTTACAGAAACAAGCATTTATTAGATCTTTGTTTCAGCTGACGGCAGAATACATATATGGTAATCTTCCCAAACCACTGTTTTCCCATGCTACAACTACTGGAATAGTAGAAGCTAGCCCTAAAAGAAAGCAAAGAGGACTAGAAGCTACTGAACATACTTTTCTTTTCATTGTCAGAGAAGTGATTGTCTCCATCTCTTTGAAAACAGCTTTTGCTTTGTACACGTGTTCAGATGAAGCAGCTGGTTACCCCATGGAGAACTGAAATCTGAAGACCCAGGATAACCTTGTAAAACACTGTTCAGTGACTCTGCATCTTCAATACTGTTTTTGTTCATGCATATACCTCTAGTGGTATATTCTATTTTTCATGCTGAGATACTGAGAGCTTTTAGCAGCACATTATCTCAGCTTACATGCCCCATCATGGCAAGCTTGAGTAAGAAATGTGCTGGAATTCCAATCTATGCCTTTCCCTAAAGTCAGTAAACTTGATCAAATCTGAAAGCACATGAAGGATGTTAATGTACCATAGACTTCTGGGCAACAACCAAAAGCACTACTGCTAACTGCTTAGTGAAAACACACCTTAAGAGAGCACTTAGTCTTTCTCAGAAGCAATTATTTACATTTCAGCTGAAAAGAAATGCTGTCTTCCTGAAGCCATGCAACAACATCATGCTAATCATCCAGTGTCAGGACACAGGTGAAGTTTATACAAGTTCAGAAGTACACTGACAAATCACACCTTCAATTTTTTTATTGTCCCTGAGGTCAGTTGGACAGTTATTGCTGCAGTTAACTCACAGTCCATAAAGATTACTAATTAGTAATGTTTTAGGGCTGTAAAAGTTGCCATCATCTCTCTCTTATTAAAAAAAAAAAAAACAACTCAGGATGTACCCAGTTTTGTAAAGCAGTAAGAGTACTACTTAACTAGAGGCCCTAAGTTCAAGTCTAAAAAAAACCTCTGATAACATCATTATCACAGAACACAAATATTCCTGTTCTTGTGTTTCAGATTTGGAAGTATTTGCATTTTATTTCCAGTATAAATGGTATCACTTTTATTATGGAAAATTAAATCTATTTCACTGTCCAAGCTTTCCTTTTAAGAGAAAAGTTTCATTCAGTCCTTTGAACAATAATGATGAGATCATTAACAATAAGTTTAAGAAAAAACTGACACACTTGAGTTTGTTCAGGCATCCAGAACAAAAGAACCTGGAATTACTGATAGCAAAGTTCAGGACAATGAAGAAATGCATATTTTTATTCACAATTAGACCAAAAGGTGAAAATACGATAATGTAGATTCAAATTATTTAGATCAAATTACCAGTGCAGCACTGTGCCAGTTTATAAATAAGGACTTTTCTTCTACTTTATTTTATATTCTTATAGATATTAAAAGCATTTTCCAAAGCCTTACAGGAAATTGATGGAAAAAACCAAAATCTGAACTTTAACACCCTAACCATGAGAATGCTCTTCAATGCTTAGTTTTCCAGTGGATACCCAAACACTTGGACAACTGGAAGAAACAGACTATAACCAGGAATCAAAATCTGTACTTTAAAAATTATTTTGTGTAGTTAAGATTAACACTTAACTGATTATTACAAATCCTAGTCAGTTAAGTTGAATATATGAAAAGTAAAATAAATACAAAGTGCATTGAGAACAAAGCACAGACCAACAGGACCTTCACACACTGGTGACTGCTACATCATAGTAGCAGTGATAGCTGTGAACAGGGAAAACAACCCAAAAACCTAGTATTGAGAGAAAGTAATAGGAAGTCTTGTGCAGCTCCAAAGAGAGGCCTACTATTAAAACTTCTGGGGCTCTAACCTTCTAAGGGACAAAGAATTCCTTTATTTCTAGGAAAATCAGAAAAGAATTGCCATCAAAACCACCAAAAGACCTTGTGATGTACAAATGCAGGTATGGATACTTATTTTATTTATGTTATGGCTTTGGTCAGAAAAATAATTCATCAGTGTAACCAAGGTGTTTCTG
Source organism: Eurystomus gularis (assembly GCA_013400335.1). NCBI lineage: Eukaryota > Metazoa > Chordata > Aves > Coraciiformes > Coraciidae > Eurystomus > Eurystomus gularis. Next base: position 282,018 of record VZZY01018513.1, read on the forward strand.
CACT